>CATIWC010002312.1:0-84880 GCA_948472305.1 Vicia faba | reverse complement strand
TACATTGGAAATAATTCAAATTATCTAATGAGTCTTGATAGTATATTTATCCACCATATTCATATTGTATTATGGTATAATAGATGTAAACAATTTCAATATTTTTCTTCTTCTCCATCACCAAATTTTAGGTTACTACATCACTAAGAAACTAAGTTAAGAGACTATTACTTAATGACACATATTCCATATTCATTTGAAATAATTCAAATTATCAAATGAGTCTCAATAGTATATTTATCCACCATATTCATATTGTATTATGGTATAATAGATGTAAACAATTTCAATATTTTTCTTCTTCTCTATCACCAAATTTTAGGTTACTTCATCACTAAGAAACTAAGTTAAAACACTATTACTTAATGACACATATTCCATATACATTTGAAATAATTCAAATTATCTAATGAGTCTCGATAGTATATTTATTCACCATATTCATATTGTATTATGGTATAATAGATGTAAACAATTTCAGTATTTTCCAATTCTCCATCACCAAATTTTAGGTTACTTCATCACTAAGAAACCGAGTTAAAAGACTATTACTTAATAACACATATTCCATATACATTGGAAATAATTCAAATTATCTAATGAGTCTTGATAGTATATTTATCCACCATATTCATATTGTATTATCATATAATAGATGAAAACAATTTCAATATTTTTCTTCTTCTCCATCACCAAATTTTAGGTTACTACATCACTAAGAAACTAAGTTAAGAGACTATTACTTAATGACACATATTCCATATACATTTGAAATAATTCAAATTATCTAATGAGTCTCGATAGTATATTTATTCACCATATTCATATTGTATTATGGTATAATAGATGTAAACAGTTTCAGTATTTTCTAATTCTCCATCACCAAATTTTAGGTTACTTCATCACTAAGAAACTAAGTTAAAAGACTATTACATAATGACACATATTCCTTATACATTTGAAATAATTCAAATTATCAAATGAGTCTCGATAGTATATTTATCCACCATATTCATATTGTATTATGGTATAATAGATGTAAACAATTTCAATATTTTTCATCTTCTCCATCACCAAATCTTAGGTTACTTCATCACTAAGAAACTAAGTTAAAAGACTATTACTTAATGACACATATTCCATATACATTTTAAATAATTCAAATTATCTAATGAGTCTTGATAGTATAATTATTCACCATATTCATATTGTATTATGGTATAATAGATGTAAACAGGATCAGTATTTTCTAATTCTCCATCACCAAAATTTAGGCTACTTCATCACTAAGAAACTAAGTTAAAAGACTATTACTTAATTACACATATTCCATATACATTTGAAATAATTCAAATTATCTAATGAGTCTCGATAGTATATTTATTCACCATATTCACATTGTATTATGGTATAATAGATGTAAACAATTTCAGTATTTTCCAATTCTCCATCAACAAATTTTAGGTTACTTCATCACTAAGAAACCGAGTTAAAAGACTATTACTTAATGACACATATTCCATATACATTTGAAATAATTCAAATTATCTAATGAGTCTCGATAGTATATTTATCCACCATATTCATATTGTATTATCGTATAATAGATGTAAACAATTTCAATATTTTTCTTCTTCTCCATCACAAAATTTTAGGTTACTACATCACTAAGAAACTAAGTTAAGAGACTATTACTTAATGACACATATTCCATATACATTTGAAATAATTCAAATTATCTAATGAGTCTCGATAGTATATTTATTCACCATATTCATATTGTATTATGGTATAATAGATGTAAACAGTTTCAGTATTTTCTAATTCTCCATCACCAAATTTTAGGTTACTTCATCACTAAGAAACTAAGTTAAAAGACTATTACTTAATGACACATATTCCATATACATTTGAAATAATTCAAATTATCTAATGAGTCTCGATAGTATATTTATCCACCATATTCATATTGTATTATGGTATAATAGATGTAAACAATTTCAATATTTTTCTTCTTCTCCATCACCAAATTTTTGGTTACTTCATCACTAAGAAACTAAGTTAAAAGACTATTACTTAATGACACATATTCCATATTCATTTGAAATAATTCAAATTATCAAATGAGTCTCAATAGTACATTTATCCACCATATTCATATTGTATTATGGTATAATAGATGTAAACAATTTCAATATTTTTCTTCTTCTCTATCACCAAATTTTAGGTTACTTCATCACTAAGAAACTAAGTTAAAACACTATTACTTAATGACACATATTCCATATACATTTGAAATAATTCAAATTATCTAATGAGTCTCGATAGTATATTTATTCACCATATTCATATTGTATTATGGTATAATAGATGTAAACAATTTCAGTATTTTCCAATTCTCCATCACCAAATTTTAGGTTACTTCATCACTAAGAAACTAAGTTAAAAGACTATTACATAATGACACATATTCCTTATACATTTGAAATAATTCAAATTATCAAATGAGTCTCGATAGTATATTTATCCACCATATTCATATTGTATTATGGTATAATAGATGTAAACAATTTCAATATTTTTCATCTTCTCCATCACCAAATCTTAGGTTACTTCATCACTAAGAAACTAAGTTAAAAGACTATTACTTAATGACACATATTCCATATACATTTGAAATAATTCAAATTATCTAATGAGTCTCGATAGTATATTTATTCACCATATTCATATTGTATTATGGTATAATAGATGTAAACAATTTCAATATTTTTCTTCTTCTCCATCACCAAATTTTTAGTTACTTCATCACTAAGAAACTAAGTTAAAAGACTATTACTTAATGACACATATTCCATATACATTTGAAATAATTCAAATTATCTAATGAGTCTCGATAGTATATTTATTCACCATATTCATATTGTATTATGGTATAATAGATGTAAACAGTTTCAGTATTTTCTAATTCTCCATCACCAAATCTTAGGTTACTTCATCACTTAGAAACTAAGTTAAAAGACTATTACCTAATGACACATATTCCATATACATTTGAAATAATTCAAATTATCAAATGAGTCTCGATAGTATATTTATCCACCATATTCATATTGTATTATGGTATAATAGATGTAAACAATTTTAGTATTTTCCAATTCTCCATCACCAAATTTTAGGTTACTTCATCACTAAGAAACCAAGTTAAAAGACTATTACTTAATGACACATATTCCATATTCATTTGAAATAATTCAAATTATCAAATGAGTCTCAATAGTATATTTATCCACCATATTAATATTGTATTATGGTATAATAGATGTAAACAATTTCAATATTTTTCTTCTTCTCCATCACCAAATTTTAGGTTACTTCATCACTAAGAAACTAAGTTAAAAGACTATTACTTAATGACACATATTCCATATACATTTGAAATAATTCAAATTATCTAATGAGTCTCGATAGTATATTTATTCACCATATTCATATTGTATTATGGTATAATAGATGTAAACAATTTCAGTATTTTCCAATTCTCCATCACCAAATTTTAGGTTACTTCATCACTAAGAAACTAAGTTAAAAGACTATTACATAATGACACATATTCCTTATACATTTGAAATAATTCAAATTATCAAATGAGTCTCGATAGTATATTTATCCACCATATTCATATTGTATTATGGTATAATAGATGTAAACAATTTCAATATTTTTCTTCTTCTCTATCACCAAATTTTAGGTTACTTCATCACTAAGAAACTAAGTTAAAAGACTATTACTTAATGACACATATTCCATATACATTTGAAATAATTCAAATTATCTAATGAGTCTCGATAGTATATTTATTCACCATTTTCATATTGTATTATGGTATAATAGATGTAAACAATTTCAGTATTTTCCAATTCTCCATCACCAAATTTTAGGTTACTTCATCACTAAGAAACTAAGTTAAAAGACTATTACATAATGACACATATTCCTTATACATTTGAAATAATTCAAATTATCAAATGAGTCTCGATAGTATATTTATCCACCATATTCATATTGTATTATGGTATAATAGATGTAAACAATTTCAATATTTTTCATCTTCTCCATCACCAAATCTTAGGTTACTTCATCACTAAGAAACTAAGTTAAAAGACTATTACTTAATGACACATATTCCATATACATTTGAAATAATTCAAATTATCTAATGAGTCTCGATAGTATATTTATTCACCATATTCATATTGTATTATGGTATAATAGATGTAAACAATTTCAATATTTTTCTTCTTCTCCATCACCAAATTTTTGGTTACTTCATCACTAAGAAACTAAGTTAAAAGACTATTACTTAATGACACATATTCCATATACATTTGAAATAATTCAAATTATCTAATGAGTCTCGATAGTATATTTATTCACCATATTCATATTGTATTATGGTATAATAGATGTAAACAGTTTCAGTATTTTCTAATTCTCCATCACCAAATCTTAGGTTACTTCATCACTAAGAAACTAAGTTAAAAGACTATTACCTAATGACACATATTCCATATACATTTAAAATAATTCAAATTATCAAATGAGTCTCGATAGTATATTTATCCACCATATTCATATTGTATTATGGTATAATAGATGTAAACAATTTTAGTATTTTCCAATTCTCCATCACCAAATTTTAGGTTACTTCATCACTAAGAAACCAAGTTAAAAGACTATTACTTAATGACACATATTCCATATTCATTTGAAATAATTCAAATTATCAAATGAGTCTCGATAGTATATTTATCCACCATATTCATATTGTATTATGGTATAATAGATGTAAACAATTTCAATATTTTTCTTCTTCTCTATCACCAAATTTTAGGTTACTTCATCACTAAGAAACTAAGTTAAAAGACTATTACTTAATGACACATATTCCATATACATTTGAAATAATTCAAATTATCTAATGAGTCTCGATAGTATATTTATTCACCATATTCATATTGTATTATGGTATAATAGATGTAAACAATTTCAATATTTTTCTTCTTCTCCATCACCAAATTTTTGGTTACTTCATCACTAAGAAACTAAGTTAAAAGACTATTACTTAATGACACATATTCCATATACATTTGAAATAATTCAAATTATCTAATGAGTCTCGATAGTATATTTATTCACCATATTCATATTGTATTATGGTATAATAGATGTAAACAATTTTAGTATTTTCCAATTCTCCATCACCAAATTTTAGGTTACTTCATCACTAAGAAACCAAGTTAAAAGACTATTACTTAATGACACATATTCCATATTCATTTGAAATAATTCAAATTATCAAATGAGTCTCAATAGTATATTTATCCACCATATTCATATTGTATTATGGTATAATAGATGTAAACAATTTCAATATTTTTCTTCTTCTCTATCACCAAATTTTAGGTTACTTCATCACTAAGAAACTAAGTTAAAAGACTATTACTTAATGACACATATTCCATATACATTTGAAATAATTCAAATTATCTAATGAGTCTCGATAGTATATTTATTCACCATATTCATATTGTATTATGGTATAATAGATGTAAATAGGATCAGTATTTTCTAATTCTCCATCACCAAATTTTAGGTTACTTCATCACTAAGAAACTAAGTTAAAAGACTATTACTTAATGACACATATTCCATATACATTTGAAATAATTCAAATTATCTAATGAGTCTCGATAGTATATTTATTCACCATATTCATATTGTATTATGGTATAATAGATGAAAACAGTTTCAGTATTTTCTAATTCTCTATCACCAAATCTTAGGTTACTTCATCACTAAGAAACTAAGTTAAAAGACTATTACTTAATGACACATATTCCATATATATTTGAAATAAATCAAATTATCTAATGAGTCTCGATAGTATATTTATTCACCATATTCATATTGTATTATGGTATAATAGATGTAAACAATTTCAGTATTTTCCAATTCTCCATCACCAAATTTTAGGTTACTTCATCACTAAGAAACCGAGTTAAAAGACTATTACTTAATAACACATATTCCATATACATTGGAAATAATTCAAATTATCTAATGAGTCTTGATAGTATATTTATCCACCATATTCATATTGTATTATCGTATAATAGATGTAAACAATTTCAATATTTTTCATCTTCTCCATCACCAAATCTTAGGTTACTTCATCACTAAGAAACTAAGTTAAAAGACTATTACTTAATGACACATATTCCATATACATTTTAAATAATTCAAATTATCTAATATGTCTCGATAGTATAATTATTCACCATATTCATATTGTATTATGGTATAATAGATGTAAACAGTTTCAGTATTTTCTAATTCTCCATCACCAAATTTTAGGCTACTTCATCACTAAGAAACTAAGTTAAAAGACTATTACTTAATGACACATATTCCATATACATTTGAAATAATTCAAATTAACTAATGAGTCTCGATAGTATATTTATTCACCATATTCATATTGTATTATTGTATAATAGATGTAAACAATTTCAGTATTTTCCAATTCTCCATCAACAAATTTTAGGTTACTTCATCACTAAGAAACCGAGTTAAAAGACTATTACTTAATGACACATATTCCATATACATTTGAAATAATTCAAATTATCTAATGAGTCTCGATAGTATATTTATCCACCATATTCATATTGTATTATCGTATAATAGATGTAAACAATTTCAATATTTTTCTTCTTCTCCATCACAAAATTTTAGGTTACTACATCACTAAGAAACTAAGTTAAGAGACTATTACTTAATGACACATATTCCATATACATTTGAAATAATTCAAATTATCTAATGAGTCTCGATAGTATATTTATTCACCATATTCATATTGTATAATGGTATAATAGATGTAAACAGTTTCAGTATTTTCTAATTCTCCATCACCAAATTTTAGGTTACTTCATCACTAAGAAACTAAGTTAAAAGACTATTACTTAATGACACATATTCCATATACATTTGAAATAATTCAAATTATCTAATGAGTCTCGATAGTATATTTATCCACCATATTCATATTGTATTATGGTATAATAGATGTAAACAATTTCAATATTTTTCTTCTTCTCCATCACCAAATTTTTGGTTACTTCATCACTAACAAACTAAGTTAAAAGACTATTACTTAATGACACATATTCCATATTCATTTGAAATAATTCAAATTATCAAATGAGTCTCAATAGTACATTTATCCACCATATTCATATTGTATTATGGTATAATAGATGTAAACAATTTCAATATTTTTCTTCTTCTCTATCACCAAATTTTAGGTTACTTCATCACTAAGAAACTAAGTTAAAACACTATTACTTAATGACACATATTCCATATACATTTGAAATAATTCAAATTATCTAATGAGTCTCGATAGTATATTTATTCACCATATTCATATTGTATTATGGTATAATAGATGTAAACAATTTCAGTATTTTCCAATTCTCCATCACCAAATTTTAGGTTACTTCATCACTAAGAAACTAAGTTAAAAGACTATTACATAATGACACATATTCCTTATACATTTGAAATAATTCAAATTATCAAATGAGTCTCGATAGTATATTTATCCACCATATTCATATTGTATTATGGTATAATAGATGTAAAGAATTTCAATATTTTTCATCTTCTCCATCACCAAATTTTAGGTTACTTCATCACTAAGAAACTAAGTTAAAAGACTATTACTTAATGACACATATTCCATATACATTTGAAATAATTCAAATTATCTAATGAGTCTCGATAGTATATTTATCACCATATTCATATTGTATTATGGTATAATAGATGTAAACAGGATCAGTATTTTCTAATTCTCCATCACCAAATTTTAGGTTACTTCATCACTAAGAAACTAAGTTAAAAGACTATTACTTAATGACACATATTCCATATATATTTGAAATAAATCAAATTATCTAATGAGTCTCGATAGTATATTTATTCACCATATTCATATTGTATTATGGTATAATAGATGTAAACAATTTCAGTATTTTCCAATTCTCCATCACCAAATTTTAGGTTACTTCATCACTAAGAAACGAGTTAAAAGACTATTACTTAATAACACATATTCCATATACATTGGAAATAATTCAAATTATCTAATGAGTCTTGATAGTATATTTATCCACCATATTCATATTGTATTATGGTATAATAGATGTAAACAATTTCAATATTTTTCTTCTTCTCCATCACCAAATTTTAGGTTACTACATCACTAAGAAACTAAGTTAAGAGACTATTACTTAATGACACATATTCCATATTCATTTGAAATAATTCAAATTATCAAATGAGTCTCAATAGTATATTTATCCACCATATTCATATTGTATTATGGTATAATAGATGTAAACAATTTCAATATTTTTCTTCTTCTCTATCACCAAATTTTAAGGTTACTTCATCACTAAGAAACTAAGTTAAAACACTATTACTTAATGACACATATTCCATATACATTTGAAATAATTCAAATTATCTAATGAGTCTCGATAGTATATTTATTCACCATATTCATATTGTATTATGGTATAATTGATGTAAACAATTTCAGTATTTTCCAATTCTCCATAACCAAATTTTAGGTTACTTCATCACTAAGAAACCGAGTTAAAAGACTATTACTTAATAACACATATTCCATATACATTGGAAATAATTCAAATTATCTAATGAGTCTTGATAGTATATTTATCCACCATATTCATATTGTATTATCGTATAATAGATGAAAACAATTTCAATATTTTTCTTCTTCTCCATCACCAAATTTTAGGTTACTACATCACTAAGAAACTAAGTTAAGAGACTATTACTTAATGACACATATTCCATATACATTTGAAATAATTCAAATTATCTAATGAGTCTCGATAGTATATTTATTCACCATATTCATATTGTATTATGGTATAATAGATGTAAACAGTTTCAGTATTTTCTAATTCTCCATCACCAAATTTTAAGTTACTTCATCACTAAGAAACTAAGTTAAAATACTATTACATAATGACACATATTCCTTATACATTTGAAATAATTCAAATTATCAAATGAGTCTCGATAGTATATTTATCCACCATATTCATATTGTATTATGGTATAATAGATGTAAACAATTTCAATATTTTTCATCTTCTCCATCACCAAATCTTAGGTTACTTCATCACTAAGAAACTAAGTTAAAAGACTATTACTTAATGACACATATTCCATATACATTTTAAATAATTCAAATTATCTAATGAGTCTCGATAGTATAATTATTCACCATATTCATATTGTATTATGGTATAATAGATGTAAACAGGATCAGTATTTTCTAATTCTCCATCACCAAAATTTAGGCTACTTCATCACTAAGAAACTAAGTTAAAAGACTATTACTTAATGACACATATTCCATATACATTGAAATAATTCAAATTATCTAATGAGTCTTGATAGTATATTTATTCACCATATTCATATTGTATTATGGTATAATAGATGTAAACAATTTCAGTATTTTCCAATTCTCCATCAACAAATTTTAGGTTACTTCATCACTAAGAAACCGAGTTAAAAGACTATTACTTAATGACACATATTCCATATAAATTTGAAATAATTCAAATTATCTAATGAGTCTCGATAGTATATTTATCCACCATATTCATATTGTATTATCGTATAATAGATGTAAACAATTTCAATATTTTTCTTCTTCTCCATCACAAAATTTTAGGTTACTACATCACTAAGAAACTAAGTTAAGAGACTATTACTTAATGACACATATTCCATATACATTTGAAATAATTCAAATTATCTAATGAGTCTCGATAGTATATTTATTCACCATATTCATATTGTATTATGGTATAATAGATGTAAACAGTTTCAGTATTTTCTAATTCTCCATCACCAAATTTTAGGTTACTTCATCACTAAGAAACTAAGTTAAAAGACTATTACTTAATGACACATATTCCATATACATTTGAAATAATTCAAATTATCTAATGAGTCTCGATAGTATATTTATCCACCATATTCATATTGTATTATGGTATAATAGATGTAAACAATTTCAATATTTTTCTTCTTCTCCATCACCAAATTTTTGGTTACTTCATCACTAAGAAACTAAGTTAAAAGACTATTACATAATGACACATATTCCTTATACATTTGAAATAATTCAAATTATCAAATGAGTCTCGATAGTATATTTATCACCATATTCATATTGTATTATGGTATAATAGATGTAAACAGGATCAGTATTTTCTAATTCTCCATCACCAAATTTTAGGTTACTTCATCACTAAGAAACTAAGTTAAAGACTATTACTTAATGACACATATTCCATATATATTTGAAATAAATCAAATTATCTAATGAGTCTCGATAGTATATTTATTCACCATATTCATATTGTATTATGGTATAATAGATGTAATCAATTTCAGTATTTTCCAATTCTCCATCACCAAATTTTAGGTTACTTCATCACTAAGAAACCGAGTTAAAAGTCTATTACTTAATAACACATATTCCATATACATTGGAAATAATTCAAATTATCTAATGAGTCTTGATAGTATATTTATCCACCATATTCATATTGTATTATGGTATAATAGATGTAAACAATTTCAATATTTTTCTTCTTCTCCATCACCAAATTTTAGGTTACTACATCACTAAGAAACTAAGTTAAGAGACTATTACTTAATGACACATATTCCATATTCATTTGAAATAATTCAAATTATCAAATGAGTCTCAATAGTATATTTATCCACCATATTCATATTGTATTATGGTATAATAGATGTAAACAATTTTAATATTTTTCTTCTTCTCTATCACCAAATTTTAGGTTACTTCATCACTAAGAAACTAAGTTAAAACACTATTACTTAATGACACATATTCCATATACATTTGAAATAATTCAAATTATCTAATGAGTCTCGATAGTATATTTATTCACCATATTCATATTGTATTATGGTATAATAGATGTAAACAATTTCAGTATTTTCCAATTCTCCATCACCAAATTTTAGGTTACTTCATCACTAAGAAACTAAGTTAAAAGACTATTACATAATGACACATATTCCTTATACATTTGAAATAATTCAAATTATCAAATGAGTCTCGATAGTATATTTATCCACCATATTCATATTGTATTATGGTATAATAGATGTAAAGAATTTCAATATTTTTCATCTTCTCCATCACCAAATTTTAGGTTACTTCATCACTAAGAAACTAAGTTAAAAGACTATTACTTAATGACACATATTCCATATACATTTGAAATAATTCAAATTATCTAATGAGTCTCGATAGTATATTTATTCACCATATTCATATTGTATTATGGTATAATAGATGTAAACAGTTTCAGTATTTTCTAATTCTCTATCACCAAATCTTAGGTTACTTCATCACTAAGAAACTAAGTTAAAAGACTATTACTTAATGACACATATTCCATATATATTTGAAATAAATCAAATTATCTAATGAGTCTCGATAGTATATTTATTCACCATATTCATATTGTATTATGGTATAATAGATGTAAACAATTTCAGTATTTTCCAATTCTCCATCACCAAATTTTAGGTTACTTCATCACTAAGAAACCGAGTTAAAAGACTATTACTTAATAACACATATTCCATATACATTGGAAATAATTCAAATTATCTAATGAGTCTTGATAGTATATTTATCCACCATATTCATATTGTATTATCGTATAATAGATGAAAACAATTTCAATATTTTTCTTCTTCTCCATCACCAAATTTTAGGTTACTACATCACTAAGAAACTAAGTTAAGAGACTATTACTTAATGACACATATTCCATATACATTTTAAATAATTCAAATTATCTAATGAGTCTCGATAGTATATTTATTCACCATATTCATATTGTATTATGGTATAATAGATGTAAACAATTTCAGTATTTTCTAATTCTCCATCAACAAATTTTAGGTTACTTCATCACTAAGAAACTAAGTTAAAAGACTATTACTTAATGACACATATTCCATATACATTTCAAATAATTCAAATTATCTATTGAGTCTCGATAGTATATTTATTCACCATATTCATATTGTATTATGGTATAATAGATGTAAACAGGATCAGTATTTTCTAATTCTCCATCACCAAATTTTAGGTTACTTCATCACTAAGAAACTAAGTTAAAAGACTATTACTTAATGACACATATTCCATATACATTTGAAATAATTCAAATTATCTAATGAGTCTCGATAGTATATTTATTCACCATATTCATATTGTATTATGGTATAATAGATGTAAACAATTTCAGTATTTTCCAATTCTCCATCAACAAATTTTAGGTTACTTCATCACTAAGAAACCGAGTTAAAAGACTATTACTTAATGACACATATTCCATTTACATTTGAAATAATTCAAATTATCTAATGAGTCTCGATAGTATATTTATCCACCATATTCATATTGTATTATCGTATAATAGATGTAAACAATTTCAATATTTTTCTTCTTCTCCATCACCAAATTTTAGGTTACTACATCACTAAGAAACTAAGTTAAGAGACTATTACTTAGTGACACATATTCCATATACATTTGAAATAATTCAAATTATCTAATGAGTCTCGATAGTATATTTATTCACCATATTCATATTGTATTATGGTATAATAGATGTAAACAGTTTCAGTATTTTCTAATTCTCCATCACCAAATTTTAAGTTACTTCATCACTAAGAAACTAAGTTAAAAGACTATTACTTAATGACACATATTCCATATACATTTGAAATAATTCAAATTATCTAATGAGTCTTGATAGTATATTTATCCACCATATTCATATTGTATTATGGTATAATAGATGTAAACAATTTCAATATTTTTCTTCTTCTCCATCACCAAATTTTAGGTTACTTCATCACTAAGAAACTAAGTTAAAAGACTATTACTTAATGACACATATTCCATATTCATTTGAAATAATTCAAATTATCAAATGAGTCTCAATAGTATATTTATCCACCATATTCATATTGTATTATGGTATAATAGATGTAAACAATTTCAATATTTTTCTTCTTCTCTATCACCAAATTTTAGGTTACTTCATCACTAAGAAACTAAGTTAAAACACTATTACTTAATGACACATATTCCATATACATTTGAAATAATTCAAATTATCTAATGAGTCTCGATAGTATATTTATTCACCATATTCATATTGTATTATGGTATAATAGATGTAAACAATTTCAGTATTTTCCAATTCTCCATCACCAAATTTTAGGTTACTTCATCACTAAGAAACCGAGTTAAAAGACTATTACTTAATAACACATATTCCATATACATTGGAAATAATTCAAATTATCTAATGAGTCTTGATAGTATATTTATCCACCATATTCATATTGTATTATCGTATAATAGATGAAAACAATTTCAATATTTTTCTTCTTCTCCATCACCAAATTTTAGGTTACTACATCACTAAGAAACTAAGTTAAGAGACTATTACTTAATGACACATATTCCATATACATTTGAAATAATTCAAATTATCTAATGAGTCTCGATAGTATATTTATTCACCATATTCATATTGTATTATGGTATAATAGATGTAAACAGTTTCAGTATTTTCTAATTCTCCATCACCAAATTTTAGGTTACTTCATCACTAAGAAACTAAGTTAAAAGACTATTACATAATGACACATATTCCTTATACATTTGAAATAATTCAAATTATCAAATGAGTCTCGATAGTATATTTATCCACCATATTCATATTGTATTATGGTATAATAGATGTAAACAATTTCAATATTTTTCATCTTCTCCATCACCAAATCTTAGGTTACTTCATCACTAAGAAACTAAGTTAAAAGACTATTACTTAATGACACATATTCCATATACATTTTAAATAATTCAAATTATCTAATGAGTCTCGATAGTATAATTATTCACCATATTCATATTGTATTATGGTATAATAGATGTAAACAGGATCAGTATTTTCTAATTCTCCATCACCAAAATTTAGGCTACTTCATCACTAAGAAACTAAGTTAAAAGACTATTACTTAATGACACATATTCCATATACATTTGAAATAATTCAAATTATCTAATGAGTCTCGATAGTATATTTATTCACCATATTCATATTGTATTATGGTATAATAGATGTAAACAATTTCAGTATTTTCCAATTCTCCATCAACAAATTTTAGGTTACTTCATCACTAAGAAACCGAGTTAAAAGACTATTACTTAATGACACATATTCCATATACATTTGAAATAATTCAAATTATCTAATGAGTCTCGATAGTATATTTATCCACCATATTCATATTGTATTATCGTATAATAGATGTAAACAATTTCAATATTTTTCTTCTTCTCCATCACAAAATTTTAGGTTACTACATCACTAAGAAACTAAGTTAAGAGACTATTACTTAATGACACATATTCCATATACATTTGAAATAATTCAAATTATCTAATGAGTCTCGATAGTATATTTATTCACCATATTCATATTGTATTATGGTATAATAGATGTAAACAGTTTCAGTATTTTCTAATTCTCCATCACCAAATTTTAGGTTACTTCATCACTAAGAAACTAAGTTAAAAGACTATTATTTAATGACACATATTCCATATACATTTGAAATAATTCAAATTATCTAATGAGTCTCGATAGTATATTTATCCACCATATTCATATTGTATTATGGTATAATAGATGTAAACAATTTCAATATTTTTCTTCTTCTCCATCACCAAATTTTTGGTTACTTCATCACTAAGAAACTAAGTTAAAAGACTATTACTTAATGACACATATTCCATATTCATTTGAAATAATTCAAATTATCAAATGAGTCTCAATAGTACATTTATCCACCATATTCATATTGTATTATGGTATAATAGATGTAAACAATTTCAATATTTTTCTTCTTCTCTATCACCAAATTTTAGGTTACTTCATCACTAAGAAACTAAGTTAAAACACTATTACTTAATGACACATATTCCATATACATTTGAAATAATTCGAATTATCTAATGAGTCTCGATAGTATATTTATTCACCATATTCATATTGTATTATGGTATAATAGATGTAAACAATTTCAGTATTTTCCAATTCTCCATCACCAAATTTTAGGTTACTTCATCACTAAGAAACTAAGTTAAAAGACTATTACATAATGACACATATTCCTTATACATTTGAAATAATTCAAATTATCAAATGAGTCTCGATAGTATATTTATCCACCATATTCATATTGTATTATGGTATAATAGATGTAAAGAATTTCAATATTTTTCATCTTCTCCATCACCAAATTTTAGGTTACTTCATCACTAAGAAACTAAGTTAAAAGACTATTACTTAATGACACATATTCCATATACATTTGAAATAATTCAAATTATCTAATGAGTCTCGATAGTATATTTATCACCATATTCATATTGTATTATGGTATAATAGATGTAAACAGGATCAGTATTTTCTAATTCTCCATCACCAAATTTTAGGTTACTTCATCACTAAGAAACTAAGTTAAAAGACTATTACTTAATGACACATATTCCATATATATTTGAAATAAATCAAATTATCTAATGAGTCTCGATATTATATTTATTCACCATATTCATATTGTATTATGGTATAATAGATGTAAACAATTTCAGTATTTTCCAATTCTCCATCACCAAATTTTAGGTTACTTCATCACTAAGAAACCGAGTTAAAAGACTATTACTTAATAACACATATTCCATATACATTGGAAATAATTCAAATTATCTAATGAGTCTTGATAGTATATTTATCCACCATATTCATATTGTATTATGGTATAATAGATGTAAACAATTTCAATATTTTTCTTCTTCTCCATCACCAAATTTTAGGTTACTACATCACTAAGAAACTAAGTTAAGAGACTATTACTTAATGACACATATTCTATATTCATTTGAAATAATTCAAATTATCAAATGAGTCTCAATAGTATATTTATCCACCATATTCATATTGTATTATGGTATAATAGATGTAAACAATTTTAATATTTTTCTTCTTCTCTATCACCAAATTTTAGGTTACTTCATCACTAAGAAACTAAGTTAAAACACTATTACTTAATGACACATATTCCATATATATTTGAAATAAATCAAATTATCTAATGAGTCTCGATAGTATATTTATTCACCATATTCATATTGTATTATGGTATAATAGATGTAAACAATTTCAGTATTTTCCAATTCTCCATCACCAAATTTTAGGTTACTTCATCACTAAGAAACCGAGTTAAAAGACTATTACTTAATAACACATATTCCATATACATTGGAAATAATTCAAATTATCTAATGAGTCTTGATAGTATATTTATCCACCATATTCATATTGTATTATCGTATAATAGATGAAAACAATTTCAATATTTTTCTTCTTCTCCATCACCAAATTTTAGGTTACTACATCACTAAGAAACTAAGTTAAGAGACTATTACTTAATGACACATATTCCATATACATTTTAAATAATTCAAATTATCTAATGAGTCTCGATAGTATATTTATTCACCATATTCATATTGTATTATGGTATAATAGATGTAAACAATTTCAGTATTTTCTAATTCTCCATCAACAAATTTTAGGTTACTTCATCACTAAGAAACTAAGTTAAAAGACTATTACTTAATGACACATATTCCATATACATTTCAAATAATTCAAATTATCTATTGAGTCTCGATAGTATATTTATTCACCATATTCATATTGTATTATGGTATAATAGATGTAAACAGGATCAGTATTTTCTAATTCTCCATCACCAAATTTTAGGTTACTTCATCACTAAGAAACTAAGTTAAAAGACTATTACTTAATGACACATATTCCATATACATTTGAAATAATTCAAATTATCTAATGAGTCTCGATAGTATATTTATTCACCATATTCATATTGTATTATGGTATAATAGATGTAAACAATTTCAGTATTTTCCAATTCTCCATCAACAAATTTTAGGTTACTTCATCACTAAGAAACCGAGTTAAAAGACTATTACTTAATGACACATATTCCATTTACATTTGAAATAATTCAAATTATCTAATGAGTCTCGATAGTATATTTATCCACCATATTCATATTGTATTATCGTATAATAGATGTAAACAATTTCAATATTTTTCTTCTTCTCCATCACCAAATTTTAGGTTACTACATCACTAAGAAACTAAGTTAAGAGACTATTACTTAGTGACACATATTCCATATACATTTGAAATAATTCAAATTATCTAATGAGTCTCGATAGTATATTTATTCACCATATTCATATTGTATTATGGTATAATAGATGTAAACAGTTTCAGTATTTTCTAATTCTCCATCACCAAATTTTAAGTTACTTCATCACTAAGAAACTAAGTTAAAAGACTATTACTTAATGACACATATTCCATATACATTTGAAATAATTCAAATTATCTAATGAGTCTTGATAGTATATTTATCCACCATATTCATATTGTATTATGGTATAATAGATGTAAACAATTTCAATATTTTTCTTCTTCTCCATCACCAAATTTTAGGTTACTTCATCACTAAGAAACTAAGTTAAAAGACTATTACTTAATGACACATATTCCATATTCATTTGAAATAATTCAAATTATCAAATGAGTCTCAATAGTATATTTATCCACCATATTCATATTGTATTATGGTATAATAGATGTAAACAATTTCAATATTTTTCTTCTTCTCTATCACCAAATTTTAGGTTACTTCATCACTAAGAAACTAAGTTAAAACACTATTACTTAATGACACATATTCCATATACATTTGAAATAATTCAAATTATCTAATGAGTCTCGATAGTATATTTATTCACCATATTCATATTGTATTATGGTATAATAGATGTAAACAATTTCAGTATTTTCCAATTCTCCATCACCAAATTTTAGGTTACTTCATCACTAAGAAACTAAGTTAAAAGACTATTACATAATGACACATATTCCTTATACATTTGAAATAATTCAAATTATCTAATGAGTCTCGATAGTATATTTATCCACCATATTCATATTGTATTATGGTATAATAGATGTAAAGAATTTCAATATTTTTCATCTTCTCCATCACCAAATTTTAGGTTACTTCATCACTAAGAAACTAAGTTAAAAGACTATTACTTAATGACACATATTCCATATACATTTGAAATAATTCAAATTATCTAATGAGTCTCGATAGTATATTTATCACCATATTCATATTGTATTATGGTATAATAGATGTAAACAGGATCAGTATTTTCTAATTCTCCATCACCAAATTTTAGGTTACTTCATCACTAAGAAACTAAGTTAAAAGACTATTACTTAATGACACATATTCCATATATATTTGAAATAAATCAAATTATCTAATGAGTCTCGATATTATATTTATTCACCATATTCATATTGTATTATGGTATAATAGATGTAAACAATTTCAGTATTTTCCAATTCTCCATCACCAAATTTTAGGTTACTTCATCACTAAGAAACCGAGTTAAAAGACTATTACTTAATAACACATATTCCATATACATTGGAAATAATTCAAATTATCTAATGAGTCTTGATAGTATATTTATCCACCATATTCATATTGTATTATGGTATAATAGATGTAAACAATTTCAATATTTTTCTTCTTCTCCATCACCAAATTTTAGGTTACTACATCACTAAGAAACTAAGTTAAGAGACTATTACTTAATGACACATATTCTATATTCATTTGAAATAATTCAAATTATCAAATGAGTCTCAATAGTATATTTATCCACCATATTCATATTGTATTATGGTATAATAGATGTAAACAATTTTAATATTTTTCTTCTTCTCTATCACCAAATTTTAGGTTACTTCATCACTAAGAAACTAAGTTAAAACACTATTACTTAATGACACATATTCCATATTCATTTGAAATAATTCAAATTATCTAATGAGTCTCGATAGTATATTTATTCACCATATTCATATTGTATTATGGTATAATAGATGTAAACAATTTCAGTATTTTCCAATTCTCCATCACCAAATTTTAGGTTACTTCATCACTAAGAAACCGAGTTAAAAGACTATTACTTAATAACACATATTCCATATACATTGGAAATAATTCAAATTATCTAATGAGTCTTGATAGTATATTTATCCACCATATTCATATTGTATTATCGTATAATAGATGAAAACAATTTCAATATTTTTCTTCTTCTCCATCACCAAATTTTAGGTTACTACATCACTAAGAAACTAAGTTAAGAGACTATTACTTAATGACACATATTCCATATACATTTTAAATAATTCAAATTATCTAATGAGTCTCGATAGTATATTTATTCACCATATTCATATTGTATTATGGTATAATAGATGTAAACAATTTCAGTATTTTCTAATTCTCCATCAACAAATTTTAGGTTACTTCATCACTAAGAAACTAAGTTAAAAGACTATTACTTAATGACACATATTCCATATACATTTCAAATAATTCAAATTATCTATTGAGTCTCGATAGTATATTTATTCACCATATTCATATTGTATTATGGTATAATAGATGTAAACAGGATCAGTATTTTCTAATTCTCCATCACCAAATTTTAGGTTACTTCATCACTAAGAAACTAAGTTAAAAGACTATTACTTAATGACACATATTCCATATACATTTGAAATAATTCAAATTATCTAATGAGTCTCGATAGTATATTTATTCACCATATTCATATTGTATTATGGTATAATAGATGTAAACAATTTCAGTATTTTCCAATTCTCCATCAACAAATTTTAGGTTACTTCATCACTAAGAAACCGAGTTAAAAGACTATTACTTAATGACACATATTCCATTTACATTTGAAATAATTCAAATTATCTAATGAGTCTCGATAGTATATTTATCCACCATATTCATATTGTATTATCGTATAATAGATGTAAACAATTTCAATATTTTTCTTCTTCTCCATCACCAAATTTTAGGTTACTACATCACTAAGAAACTAAGTTAAGAGACTATTACTTAGTGACACATATTCCATATACATTTGAAATAATTCAAATTATCTAATGAGTCTCGATAGTATATTTATTCACCATATTCATATTGTATTATGGTATAATAGATGTAAACAGTTTCAGTATTTTCTAATTCTCCATCACCAAATTTTAAGTTACTTCATCACTAAGAAACTAAGTTAAAAGACTATTACTTAATGACACATATTCCATATACATTTGAAATAATTCAAATTATCTAATGAGTCTTGATAGTATATTTATCCACCATATTCATATTGTATTATGGTATAATAGATGTAAACAATTTCAATATTTTTCTTCTTCTCCATCACCAAATTTTAGGTTACTTCATCACTAAGAAACTAAGTTAAAAGACTATTACTTAATGACACATATTCCATATTCATTTGAAATAATTCAAATTATCAAATGAGTCTCAATAGTATATTTATCCACCATATTCATATTGTATTATGGTATAATAGATGTAAACAATTTCAATATTTTTCTTCTTCTCTATCACCAAATTTTAGGTTACTTCATCACTAAGAAACTAAGTTAAAACACTATTACTTAATGACACATATTCCATATACATTTGAAATAATTCAAATTATCTAATGAGTCTCGATAGTATATTTATTCACCATATTCATATTGTATTATGGTATAATAGATGTAAACAATTTCAGTATTTTCCAATTCTCCATCACCAAATTTTAGGTTACTTCATCACTAAGAAACTAAGTTAAAAGACTATTACATAATGACACATATTCCTTATACATTTGAAATAATTCAAATTATCTAATGAGTCTCGATAGTATATTTATCCACCATATTCATATTGTATTATGGTATAATAGATGTAAAGAATTTCAATATTTTTCATCTTCTCCATCACCAAATTTTAGGTTACTTCATCACTAAGAAACTAAGTTAAAAGACTATTACTTAATGACACATATTCCATATACATTTGAAATAATTCAAATTATCTAATGAGTCTCGATAGTATATTTATCACCATATTCATATTGTATTATGGTATAATAGATGTAAACAGGATCAGTATTTTCTAATTCTCCATCACCAAATTTTAGGTTACTTCATCACTAAGAAACTAAGTTAAAAGACTATTACTTAATGACACATATTCCATATATATTTGAAATAAATCAAATTATCTAATGAGTCTCGATATTATATTTATTCACCATATTCATATTGTATTATGGTATAATAGATGTAAACAATTTCAGTATTTTCCAATTCTCCATCACCAAATTTTAGGTTACTTCATCACTAAGAAACCGAGTTAAAAGACTATTACTTAATAACACATATTCCATATACATTGGAAATAATTCAAATTATCTAATGAGTCTTGATAGTATATTTATCCACCATATTCATATTGTATTATGGTATAATAGATGTAAACAATTTCAATATTTTTCTTCTTCTCCATCACCAAATTTTAGGTTACTACATCACTAAGAAACTAAGTTAAGAGACTATTACTTAATGACACATATTCTATATTCATTTGAAATAATTCAAATTATCAAATGAGTCTCAATAGTATATTTATCCACCATATTCATATTGTATTATGGTATAATAGATGTAAACAATTTTAATATTTTTCTTCTTCTCTATCACCAAATTTTAGGTTACTTCATCACTAAGAAACTAAGTTAAAACACTATTACTTAATGACACATATTCCATATTCATTTGAAATAATTCAAATTATCTAATGAGTCTCGATAGTATATTTATTCACCATATTCATATTGTATTATGGTATAATAGATGTAAACAATTTCAGTATTTTCCAATTCTCCATCACCAAATTTTAGGTTACTTCATCACTAAGAAACTAAGTTAAAAGACTATTACATAATGACACATATTCCTTATACATTTGAAATAATTCAAATTATCAAATGAGTCTCGATAGTATATTTATCCACCATATTCATATTGTATTATGGTATAATAGATGTAAAGAATTTCAATATTTTTCATCTTCTCCATCACCAAATTTTAGGTTACTTCATCACTAAGAAACTAAGTTAAAAGACTATTACTTAATGACACATATTCCATATACATTTGAAATAATTCAAATTATCTAATGAGTCTCGATAGTATATTTATTCACCATATTCATATTGTATTATGGTATAATAGATGTAAACAGTTTCAGTATTTTCTAATTCTCTATCACCAAATCTTAGGTTACTTCATCACTAAGAAACTAAGTTAAAAGACTATTACTTAATGACACATATTCCATATATATTTGAAATAAATCAAATTATCTAATGAGTCTCGATAGTATATTTATTCACCATATTCATATTGTATTATGGTATAATAGATGTAAACAATTTCAGTATTTTCCAATTCTCCATCACCAAATTTTAGGTTACTTCATCACTAAGAAACCGAGTTAAAAGACTATTACTTAATAACACATATTCCATATACATTGGAAATAATTCAAATTATCTAATGAGTCTTGATAGTATATTTATCCACCATATTCATATTGTATTATCGTATAATAGATGAAAACAATTTCAATATTTTTCTTCTTCTCCATCACCAAATTTTAGGTTACTACATCACTAAGAAACTAAGTTAAGAGACTATTACTTAATGACACATATTCCATATACATTTTAAATAATTCAAATTATCTAATGAGTCTCGATAGTATATTTATTCACCATATTCATATTGTATTATGGTATAATAGATGTAAACAGTTTCAGTATTTTCTAATTCTCCATCACCAAATTTTAGGTTACTTCATCACTAAGAAACTAAGTTAAAAGACTATTACTTAATGACACATATTCCATATACATTTCAAATAATTCAAATTATCTATTGAGTCTCGATAGTATATTTATTCACCATATTCATATTGTATTATGGTATAATAGATGTAAACAGGATCAGTATTTTCTAATTCTCCATCACCAAATTTTAGGTTACTTCATCACTAAGAAACTAAGTTAAAAGACTATTACTTAATGACACATATTCCATATACATTTGAAATAATTCAAATTATCTAATGAGTCTCGATAGTATATTTATTCACCATATTCATATTGTATTATGGTATAATAGATGTAAACAATTTCAGTATTTTCCAATTCTCCATCAACAAATTTTAGGTTACTTCATCACTAAGAAACCGAGTTAAAAGACTATTACTTAATGACACATATTCCATTTACATTTGAAATAATTCAAATTATCTAATGAGTCTCGATAGTATATTTATCCACCATATTCATATTGTATTATCGTATAATAGATGTAAACAGTTTCAATATTTTTCTTCTTCTCCATCACCAAATTTTAGGTTACTACATCACTAAGAAACTAAGTTAAGAGACTATTACTTAGTGACACATATTCCATATACATTTGAAATAATTCAAATTATCTAATGAGTCTCGATAGTATATTTATTCACCATATTCATATTGTATTATGGTATAATAGATGTAAACAGTTTCAGTATTTTCTAATTCTCCATCACCAAATTTTAAGTTACTTCATCACTAAGAAACTAAGTTAAAAGACTATTACTTAATGACACATATTCCATATACATTTGAAATAATTCAAATTATCTAATGAGTCTCGATGGTATATTTATCCACCATATTCATATTGTATTATGGTATAATAGATGTAAACAATTTCAATATTTTTCTTCTTCTCCATCACCAAATTTTAGGTTACTTCATCACTAAGAAACTAAGTTAAAAGACTATTACTTAATGACACATATTCCATATACATTTGAAATAATTCAAATTAGCTAATGAGTCTCGATAGTATATTTATTCACCATATTCATATTGTATTATGGTATAATAGATGTAAACAGTTTCAGTATTTTCTAATTCTCCATCACCAAATCTTAGGTTACTTCATCACTAAGAAACTAAGTTAAAAGACTTTTACCTAATGACACATATTCCATATACATTTGAAATAATTCAAATTATCTAATGAGTCTCGATAGTATATTTATCCACCATATTCATATTTTATTATGGTATAATAGATGTAAACAATTTTAGTATTTTCCAATTCTCCATCACCAAATTTTAGGTTACTTCATCACTAAGAAACTAAGTTAAAAGACTATTACTTAATGACACATATTCCATATACATTTGAAATAATTCAAATTATCTAATGACTCTCGATAGTATATTTATCCACCATATTCATATTGTATTATCGTATAATAGATGTAAACAATTTCAATATTTTTCTTCTTCTCCATCACCAAATTTTAGGTTACTTCATCACTAAGAAACCAAGTTAAAAGACTATTACCACTACGCCAAAAATGATTTTTTGTATCACCTAATTTAATAGCACTTTTAAAAAAAATGCTATTAAAATGGAAAAAACACATTTATAATAGCACTTTTTAATCGGGCGCTATTATATAATACAGACTATGTAATTATGATAGCACTTTGTACCAGAACGCTATTATTAAACTTTTTTAAGATAACATTTTGTATAAAACGCTATTATTTGACTACCTATATAATAGCATTTATTAAAAAGCGCTATGTTATATATAATAATGAATTAATTAATTAATTGATAAAAAAAAAAACACATTTTCAGAAAGTTATTTCAATTAGAAACCGAAACAAAATAAAAAAAACACAGGAAGGAGAAAAGTCATTCCAAATCCATTACTTGACTGGCCTCCGACGACACGCCGGCGACCGCGAGCGACAACTCAACTGCTTCTGCAACAACACAATATCGACGCACTCCGGCCCCCTGTAGCGTCACCGGCAGCCACCACTGGGCGTTCGACTCCGACCTCCATCTTCAGCCACTCTCGGTTTTGCTTGCAGGTAAGCAATTTTTTTCCTCTATTTTCTCGATTTGTTGTCATTGTTGTTGGAGAACTTAAATGCTTGATTTGAATCTTGGATTTCTATTTTGTTGTTGTTCTTATTTTAATAGAAAGATTGATTTTGTTTTGGGGTTGAAATGGATGAGAGATAGAAAAACCATGGTTATTGTTCTGCAAGTTGTGGTCTTTTGTGAGAGAGAGTAAGAAGAAGAAGTATCACTGTCTAGAAAGAAAAGAGAGAACTAACATTTCTCTCTCAAGATGTGTGCATTATAATTTGTTTTCTTATAATAATAGTTGCCATTTCTCAAAATTTCCTTGGGTGGGCATAAGGTTGGAAGAGTCAAAATAAACATGCCAAATAACTGGATCGAAAATAGTGCTCCTGTTTGCTATTTCTTCTATTATAGTATTAGTGATAGTGTTGTGGGATGCATTTTTTATAATAAATGCAGAAAGTTAGTGATGAGAATCGAGAAAGAGCGTTAAATCCTCAACATCCCTATAGAAAGTCACGTTTAGGGTGTGCTCGTCTTGAAGCTGATATGGTAAGTATGTGTATAAATGTAATATACAATATTATAAAAAAATTTAATTGCTATGTTAATTTGTAAAAATGTATATACAGGTAGAAGAGTCAGAAGTTGGTGAGATAAGCTGTAGTCAAGTGTGGAAGGCTGCCCGCGTCAATAAGGGCGGGGTGATTGATAATGAGAATGTTCAAAGAGTTGTGGATCAATGTGTAAGTCGAATTTTAGATGTGACACTATAGATGTTATTTCCAAAATGCTCACATTATAGATGTGACACTTTTTCTATACTCATCATTGTTACCGAATTTGTATTTTGTTAGTTAGTTTGAAGTCATTAAACTCGATTTTCCTTAATTAATTGAGTCTTTGTGTCTTATTTTGATAGAATAGCCATTAATTGCAACTTGTATCTAACTATTGGTTATTTCTTTTATACTTATCAATGTCAGGAGAAGTTAACAGAAGCTCTATCTGAAGAAGAGAGACAAGACCTTGGTCCCACAAACATATTATTTGAGGCTCTTAATCTCCCAAACTACTCTGGACGTGTTAGGACTTATGGTTTTGGGGTATGTTCTAGGGACATATTACCACGCCAAAATCGCCCCACACAAATGGTTTTGAAAAATTGTATGGCTTTTGTAATTCACTCAAAAGTAGATTGGAGGTGCTAGAGAGAGAAAAGATTGAGAGAGATAAGTTGGATAGAGAGAAGCTAGAGAGGCAACAAACTGAAGAAGTGGAAGAAAGGCAACAACCTAAACAAGTGTCAGAGAGGTTGCAACAACCTGAAAAAGTGGCACAGAGGCAACACCTTGAACAAGTGGTAGAAAGGAAACAACCAGAAAAAGTAGCTGAGAGTCGACTACCTAGTGATAAAGGTTCTTGCAACCCTGGATCATTTGGCAACATTCCCGAGGTAATTGGTTTCTTTATTATCTCTCAAATACGATATGTTTGTTCTTTCAATAATGATGTTAATCTTTTTATTCATATCTTATTGGTTTAGGGTCTCTTTCCTGTTAATATATATTTATCCTCCCCGAGTCGTTGTTTGGTTGCTCGTGGAAAACTATATAACACCAAAGGTAACACGGTACATGGCATGACGTTACCACCTGGATATGTCAAGGTTAATATCGAAGTTGCTATTGTGCCAAATGCCCCATTGCCTATATCTGTTGAAGATGGAGATGTATCCATGGTTGGTCAAGCAATAGGAACAATTGTGCCATGGCCAACGAAACATCTTGAATTTGTTGCTGAATGTGAAAAGGTAAATTACTTATAATCAAGTTGCTTGATCGCTACTTGTTTTATTATTTGATCACTAATATTAATTAATACAACTTTTTAGATTCCTGGTCAATCCCAAAACAAAGGTAACAATATTCAACACAGTGTTGAATATTCAGTTTCATCACCCAACAAAAGTAACAAAAAATTCAAAATCGAAGAGTCTCTTAGAGTTGGCGGTTCAGCTGGTATTGCAAATTTACCTTTCCTTGATATGTATGTGAAAAAGATGATGAGGGTTGGATCATTAATTCAAATAAAAATGGAGGAAAGTATATTTGGTGAGGAGTTTTTAGAGCAACTACGTGTAGAGAGTATAAAGGAGATTCTTGATCACAATTGGTTAAGTGCATCTATTATCACTGTATTTTCCAGGTACCTCTATTATTACAAATATTCTCTTATTTGACAAATATATTATTAATATTAATGTTATTTGTATTGTTGACTAATATTCACATTGGTGACAAATATATTAATATCAATTGTTGTTCATTTCTAGGTATTTGTATGACAAGTTTATTAGTCCAAATGGATTAATAAATAAGTTCTCTTTCATATCTCCACATGTATCACTGGAGGATAATCTAGGAAATGGTATAACAAAAATACTTTTGAAAGATGAGGAGTTCAAGGATAAGATGATTCTTGCACCTTGTAATCTAGGGTGATATTTATATTCAAAAAGTTATTAAATTAACGAGAAAAAACTCTAATGAATGTGAATCTTTAATGCATTATTTAAATGTTGGGTGCAGGAAACATTGGGTGTTGCTTGTCATCAATCTCAATGCTGAGGTGATATATTACATGGATCCGTTGAATGGTGAGCCAACAAAACATCAAAATTTTAAAACAAAGTTTGAGAAGTGAGTATAGACTCTTTTAATTTAAAATTTATGTACGTATTATTATTTATATAATTACTCATTTGAAGTTAATTTCATTTTGTTAGCGCTTTGCAAATTTATCATGCTAATAGTAGTTCTAAAGTGCCTAAAGTGTCAAAGTCAAAGAAAATCTCATGGCAAAAAATAAAGGTATGTGTCTAAATTAATGTTATTTTAAAACAATTATGTGGAGTAAAATTAATCGATATAAATTTTTTTTTTGTAGTGTCCTCGTCAAATTAATGGCGTTGATTGTGGATACTTTGTAATGCGATTTATGAAAGAGGTCATCATGGAAAATAAATTTATGATCCCCACAAATGTACGTGATTTTAATTATTATTATTATTCTTTTGTAAATTAAATTAATATAATTTAATTCTAACACGATTAATTGTTGATGTTTTCATATTTGAAGTACTTTTTTGACCACAAATGTCGTACCTACTCTCATGATAAGTTAACTGAGGTTAAGGAGGATTGGGCTACTTATGTGGTGGATGATGTTTTCGGTGAGTTTTTCCTTGACTTGATACTTGATAAACAAGACAAATATTACTCATGGATTTAGAGTTCAAATGTTTTGACTTAGATGTTTAATTTTAATTTTTGAGTTGGATTTAGAGTTGTCGTATAAATGATTTTAGTATTTTATTGGTTTAGAAGATATGGCACAGAGGTACTGAGTGTTCTTTCTTGGTCTCGAATTTAAATTTTGAAATAGGAAAATACGGAAAAATGACTTATATCTTATTGTATGATTGATTTATAGTTTTCCGTTTCTACTTGAAATTTTTAGATATTCGTAGTAACAATTGTAAGGTGTTTGATATCTAGTTCTGGATCATGAAAAGAAAGTTACACACAATTAAGTGTTTATGTATATTTTGAGAATTTGAATTATATTCTGTTTAGTGTTTATATGCATCTAATAATGGAAATTGTGGTCTATATATTTACAAGTCATGTTCTTGTTAGACTTAATTAGTTCAATTATTGCATTAGTTATATCGATTTATTGTTATTAGTTTATAATAATCATTCCTTATTTTATGCGCTTCTTGTTAGACCCATATTAAATGTTTGATTATTCTTTATATGTTGAATTAGTTTTTATTGTACAATACATAATCAATATTCCTTCTATGATACAGGAAAACAAGAAGCAATTATTTTGCCTAATTAGTGATTGTATCTATGAGTTCAACGCTTTTGTATCATGAAGGTGGTTACTACATGGGATTGTTTTGTTATCCTTTCTTATTTTTTTGGTGTTTTGTTTAGAGAATTTGATTGTATGTTTTTGGATTTGGATTGAAGTACTCATAGATGGGCATCTACAAATTTGGCTATGCAAACGCCCTCTTAATATTCTATATGTTATGATATTTGGAAACAATAGGATTTGGTAATTTAAAATGTTATTTGGTATTTGATGGATCATAATATATATGCAATGAGTAACTTAAAGCGTTATTTGTGTTGAATTGAATATAGTTATTTTATATTTACACCAAAAAAAATGATTGTGTAAGAAAAAATATTGTACTGTACTTATTAAAAATATTGTACCAAATATGTACCATTCATTAGCACTTTATTTGAAAGCGCTATCAAACATATGTTATATATTAGCGCTTTTTGTTTAGAGTGCTATAAAAAAACAAACAAAAAACATGCAAAATACTGACTTTGATAGCACTTTAATTAAAACGCTATTATAAATTGGTACTTTAATAGCGCTTTTAAAGTGCTATTAAATAAGAAATATTTACAATAGTGGCGCGGTTAATAGCACTTTTAAGCGCTATCAAAAACAAAACAAAAAGCGCTATTAAATAGCTTATTTGGCGTAGTGTACTTAATGACACATATTCCATATTCATTTGAAATAATTCAAATTATCAAATGAGTCTCAATAGTATATTTATCCACCATATTCATATTGTATTATGGTATAATAGATGTAAACAATTTCAATATTTTTCTTCTTCTCTATCACCAAATTTTAGGTTACTTCATCATTAAGAAACTAAGTTAAAAGACTATTACTTAATGACACATATTCCATATACATTTGAAATAATTCAAATTATCTAATGAGTCTCGATAGTATATTTATTCACCATATTCATATTGTATTATGGTATAATAGATGTAAACAATTTCAGTATTTTCTAATTCTCTATCACCAAATCTTAGGTTACTTCATCACTAAGAAACTAAGTTAAAAGACTATTACTTAATGACACATATTCCATATACATTTGAAATAATTCAAATTATCTAATGAGTCTCGATAGTATATTTATTTACCATATTCATATTGTATTATGGTATAATAGATGTAAACAATTTCAGTATTTTCCAATTCTCCATCACCAAATTTTAGGTTACTTCATCACTAAGAAACCGAGTTAAAAGACTATTACTTAATGACACATATTCCATATACATTTGAAATAATTCAAATTATCTAATGAGTCTCGATAGTATATTTATCCACCATATTCATATTGTATTATCGTATAATAGATGTAAACAATTTCAATATTTTTCTTCTTCTCCATCACCAAATTTTAGGTTACTACATCACTAAGAAACTAAGTTAAGAGACTATTACTTAATGACACATATTCCATATACATTTGAAATAATTCAAATTATCTAATGAGTCTCGATAGTATATTTATTCACCATATTCATATTGTATTATGGTATAATAGATGTAAACAGTTTCAGTATTTTCTAATTCTCCATCACCAAATTTTAGGTTACTTCATCACTAAGAAACTAAGTTAAAAGACTATTACTTAATGACACATATTCCATATACATTTGAAATAATTCAAATTATCTAATGAGTCTCGATAGTATATTTATCCACCATATTCATATTGTATTATGGTATAATAGATGTAAACAATTTCAATATTTTTCTTCTTCTCCATCACCAAATTTTAGGTTACTTCATCACTAAGAAACTAAGTTAAAAGACTATTACTTAATGACACATATTCCATATACATTTGAAATAATTCAAATTATCTAATGAGTCTCGATAGTATATTTATTCACCATATTCATATTGTATTATGGTATAATAGATGTAATCAGTTTCAGTATTTTCTAATTCTCCATCACCAAATCTTAGGTTACTTCATCACTAAGAAACTAAGTTAAAAGACTATTACCTAATGACACATATTCCATATACATTTGAAATAATTCAAATTATCTAATGAGTCTCGATAGTATATTTATCCAACATATTCATATTGTATTATGGTATAATAGATGTAAACAATTTTAGTATTTTCCAATTCTCCATCACCAAATTTTAGGTTACTTCATAACTAAGAAACTAAGTTAAAAGACTATTACTTAATGACACATATTCCATATACATTTGAAATAATTCAAATTATGTAATGACTCTCGATAGTATATTTATCCACCATATTCATATTGTATTATCGTATAATAGATGTAAACAATTTCAATATTTTTCTTCTTCTCCATCACCAAATTTTAGGTTACTTAATCACTAAGAAACCAAGTTAAAAGACTATTACTTAATGACACATATTCCATATACATTTGAAATAATTCAAATTATCTAATGAGTCTCAATAGTATATTTATCCAGCATATTCATATTGTATTATGGTATAATAGATGTAAACAATTTCAATATTTTTCTTCTTCTCTATCACCAAATTTTAGGTTACTTCATCACTAAGAAACTAAGTTAAAAGACTATTACTTAATGACACATATTCCATATACATTTGAAATAATTCAAATTATCTAATGAGTCTCGATAGTATATTTATCCACCATATTCATATTGTATTATGGTATAATAGATGTAAACAATTTCAGTATTTTCCAATTCTCCATCACCAAATTTTAGGTTACTTCATCACTAAGAAACTATGTTAAAAAACTATTACATAATGAAACATATTCCTTATACATTTGAAATAATTCAAATTATCAAATGAGTCTCGATAGTATATTTATCCACCATATTCATATTGTATTATGGTATAATAGATGTAAACAATTTCAATATTTTTCATCTTCTCCATCACCAAATTTTAGGTTACTTCATCACTAAGAAACTAAGTTAAAAGACTATTACTTAATGACACATATTCCATATACATTTGAAATAATTCAAATTATCTAATGAGTCTCGATAGTATATTTATTCACCATATTCATATTGTATTATGGTATAATAGATGTAAACAGTTTCAGTATTTTCTAATTCTCCATCACCAAATCTTAGGTTACTTCATCACTAAGAAACTAAGTTAAAAGACTATTACTTAATGACACATATTCCATATACATTTGAAATAATTCAAATTATCTAATGAGTCTCGATAGTATATTTATTCACCATATTCATATTGTATTATGGTATAATAGATGTAAACAGTTTCAGTATTTTCCAATTCTCCATCACCAAATTTTAGGTTACTTCATCTCTAAGAAACCGAGTTAAAAGACTATTACTTAATGACACATATTCCATATACATTTGAAATAATTCAAATTATCTAATGAGTCTCGATAGTATATTTATCCACCATATTCATATTGTATTATCGTATAATAGATGTAAACAATTTCAATATTTTTCTTCTTCTCTATCACCAAATTTTAGGTTACTTCATCACTAAGAAACTAAGTTAAAAGACTATTACTTAATGACACATATTCCATATACATTTGAAATAATTCAAATTATCTAATGAGTCTCGATAGTATATTTATCCACCATATTCATATTGTATTATGGTATAATATATGTAAACAATTTCAGTATTTTCCAATTCTCCATCACCAAATTTTAGGTTACTTCATCACTAAGAAACTATGTTAAAAGACTATTACTTAATGACACATATTCCTTATACATTTGAAATAATTCAAATTATCAAATGAGTCTCGATATTATATTTATCTACCATATTCATATTGTATTATGGTATAATAGATGTAAACAATTTCAATATTTTTCTTCTTCTCCATCACCAAATTTTAGGTTACTTAATCACTAAGAAACCAAGTTAAAAGACTATTACTTAATGACACATATTTCATATACATTTGAAATAATTCAAATTATCTAATGAGTCTCAATAGTTTATTTATCCACCATATTCATATTGTATTATGGTATAATAGATGTAAACAATTTCAATATTTTTCTTCTTCTCTATCACCAAATTTTAGGTTACTTCATCACTAAGAAACTAAGTTAAAAGACTATTACTTAATGACACATATTCCATATACATTTGAAATAATTCAAATTATCTAATGAGTCTCGATAGTATATTTATCCACCATATTCATATTGTATTATGGTATAATATATGTAAACAATTTCAGTATTTTCCAATTCTCCATCACCAAATTTTAGGTTACTTCATCACTAAGAAACTATGTTAAAAGACTATTACTTAATGACACATATTCCTTATACATTTGAAATAATTCAAATTATCAAATGAGTCTCGATATTATATTTATCTACCATATTCATATTGTATTATGGTATAATAGATGTAAACAATTTCAATATTTTTCTTCTTCTCTATCACCAAATTTTAGGTTACTTCATCACTAAGAAACTAAGTTAAAAGACTATTACTTAATGACACATATTCCATATACATTTGAAATAATTCAAATTATCTAATGAGTCTCGATAGTATATTTATTCACCATATTCATATTGTATTATGGTATAATAGATGTAAACAGTTTCAGTATTTTCTAATTCTCCATCACCAAATCTTAGGTTACTTCATCACTAAGAAACTTAGTTAAAAGACTATTACTTAATGACACATATTCGATATACATTTTAAATAATTCAAATTATCTAATGAGTCTCGATAGTATATTTATTCACCATATTCATATTGTATTATGGTATAATAGATGTAAACAATTTCAGTATTTTCCAATTCTCCATCACCAAATTTTAGGTTACTTCATCTCTAAGAAACCGAGTTAAAAGACTATTACTTAATGACACATATTCCATATACATTTGAAATAATTCAAATTATCTAATGAGTCTCGATAGTATATTTATCCACCATATTCATATTGTATTATCGTATAATAGATGTAAACAATTTCAATATTTTTCTTCTTCTCCATCACCAAATTTTAGGTTACTACATCACTAAGAAACTAAGTTAAGAGACTATTACTTAATTACACATATTCCATATACATTTGAAATAATTCAAATTATCTAATGAGTCTCAATAGTATATTTATCCACCATATTCATATTGTATTATCGCTTAATAGATGTAAACAATTTCAATATTTTTCTTCTTCTCCATCACCAAATTTTAGGTTACTTCATCACTAAGAAACCAAGTTAAAAGACTATTACTTAATGACACATATTCCATATACATTTGAAATAATTCAAATTATCTAATGAGTCTCAATAGTATATTTATCCACCATATTCATATTGTGATATGGTATAATAGATGTAAACAATTTCAATATTTTTCTTCTTCTCTATCACCAAATTTTAGGTTACTTCATCACTAAGAAACTAAGTTAAAAGACTATTACTTAATGACACATATTCCATATACATTTGAAATAATTCAAATTATCTAATGAGTCTCGATAGTATATTTATCCACCATATTCATATTGTATTATGGTATAATAGATGTAAACAATTTCAGTATTTTCCAATTCTCCATCACCAAATTTTAGGTTACTTCATAACTAAGAAACTAAGTTAAAAGACTATTACTTAATGACACATATTCCATATACATTTGAAATAATTCAAATTATCTAATGACTCTCGATAATATATTTATCCACCATATTCATATTGTATTATCGTATAATAGATGTAAACAATTTCAATATTTTTCTTCTTCTCCATCACCAAATTTTAGGTTACTTCATCACTAAGAAACCAAGTTAAAAGACTGTTACTTAATGACACATATTCCATATACATTTGAAATAATTCAAATTATCTAATGAGTCTCAATAGTATATTTATCCACCATATTCATATTGTATTATGGTATAATAGATGTAAACAATTTCAATATTTTTCTTCTTCTCTATCACCAAATTTTAGGTTACTTCATCACTAAGAAACTAAGTTAAAAGACTATTACTTAATGACACATATTCCATATACATTTGAAATAATTCAAATTATCTAATGAGTCTCGATAGTATATTTATCCACCATATTCATATTGTATTATGGTATAATAGATGTAAATAATTTCAGTATTTTCCAATTCTCCATCACCAAATTTTATGTTACCTCATTACTAAGAAACTATGTTAAAAGACTATTACTTAATGACACATATTCCATATACATTTGAAATAATTCAAATTATCTAATGAGTCTCGATAGTATATTTACTCACCATATTCATATTGTATTATGGTATAATAGATGTAAACAGTTTCAGTATTTTCTAATTCTCCATCACCAAATCTTAGGTTACTTCATCACTAAGAAACTAAGTTAAAAGACTATTACTTAATGACACATATTCCATATACATTTGAAATAATTCAAATTATCTAATGAGTCTCGATAGTATATTTATTCTCCATATTCATATTGTATTATGGTATAATAGATGTAAACAGTTTCAGTATTTTCTAATTCTCCATCACCAAATTTTAGGTTACTTCATCACTAAGAAACTAAGTTAAAAGACTATTACTTAATGACACATATTCCATATACATTTGAAATAATTCAAATTATCTAATGAGTCTCGATAGTATATTTATCCACCATATTCATATTGTATTATGGTATAATAGATGTAAACAATTTCAATATTTTTCTTCTTCACCATCACATAATTTTAGGTTACTTCATCACTGAGAAACTAAGTTAAAAGACTATTACTTAATGACACATATTCCATATACATTTGAAATAATTCAAATTATCTAATGAGTCTCGATAGTATATTTACTCACCATATTCATATTGTATTATGGTATAATAGATGTAAACAGTTTCAGTATTTTCTAATTCTCCATCACCAAATCTTAGGTTACTTCATCACTAAGAAACTAAGTTAAAAGACTATTACTTAATGACACATATTCCATATACATTTGAAATAATTCAAATTATCTACTGAGTCTCGATAGTATATTTATCCACCATATTCATATTGTATTATGGTATAATAGATGTAAACAATTTCAGTATTTTCTAATTCTCCATCACCAAATCTTAGGTTACTTCATCACTAAGAAACCAAGTTAAAAGACTATTACTTAATGACACATATTCCATATACATTTGAAATAATTCAAATTATCTAATGAGTCTCGATAGTATATTTACTCACCATATTCATATTGTATTATGGTATAATAGATGTAAACAGTTTCAGTATTTTCTAATTCTCCATCACCAAATCTTAGGTTACTTCATCACTAAGAAACTAAGTTAAAAGACTATTACCTAATGACACATATTCCATATACATTTGAAATAATTCAAATTATCTAATGAGTCTCGATAGTATATTTATCCACCATATTCATATTGTATTATGGTATAATAAATGTAAACAATTTTAGTATTTTCCAATTCTCCATCACCAAATTTTAGGTTACTTCATAACTAAGAAACTAAGTTAAAAGACTATTACTTAATGACACATATTCCATATACATTTGAAATAATTCAAATTATCAAATGAGTCTCGATAGTATATTTATCCACCATATTCATATTGTATTATGGTATAATAGATGTAAACAATTTCAATATTTTCATCTTCTCCATCACCAAATTTTAGGTTACTTCATCACTAAGAAACTAAGTTAAAAGACTATTACTTAATGACACATATTCCATATACATTTGAAATAATTCAAATTATCTAATGATTCTCGATAGTATATTTATTCACCATATTCATATTGTATTATGGTATAATAGATGTAAACAGTATCAGTATTTTCTAATTCTCCATCACCAAATTTTAGGTTACTTCATCACTAAGAAACTAAGTTAAAAGACTATTACTTAAGGACACATATTCCATATACATTTGAAATAATTCAAATTATCTAATGAGTCTCGATAGTATATTTATTCACCATATTCATATTGTATTATGGTATAATAGATGTAAACAGTTTCAGTATTTTCTAATTCTCCATCACCAAATCTTAGGTTACTTCATCACTAAGAAACTAAGTTAAAAGACTATTACTTAATGACACATATTCCATATACATTTGAAATAATTCAAATTATCTAATGAGTCTCGATAGTATATTTATTCACCATATTCATATTGTATTATGGTATAATAGATGTAAACAATTTCAGTATTTTCCAATTCTCCATCACCAAATTTTAGGTTACTTCATCACTAAGAAACCGAGTTAAAAGACTATTACTTAATGACACATATTCCATATTGTGATACGGTGGGAGAACTGACTTGAGGTTTCGCGTTTGTTTTCGCAAATGTTTCGGTTGAGCAAGAGTCGCCACCGACTTTTTATTTTATCCTAAGGAAAGGTTAAAAAGCACAGCAAAAACCTTTTGAGATGTTTTCTTGGGTTCGGGGAGTAGATTATAGAAAGGGAAGGTATTAGTACCCTTTCTATCCATGGTTATCCATGGGCTCTTAGTTACTTGCTTAGATCACTTGCCTTTTGTTTTCAATTGTTTTAAATGGTGCTTGAGTGTGTGGATTTGAAAATGTTTTGAAAAGAGGCCAATGTGGTGGCAACCTTTGTAATGATCCATGTGGGGATGTATACAAAGATGTATGTCTTTTAAAAAGGTTTTCATTTGTTTTTTTTGAAAGTTGTTTTGAAAGTGTTGTGAGGTGTGGTTTTGAAATTAGGCAAGTATTTTGTTTTGCAAGTTTGATTCAAGTAACTAAGAGGTTATCTACTCCTAAATTCCTCAAAAGATTATTGCTATGTTTTAACCCTTTTAACAAGTTTGTTCCACCATTGAATTTGGTGGACAACCTTGTGTTAGGATGTGAAAGGGACAGGCGCGGGTCATCGTTTAGACCATAATTGCAACGGCGTTAAATGTCTTTGGGCAATTTTCTTTAAGGGACTTGATCATTTGTTTTTGTTTGTTTTGAAAAGTTTTATCGAGGGACTATGATCATTCAAATTGTTTGTTTTGCCCAAAGAAGTTCAACATGCAATATGGCCCATTTATTTGAAGGCAACAACTAGAATACCCTAGGGGGTGTAAGTGTGAGATGTGTGTCCATTTTCATGCTTGTTTATCTTGAGATTAGGTCATAACTATTTTTTATCGTTTTTTCGCATACAAACCCTAATTCTAACATGTTATCATTAGAAAGCAATAAAGTGCGAAAATAAATTTCTAAGCTATTACAAAACCAAATATGGGAAGGGGGTACAAATGTTCAAATGGGGATATTGACAAGTAATGTAAATCTAAATTATTACATCATTTTTTTGAATATTTGCAATTTAATCAATGTACAAAAATTAAATAAGAATGCAAGATGCAAAAGAAATGTTTTGTATATGTATGAAAAAATATTATTTATGTAAAAGAGAAAAGAAAATAAAAATATATTATTTTTTGGAGTATTTTGAATTTAGGGCAAAAAACCCTAATTTTAATGAAAATGGATATTAATTGATTTAATACAAACATTTATTTATTATTTACAAAAATAAAAAAAATAAAATGAAGTATATCATGGAAAAAGTATTTTTTGTATCAAATATTAATAAAATGAAAAATTCAAGTATTTTTATATTTTAACCTAAATAAACATATATATACATATATTAAGTTCTTAAATATGCATTATACACAAAATAATATATATTTAATATTTTAACAAAATAAATAAAAAAAGGTATTTTTATGTGAAATATTTTCAGAAGGTAAATAAAAATAAAATAAAAAAAAATGTATTTACACTATTTTCCTATTTATTCTAATGATAGTATATATATACTATTTATATACAAACAAAAGAAATAAATCAAATAAATATGCCATATATTCAAAAAATGATGGAAAAAATATTTTTATTTTTTTAATGTCATGAGAAAAAATAAACAAAGTCAAATAAAAAAGAAAAAGTCAAAAAAGAATAAAAATAAGACAAATGGGCTTGGGGGGTGAAATAGCAAATATGTGGTGTGAATAAGAAAAAACACACAAGCCCAGCCCAATGCCACTGTCTTCAACCTCCAGCACAAATGTTTGAAAAAACGCGCGCCATGTTCAGCATCTTCTAACTCTTGATTCCTGGCCTTTTAGCAAAAACTCATAACACAACAAATGTTCAGCATGAAGAGACGATTCTAACCATGTATGGAACTTGACCTAACTCTCTAAGATGAGGGAGAATTTCTCCTCCCCCAAATCCTAACCTAATTTTTCTGCCATTTTCAAACTCCAAATTCTCTCTACTCAGGCAAAAGAAATGAAATGTAAAGATATGTACATGTTCAGGGCTTGCATATATGCTAGGGAATGTGTATGGATTGATTTTGGTAAGAATGCTCGAGGGAAATGGGAGTTGGCACTCAAACTGCAGAGGCAACTCTATTTTTGCAGTTTGAGGATGATTCTGAGATGGAGGGTGTTTTGGAGGTCAAGGATCCGTGCCAAAGCTTGGTTGTGTTCTATGGAAGGTGTTTGATAACTTTTTTTTTGTGTTTTTGTGCTGAAGAGAGAGTTGTTACAAGTTATGCCCTTTTCTTGAACTTGAAGCAAACAAATGCAACTTGGCTTTCTAGGTCAGTAGAGGACCCCCTAATGTGCTGCATAATCCTCTCTTGATCAGTGTGTTATGCACATAATCTTGTGCCAAGCAGATTTTCCATGTACTTTCTTGATTTGCAATTGGACATAAAGCTAATCTTTTCAAAAATGGAAAGTTCACTTTATCTAGTTTAGGATTAATCTTGCATACAATGCTTGCACTCAAAGAACAACACTTTAACACATTGAATATGCATTAAATTATTGAGTATGGAATGGTTCAAGGACCTGTAATCAAGCATAAAGCAAGCTGAGTTCAAATTTGCAAGATTATGAACATGTCTTGGTTAAGAACAAAAGTGAATTTTTGCCAACTTGTGAAATTCGAATCTCTTAAGTTATGAGGTTGTTTGAGAAGTTCTTGGACATTTTGGAAAGCTTGGAATGTGTACTACAATCCATCTTTGAAATGCAAATTGAAATTCCAAGTGGAAGGGTATGGAAAATGGCCTTGAAGTGGGGTAGAAAACCTTGTCAAAATAGGTTAAAATTTCACTAAGTTAAAAATGGTTTAGTGCCCTTATTCAAAAATTTGTAACTTGAGATACAAGCGTCAAATGAGAAAACTTTGTGAATCAAAGTTGTAGATTATGCAACAAGCTACAACTTTCATGTTTTGACTTTTGTTTGAATCCAAATGGATCTTGGTGAAAAGATGGGGCAAAGTTGGGAAAAAATTTGGGTTTTTCATAACTTAGAAAAATTCTAAGTTATGAAAAATTCCATTTTCTAACCCTAATTTGCATTTTGTGATTTCTTGGTGAACAAGTTTCATGATTTGGCATGTTTTGATGAAAAATGAATCTTGACTCTTGATTTTGACCAAAAAGTCAAAGTTTGACTTTTCAGTGTACAGTCAAAATTGATCAATTGACTGGGAAATTCAACTGTCAATCTTGTGTACTCGGGATCTTTTGAGCTTGATGAATGTGTCAAGACCATTTCATTGAGTCCTTGAGTCCATATGTGAGCTTGATTTGCCATTGGCTAGGTCAAACAGTCAAAAATTGCCTTTGTGCAGTCAAAACCCTAAAAATGACCATTTTGCCCTTTTGGTGATCTGATCAAATTTCTTGTGGAATTGTGATCCAAACTTGATCAAATGGTCCATATGAGTTCAATATGTTGATGTAGGTCAAAAATCATGAGGTTTGACTGTCAATTGGCCACAGTTGACTTTTTCCCTAATACAGCTGATTTCTAGGTCAACTGTCCAATTGACTGAGCAAAACTTGGAATCAAGACTTGAAACTTGGCATGGGTAAACTTGGGAGTCCAACATGAAACATGAAAGTCATCTTAGGCATTTTAGGTCAAAACATCCTAGGGCAAACACAAACCCTAATTTGAGTCCACTGTGCAAGGAGAAGTCTTGAGCAGAGGAAGCCCTAACTGGATCTTGATCTTCAAGGGTCTTGTGATGAGAAAATGTTGAGGAAATGGGAGGGAAAATTTTGGGGTACAACACATATACATTTGAAATAATTCAAATTATCTAATGAGTCTCGATAGTATATTTATCCACCATATTCATATTGTATTATCGTATAATAGATGTAAACAGTTTCAGTATTTTCCAATTCTCCATCACCAAATCTTAGGTTACTTCATCACTAAGAAACTAAGTTAAAAGACTATTACTTAATGACACATATTCCATATACATTTGAAATAATTCAAATTATCTACTGAGTCTCGATAGTATATTTATCCACCATATTCATATTGTATTATGGTATAATAGATGTAAACAATTTCAATATTTTTCTTCTTCTCCATCACCAAATTTTAGGTTACTTCATCACTAATAAACTAAGTTAAAAGACTATTACTTAATGACACATATTCCATATACATTTGAAATAATTCAAATTATCTAATGAGTCTCGATAGTATATTTATCCACCATATTCATATTGTATTATGGTATAATAGATGTAAACAATTTTAGTATTTTCCAATTCTCCATCACCAAATTTTAGGTTACTTCATAACTAAGAAACTAAGTTAAAAGACTATTACTTAATGACACATATTCCATATACATTTGAAATAATTCAAATTATCAAATGAGTCTCGATAGTATATTTATCCACCATATTCATATTGTATTATGGTATAATAGATGTAAACAATTTCAATATTTTCATCTTCTCCATCACCAAATTTTAGGTTACTTCATCACTAAGAAACTAAGTTAAAAGACTGTTACTTAATGACACATATTCCATATACATTTGAAATAATTCAAATTATCTAATGATTCTCGATAGTATATTTATTCACCATATTCATATTGTATTATGGTATAATAGATGTAAACAGTATCAGTATTTTCTAATTCTCCATCACCAAATTTTAGGTTACTTCATCACTAAGAAACTAAGTTAAAAGACTATTACTTAAGGACACATATTCCATATACATTTGAAATAATTCAAATTATCTAATGAGTCTCGATAGTATATTTATTCACCATATTCATATTGTATTATGGTATAATAGATGTAAACAGTTTCAGTATTTTCTAATTCTCCATCACCAAATCCTAGGTTACTTCATCACTAAGAAACTAAGTTAAAAGACTATTACTTAATGACACATATTCCATATACATTTGAAATAATTCAAATTATCTAATGAGTCTCGATAGTATATTTATTCACCATATTCATATTGTATTATGGTATAATAGATGTAAACAATTTCAGTATTTTCCAATTCTCCATCACCAAATTTTAGGTTACTTCATCACTAAGAAACCGAGTTAAAAGACTATTACTTAATGACACATATTCCATATTGTGATATGGTGGGAGAACTGACTTGAGGTTTCGCGTTTGTTTTCGCAAATGTTTCGGTTGAGCAAGAGTCGCCACCGACTTTTTATTTTATCCTAAGGAAAGGTTAAAAAGCACAGCAAAAACCTTTTGAGATGTTTTCTTGGGTTCGGGGAGTAGATTATAGAAAGGGAAGGTATTAGCACCCTTTCTATCCATGGTTATCCATGGGCTCTTAGTTACTTGCTTAGATCACTTGCCTTTTGTTTTCAATTGTTTTAAATGGTGCTTGAGTGTGTGGATTTGAAAATGTTTTGAAAAGAGGCCAATGTGGTGGCAACCTTTGTAATGATCCATGTGGGGATGTATACAAAGATGTATGTCTTTTAAAAAGGTTTTCATTTGTTTTTTTTGAAAGTTGTTTTGAAAGTGTTGTGAGGTGTGGTTTTGAAATTAGGCAAGTATTTTGTTTTGCAAGTTTGATTCAAGTAACTAAGAGGTTATCTACTCCTAAATTCCTCAAAAGATTATTGCTATGTTTTAACCCTTTTAACAAGTTTGTTCCACCATTGAATTTGGTGGACAACCTTGTGTTAGGATGTGAAAGGGACAGGCGCGGGTCATCGTTTAGACCATAATTGCAACGGCGTTAAATGTCTTTGGGCAATTTTCTTTAAGGGACTTGATCATTTGTTTTTGTTTGTTTTGAAAAGTTTTATCGAGGGACTATGATCATTCAAATTGTTTGTTTTGCCCAAAGAAGTTCAACATGCAATATGGCCCATTTATTTGAAGGCAACAACTGGAATACCCTAGGGGGTGTAAGTGTGAGATGTGTGTCCATTTTCATGCTTGTTTATCTTGAGATTAGGTCATAACTATTTTTTATCGTTTTTTCGCATACAAACCCTAATTCTAACATGTTATCATTAGAAAGCAATAAAGTGCGAAAATAAATTTCTAAGCTATTACAAAACCAAATATGGGAAGGGGGTACAAATGTTCAAATGGGGATATTGACAAGTAATGTAAATCTAAATTATTACATCATTTTTTTGAATATTTGCAATTTAATCAATGTACAAAAATTAAATAAGAATGCAAGATGCAAAAGAAATGTTTTGTATATGTATGAAAAAATATTATTTATGTAAAAGAGAAAAGAAAATAAAAATATATTATTTTTTGGAGTATTTTGAATTTAGGGCAAAAAACCCTAATTTTAATGAAAATGGATATTAATTGATTTAATACAAACATTTATTTATTATTTACAAAAATAAAAAAAATAAAATGAAGTATATCATGGAAAAAGTATTTTTTGTATCAAATATTAATAAAATGAAAAATTCAAGTATTTTTATATTTTAACCTAAATAAACATATATATACATATATTAAGTTCTTAAATATGCATTATACACAAAATAATATATATTTAATATTTTAACAAAATAAATAAAAAAAGGTATTTTTATGTGAAATATTTTCAGAAGGTAAATAAAAATAAAATAAAAAAAAATGTATTTACACTATTTTCCTATTTATTCTAATGATAGTATATATATACTATTTATATACAAACAAAAGAAATAAATCAAATAAATATGCCATATATTCAAAAAATGATGGAAAAAATATTTTTATTTTTTTAATGTCATGAGAAAAAATAAACAAAGTCAAATAAAAAAGAAAAAGTCAAAAAAGAATAAAAATAAGACAAATGGGCTTGGGGGGTGAAATAGCAAATATGTGGTGTGAATAAGAAAAAACACACAAGCCCAGCCCAATGCCACTGTCTTCAACCTCCAGCACAAATGTTTGAAAAAACGCGCGCCATGTTCAGCATCTTCTAACTCTTGATTCCTGGCCTTTTAGCAAAAACTCATAACACAACAAATGTTCAGCATGAAGAGACGATTCTAACCATGTATGGAACTTGACCTAACTCTCTAAGATGAGGGAGAATTTCTCCTCCCCCAAATCCTAACCTAATTTTTCTGCCATTTTCAAACTCCAAATTCTCTCTACTCAGGCAAAAGAAATGAAATGTAAAGATATGTACATGTTCAGGGCTTGCATATATGCTAGGGAATGTGTATGGATTGATTTTGGTAAGAATGCTCGAGGGAAATGGGAGTTGGCACTCAAACTGCAGAGGCAACTCTATTTTTGCAGTTTGAGGATGATTCTGAGATGGAGGGTGTTTTGGAGGTCAAGGATCCGTGCCAAAGCTTGGTTGTGTTCTATGGAAGGTGTTTGATAACTTTTTTTTTGTGTTTTTGTGCTGAAGAGAGAGTTGTTACAAGTTATGCCCTTTTCTTGAACTTGAAGCAAACAAATGCAACTTGGCTTTCTAGGTCAGTAGAGGACCCCCTAATGTGCTGCATAATCCTCTCTTGATCAGTGTGTTATGCACATAATCTTGTGCCAAGCAGATTTTCCATGTACTTTCTTGATTTGCAATTGGACATAAAGCTAATCTTTTCAAAAATGGAAAGTTCACTTTATCTAGTTTAGGATTAATCTTGCATACAATGCTTGCACTCAAAGAACAACACTTTAACACATTGAATATGCATTAAATTATTGAGTATGGAATGGTTCAAGGACCTGTAATCAAGCATAAAGCAAGCTGAGTTCAAATTTGCAAGATTATGAACATGTCTTGGTTAAGAACAAAAGTGAATTTTTGCCAACTTGTGAAATTCGAATCTCTTAAGTTATGAGGTTGTTTGAGAAGTTCTTGGACATTTTGGAAAGCTTGGAATGTGTACTACAATCCATCTTTGAAATGCAAATTGAAATTCCAAGTGGAAGGGTATGGAAAATGGCCTTGAAGTGGGGTAGAAAACCTTGTCAAAATAGGTTAAAATTTCACTAAGTTAAAAATGGTTTAGTGCCCTTATTCAAAAATTTGTAACTTGAGATACAAGCGTCAAATGAGAAAACTTTGTGAATCAAAGTTGTAGATTATGCAACAAGCTACAACTTTCATGTTTTGACTTTTGTTTGAATCCAAATGGATCTTGGTGAAAAGATGGGGCAAAGTTGGGAAAAAATTTGGGTTTTTCATAACTTAGAAAAATTCTAAGTTATGAAAAATTCCATTTTCTAACCCTAATTTGCATTTTGTGATTTCTTGGTGAACAAGTTTCATGATTTGGCATGTTTTGATGAAAAATGAATCTTGACTCTTGATTTTGACCAAAAAGTCAAAGTTTGACTTTTCAGTGTACAGTCAAAATTGATCAATTGACTGGGAAATTCAACTGTCAATCTTGTGTACTCGGGATCTTTTGAGCTTGATGAATGTGTCAAGACCATTTCATTGAGTCCTTGAGTCCATATGTGAGCTTGATTTGCCATTGGCTAGGTCAAACAGTCAAAAATTGCCTTTGTGCAGTCAAAACCCTAAAAATGACCATTTTGCCCTTTTGGTGATCTGATCAAATTTCTTGTGGAATTGTGATCCAAACTTGATCAAATGGTCCATATGAGTTCAATATGTTGATGTAGGTCAAAAATCATGAGGTTTGACTGTCAATTGGCCACAGTTGACTTTTTCCCTAATACAGCTGATTTCTAGGTCAACTGTCCAATTGACTGAGCAAAACTTGGAATCAAGACTTGAAACTTGGCATGGGTAAACTTGGGAGTCCAACATGAAACATGAAAGTCATCTTAGGCATTTTAGGTCAAAACATCCTAGGGCAAACACAAACCCTAATTTGAGTCCACAGTGCAAGGAGAAGTCTTGAGCAGAGGAAGCCCTAACTGGATCTTGATCTTCAAGGGTCTTGTGATGAGAAAATGTTGAGGAAATGGGAGGGAAAATTTTGGGGTACAACACATATACATTTGAAATAATTCAAATTATCTAATGAGTCTCGATAGTATATTTATCCACCATATTCATATTGTATTATCGTATAATAGATGTAAACAGTTTCAGTATTTTCCAATTCTCCATCACCAAATCTTAGGTTACTTCATCACTAAGAAACTAAGTTAAAAGACTATTACTTAATGACACATATTCCATATACATTTGAAATAATTCAAATTATCTACTGAGTCTCGATAGTATATTTATCCACCATATTCATATTGTATTATGGTATAATAGATGTAAACAATTTCAATATTTTTCTTCTTCTCCATCACCAAATTTTAGGTTACTTCATCACTAATAAACTAAGTTAAAAGACTATTACTTAATGACACATATTCCATATACATTTGAAATAATTCAAATTATCTAATGAGTCTCGATAGTATATTTATTCACCATATTCATATTGTATTATGGTATAATAGATGTAAACAGTTTCAGTATTTTCTAATTCTCCATCACCAAATTTTAGGTTACTTCATCACTAAGAAACCAAGTTAAAAGACTATTACTTAATGACACATATTCCATATACATTTGAAATAATTCAAATTATCTAATGAGTCTCGATAGTATATTTATCCACCATATTCATATTGTATTATCGTATAATATATGTAACCAATTTCAATATTTTTCTTCTTCTCCATCACCAAATTTTAGGTTACTTCATCACTAAGAAACCAAGTTAAAAGACTGTTACTTAATGACACATATTCCATATACATTTTAAATAATTCAAATTATCTAATGAGTCTCAATAGTATATTTATCCACCATATTCATATTGTATTATGGTATAATAGATGTAAACAATTTCAATATTTTTCTTCTTCTCTATCACCAAATTTTAGGTTACTTCATCACTAAGAAACTAAGTTAAAAGACTATTACCTAATGACACATATTCCATATACATTTGAAATAATTCAAATTATCTAATGAGTCTCGATAGAATATTTATCCACCATATTCATATTGTATTATGGTATAATAGATGTAAATAATTTCAGTATTTTCCAATTCTCCATCACCAAATTTTAAGTTACTTCATCACTAAGAAACTATGTTAAAAGACTATTACTTAATGACACATATTCCATATACATTTGAAATAATTCAAATTATCTAATGAGTCTCGATAGTATATTTACTCACCATATTCATATTGTATTATGGTATAATAGATGTAAACAGTTTCAGTATTTTCTAATTCTCCATCACCAAATCTTAGGTTACTTCATCACTAAGAAACTAAGTTAAAAGACTATTACTTAATGACACATATTCCATATACATTTGAAATAATTCAAATTATCTAATGAGTCTCGATAGTATATTTATTCTCCATATTCATATTGTATTATGGTATAATAGATGTAAACAGTTTCAGTATTTTCTAATTCTCCATCACCAAATTTTAGGTTACTTCATCACTGAGAAACTAAGTTAAAAGACTATTACTTAATGACACATATTCCATATACATTTGAAATAATTCAAATTATCTAATGAGTCTCGATAGTATATTTATCCACGTTATTCATATTGTATTATGGTATAATAGATGTAAACAATTTCAATATTTTCTTCTTCTCCACCACATAATTTTAGGTTACTTCATCACTAAGAAACTAAGTTAAAAGACTATTACTTAATGACACATATTCCATATACATTTGAAATAATTCAAATTATCTAATGAGTCTCGATAGTATATTTACTCACCATATTCATATTGTATTATGGTATAATAGATGTAAACAGTTTCAGTATTTTCTAATTCTCCATCACCAAATCTTAGGTTACTTCATCACTAAGAAACTAAGTTAAAAGACTATTACTTAATGACACATATTCCATATACATTTGAAATAATTCAAATTATCTACTGAGTCTCGATAGTATATTTATCCACCATATTCATATTGTATTATGGTATAATAGATGTAAACAATTTCAGTATTTTCTAATTCTCCATCACCAAATCTTAGGTTACTTCATCACTAAGAAACCAAGTTAAAAGACTATTACTTAATGACACATATTCCATATACATTTGAAATAATTAAAATTATCTAATGAGTCTCGATAGTATATTTACTCACCATATTCATATTGTATTATGGTATAATAGATGTAAACAGTTTCAGTATTTTCTAATTCTCCATCACCAAATCTTAGGTTACTTCATCACTAAGAAACTAAGTTAAAAGACTATTACCTAATGACACATATTCAATATACATTTGAAATAATTCAAATTATCTAATGAGTCTCGATAGTATATTTATCCACCATATTCATATTGTATTATGGTATAATAGATGTAAACAATTTTAGTATTTTCCAATTCTCCATCACCAAATTTTAGGTTACTTCATAACTAAGAAACTAAGTTAAAAGACTATTACTTAATGACACATATTCCATATACATTTGAAATAATTCAAATTATCAAATGAGTCTCGATAGTATATTTATCCACCATATTCATATTGTATTATGGTTTAATAGATGTAAACAATTTCAATATTTTCATCTTCTCCATCACCAAATTTTAGGTTACTTCATCACTAAGAAACTAAGTTAAAAGACTATTACTTAATGACACATATTCCATATACATTTGAAATAATTCAAATTATCTAATGAGTCTCGATAGTATATTTATTCACCATATTCATATTGTATTATGGTATAATAGATGTAAACAGTTTCAGTATTTTCTAATTCTCCATCACCAAATCTTAGGTTACTTCATCACTAAGAAACTAAGTTAAAAGACTATTACTTAATGACACATATTCCATATACATTTGAAATAATTCAAATTATCTAATGAGTCTCGATAGTATATTTATTCACCATATTCATATTGTATTATGGTATAATAGATGTAAACAATTTCAGTATTTTCCAATTCTCCATCACCAAATTTTAGGTTACTTCATCACTAAGAAACCGAGTTAAAAGACTATTACTTAATGACACATATTCCATATACATTTGAAATAATTCAAATTATCTAATGAGTCTCGATAGTATATTTATCCACCATATTCATATTGTATTATCATATAATAGATGTAAACAGTTTCAGTATTTTCCAATTCTCCATCACCAAATCTTAGGTTACTTCATCACTAAGAAACTAAGTTAAAAGACTATTACTTAATGACACATATTCCATATACATTTGAAATAATTCAAATTATCTACTGAGTCTCGATAGTATATTTATCCACCATATTCATATTGTATTATGGTATAATAGATTTAAACAATTTCAATATTTTTCTTCTTCTCCATCACCAAATTTTAGGTTACTTCATCACTAATAAACTAAGTTAAAAGACTATTACTTAATGACACATATTCCATATACATTTGAAATAATTCAAATTATCTAATGAGTCTCGATAGTATATTTATTCACCATATTCATATTGTATTATGGTATAATAGATGTAAACAGTTTCAGTATTTTCTAATTCTCCATCACCAAATTTTAGGTTACTTCATCACTAAGAAACCAAGTTAAAAGACTATTACTTAATGACACATATTTCATATACATTTGAAATAATTCAAATTATCTAATGAGTCTCGATAGTATATTTATCCACCATATTCATATTGTATTATCGTATAATATATGTAACCAATTTCAATATTTTTCTTCTTCTCCATCACCAAATTTTAGGTTACTTCATCACTAAGAAACCAAGTTAAAAGACTGTTACTTAATGACATATATTCCATATACATTTTAAATAATTCAAATTATCTAATGAGTCTCAATAGTATATTTATCCACCATATTCATATTGTATTATGGTATAATAGATGTAAACAATTTCAATATTTTTCTTCTTCTCTATCACCAAATTTTAGGTTACTTCATCACTAAGAAACTAAGTTAAAAGACTATTACCTAATGACACATATTCCATATACATTTGAAATAATTCAAATTATCTAATGAGTCTCGATAGAATATTTATCCACCATATTCATATTGTATTATGGTATAATAGATGTAAATAATTTCAGTATTTTCCAATTCTCCATCACCAAATTTTAAGTTACTTCATCACTAAGAAACTATGTTAAAAGACTATTACTTAATGACACATATTCCATATACATTTGAAATAATTCAAATTATCTAATGAGTCTCGATAGTATATTTACTCACCATATTCATATTGTATTATGGTATAATAGATGTAAACAGTTTCAGTATTTTCTAATTCTCCATCACCAAATCTTAGGTTACTTCATCACTAAGAAACTAAGTTAAAAGACTATTACTTAATGACACATATTCCATATACATTTGAAATAATTCAAATTATCTAATGAGTCTCGATAGTATATTTATTCTCCATATTCATATTGTATTATGGTATAATAGATGTAAACAGTTTCAGTATTTTCTAATTCTCCATCACCAAATTTTAGGTTACTTCATCACTGAGAAACTAAGTTAAAAGACTTAATGACACATATTCCATATACATTTGAAATAATTCAAATTATCTAATGAGTCTCGATAGTATATTTATCCACGTTATTCATATTGTATTATGGTATAATAGATGTAAACAATTTCAATATTTTCTTCTTCTCCACCACATAATTTTAGGTTACTTCATCACTAAGAAACTAAGTTAAAAGACTATTACTTAATGACACATATTCCATATACATTTGAAATAATTCAAATTATCTAATGAGTCTCGATAGTATATTTACTCACCATATTCATATTGTATTATGGTATAATAGATGTAAACAGTTTCAGTATTTTCTAATTCTCCATCACCAAATCTTAGGTTACTTCATCACTAAGAAACTAAGTTAAAAGACTATTACTTAATGACACATATTCCATATACATTTGAAATAATTCAAATTATCTACTGAGTCTCGATAGTATATTTATCCACCATATTCATATTGTATTATGGTATAATAGATGTAAACAATTTCAGTATTTTCTAATTCTCCATCACCAAATCTTAGGTTACTTCATCACTAAGAAACCAAGTTAAAAGACTATTACTTAATGACACATATTCCATATACATTTGAAATAATTAAAATTATCTAATGAGTCTCGATAGTATATTTATCCACCATATTCATATTGTATTATGGTATAATAGATGTAAACAATTTTAGTATTTTCCAATTCTCCATCACCAAATTTTAGGTTACTTCATAACTAAGAAACTAAGTTAAAAGACTATTACTTAATGACACATATTCCATATACATTTGAAATAATTCAAATTATCAAATGAGTCTCGATAGTATATTTATCCACCATATTCATATTGTATTATGGTTTAATAGATGTAAACAATTTCAATATTTTCATCTTCTCCATCACCAAATTTTAGGTTACTTCATCACTAAGAAACTAAGTTAAAAGACTATTACTTAATGACACATATTCCATATACATTTGAAATAATTCAAATTATCTAATGATTCTCGATAGTATATTTATTCACCATATTCATATTGTATTATGGTATAATAGATGTAAACAGTATCAGTATTTTCTAATTCTCCATCACCAAATTTTAGGTTACTTCATCACTAAGAAACTAAGTTAAAAGACTATTACTTAATGACACATATTCCATATACATTTGAAATAATTCAAATTATCTAATGAGTCTCGATAGTATATTTATTCACCATATTCATATTGTATTATGGTATAATAGATGTAAACAGTTTCAGTATTTTCTAATTCTCCATCACCAAATCTTAGGTTACTTCATCACTAAGAAACTAAGTTAAAAGACTATTACTTAATGACACATATTCCATATACATTTGAAATAATTCAAATTATCTAATGAGTCTCGATAGTATATTTATTCTCCATATTCATATTGTATTATGGTATAATAGATGTAAACAGTTTCAGTATTTTCTAATTCTCCATCACCAAATTTTAGGTTACTTCATCACTGAGAAACTAAGTTAAAAGACTTAATGACACATATTCCATATACATTTGAAATAATTCAAATTATCTAATGAGTCTCGATAGTATATTTATCCACGTTATTCATATTGTATTATGGTATAATAGATGTAAACAATTTCAATATTTTCTTCTTCTCCACCACATAATTTTAGGTTACTTCATCACTAAGAAACTAAGTTAAAAGACTATTACTTAATGACACATATTCCATATACATTTGAAATAATTCAAATTATCTAATGAGTCTCGATAGTATATTTACTCACCATATTCATATTGTATTATGGTATAATAGATGTAAACAGTTTCAGTATTTTCTAATTCTCCATCACCAAATCTTAGGTTACTTCATCACTAAGAAACTAAGTTAAAAGACTATTACTTAATGACACATATTCCATATACATTTGAAATAATTCAAATTATCTACTGAGTCTCGATAGTATATTTATCCACCATATTCATATTGTATTATGGTATAATAGATGTAAACAATTTCAGTATTTTCTAATTCTCCATCACCAAATCTTAGGTTACTTCATCACTAAGAAACCAAGTTAAAAGACTATTACTTAATGACACATATTCCATATACATTTGAAATAATTAAAATTATCTAATGAGTCTCGATAGTATATTTATCCACCATATTCATATTGTATTATGGTATAATAGATGTAAACAATTTTAGTATTTTCCAATTCTCCATCACCAAATTTTAGGTTACTTCATAACTAAGAAACTAAGTTAAAAGACTATTACTTAATGACACATATTCCATATACATTTGAAATAATTCAAATTATCAAATGAGTCTCGATAGTATATTTATCCACCATATTCATATTGTATTATGGTTTAATAGATGTAAACAATTTCAATATTTTCATCTTCTCCATCACCAAATTTTAGGTTACTTCATCACTAAGAAACTAAGTTAAAAGACTATTACTTAATGACACATATTCCATATACATTTGAAATAATTCAAATTATCTAATGATTCTCGATAGTATATTTATTCACCATATTCATATTGTATTATGGTATAATAGATGTAAACAGTATCAGTATTTTCTAATTCTCCATCACCAAATTTTAGGTTACTTCATCACTAAGAAACTAAGTTAAAAGACTATTACTTAATGACACATATTCCATATACATTTGAAATAATTCAAATTATCTAATGAGTCTCGATAGTATATTTATTCACCATATTCATATTGTATTATGGTATAATAGATGTAAACAGTTTCAGTATTTTCTAATTCTCCATCACCAAATCTTAGGTTACTTCATCACTAAGAAACTAAGTTAAAAGACTATTACTTAATGACACATATTCCATATACATTTGAAATAATTCAAATTATCTAATGAGTCTCGATAGTATATTTATTCACCATATTCATATTGTATTATGGTATAATAGATGTAAACAATTTCAGTATTTTCCAATTCTCCATCACCAAATTTTAGGTTACTTCATCACTAAGAAACCGAGTTAAAAGACTATTACTTAATGACACATATTCCATATACATTTGAAATAATTCAAATTATCTAATGAGTCTCGATAGTATATTTATCCACCATATTCATATTGTATTATCGTATAATAGATGTAAACAGTTTCAGTATTTTCCAATTCTCCATCACCAAATCTTAGGTTACTTCATCACTAAGAAACTAAGTTAAAAGACTATTACTTAATGACACATATTCCATATACATTTGAAATAATTCAAATTATCTACTGAGTCTCGATAGTATATTTATCCACCATATTCATATTGTATTATGGTATAATAGATTTAAACAATTTCAATATTTTTCTTCTTCTCCATCACCAAATTTTAGGTTACTTCATCACTAATAAACTAAGTTAAAAGACTATTACTTAATGACACATATTCCATATACATTTGAAATAATTCAAATTATCTAATGAGTCTCGATAGTATATTTATTCACCATATTCATATAGTATTATGGTATAATAGATGTAAACAGTTTCAGTATTTTCTAATTCTCCATCACCAAATTTTAGGTTACTTCATCACTAAGAAACCAAGTTAAAAGACTATTACTTAATGACACATATTCCATATACATTTGAAATAATTCAAATTATCTAATGAGTCTCGATAGTATATTTATCCACCATATTCATATTGTATTATGGTATAATAGATGTAAATAATTTTAGTATTTTCTTTCTTCTCCATCACCAAATTTTAGGTTACTTCTTCACTAAGAAACTAAGTTAAAAGACTATTACTTAATGACACATATTCCATATACATTTGAAATAATTCAAATTATCTAATGAGTCTCGATAAGATATTTATTCACCATATTCATATTGTATTATGGTATAATACATGTAAACAGTTTCAGTATTTTCTAATTCTCCATCACCAAATTTTAGGTTACTTCATCACTAAGAACCCAAGTTAAAAGACTATTACTTAATGACACATATTCCATATACATTTGAAGTAATTCAAATATCTAATGAGTCTTGATATTATATTTATCCACCATATTCATATTGTATTATCGTATAATAGATGTAAACAATTTCAATATTTTTCTTCTTCTCCATCACCAAATTTTAGGTTACTTCATCACTAAGAAACTAAGTTAAAAGACTATTACTTAATGACACATATTCCATATACATTTGAAATAATTCAAATTATCTAATGAGTCTCGATAGTATATTTATCCACCATATTCATATTGTATTATGGTATAATATATGTAAACAATTTTAGTATTTTCTTTCTTCTCCATCACCAAATTTTAGGTTACTTCATAACTAAGAAACTAAGTTAAAAGACTATTACTTAATGACACATATTCGATATACATTTGAAATAATTAAAATTATCTAATGAGTCTCGATAGTATATTTATTCACCATATTCATATTGTATTATGGTATAATACATGTAAACAGTTTCAGTATTTTCTAATTCTCCATCACCAAATCTTAGGTTACTTCATCACTAAGAAACTAAGTTAAAAGACTATTACTTAATGACACATATTCCATATACAGTTGAAATAATTGAAATTATCTAATGAGTCTCAATATTATATTTATTCACCATATTCATATTGTATTATGGTATAATAGATGTAAACAGTTTCAATATTTTCTAATTCTCCTTCACCAAATCTTCGGTTACTTCATCACTATGAAACTAAGTTAAAAGACTATTACTTAATGACACATATTCCATATACATTTGAAATAATTCAAATTATCTAATGAGTCTCGATAGTATATTTATCCATCATATTCATATTGTATTATGGTATAATAGATGTAAATAGTTTCAGTATTTTCTAATTCTCCATCACCAAATTTTAGGTTACTTCATCACTAAGAAACTAAGTTAAAAGGCTTTTACTTAATGACACATATTCCATATACATTTGAAATAATTCAAATTATCTAATGAGTCTCAATAGTATATTTATTCACCATATTCATATTGTATTATGGAATAATAGATGTAAACAGTTTCCGTATTTTCTAATTCTCCATCACCAAATTTTAGGTTACTTCATCACTAAGAAACCATGTTAAAAGACTATTACTTAATGACACATATTCCATATACATTTGAAATAATTCAAATTATCTAATGAGTCTCGAATGTAGATTTATCCACCATATTCATATTGTATTATGGTATAATAGATGTAAACAATTTTAGTATTTTCTTTCTTCTCCATCACCAAATTTTAGGTTACTTCTTCACTAAGAAACTATGTTTAAATACTATTACTTAATGACACATATTCCAAATACATTTGAAACAATTCAAATTATCTAATGAGTCTCGACAGTATATTTATTCACCATATTCATATTGTATTAAGGTATAATACATGTAAACAGTTTCAGTATTTTCTAATTCTACATCACCAAATCTAAGGTTACTTCATCACTAAGAAACTAAGTTATAAGACTATTACTTAATGACACATATTCCATATACATTTGAAATAATTCAAATTATCTAATGAGTCTCAATATTATATTTATTCACCATATTCATATTGTATTATCGTATAATAGATGTAAATAGTTTCAATATTTTATAATTCTCCTTCACCAAATCTTAGGTTACTTCATCACTAAGAAACTAAGTTAAAAGACTATTACTTAATGACACATATTCCATATACATTTGAAATAATTCAAATTATCTAATGAGTCTCGATGGTATATTTATCCACCATATTCACATTGTATTATGGTATAATAGATGTAAACAGTTTCAGTATTTTCTAATTCTCCATCACCAAATTTTAAGTTACTTCATCACTAAGAAACTAAGTTAAAAGACTTTTACTTAATGACACATATAACATATACATTTGAAAAAGTTCAAATTATCTAATAAGTCCAACGGTTCAAGTATAGGGGAGTTTGATAACACAATTTTATATAGTATATTTGATTTAATTTTCATAGATAATGTTAGTATTTTTATTTAATTATTTCATTTTTTTCCATATTACGCCGGTATTTTTAATGTTTCAGGTACTTTATTTTAATTAGACAAATTGAGCAAAGTGAAGAAATTAAGAGAGTTATTGGACTAAATATGCAAGAAATGAAGAAAAGGGGTGTGCAAAGCAATAATGATGGACCAAAAGGTTTATCATCTCCAAACTGGGCCCAAACGAATTCAGACCCACGCAAGCAAGAGAACCCTAAAGTCACATGCAAGAGTGAGACGCACGTCTCATCTCTTCTCCTACAATTGAGGCGCCCGCCTCGGACTTTCCCCTTAGTGGGAGGCGCCTGTCTCAAGGTGGTAAATTGAGGCGCCCGTCTCAACGTGTTCAAGTTAGAACGAGAAATTAGAGGATAAGTGGTACGAAAATATCTCAAAAGTGGTTACATTCTACAACTATAAAAGGACATCAGGAAATCAAAATTGGGACCGTTTTTGCTTAGATTTTTTTCGAGTTTCAGAATTTTTACTTTCATCGCATTACTAGTTTCCATTGTAATTCAATTTCCAGTAGTTATTTTCCAGCCAGCTCCTTTTCCTTTTCGAATACTTGGATTTTATTTCCGTTGAAGAACCAGGATTCTGTACGAATTGATTCAAGCTTCAAAGATTATTTCCAGCATTTATTTAATTCAAGTTCCTTATTTACATCGCTTTAATTAATTATTTGCATGAGAATATTTATTTAGCCATGAATTTATTTATGAATGTTAATTCCTTTAATGTATCCATGTCTGCTTTTATGAGTATGTCTGGCTAAATTATTTAAATATCGGTATGTAACGAGTTAATTTGAATGGGTCCGGAATAAACAGGCTTGATTATATTTTATAAAATAAACACTTTTTCTGATTTAGTTATCTAGTTTATTTTGTTAAAAAGGTTTAGAAACCAACAGAGCGAAAGTTTGAGGTTAATAAACCGACTAAGATTAGAAACCAATAGAGCGACAGTTTGAGGTTTAGAATCAGATAGTAGATACTAGGTATTGTTTTTAAAGACTGCGACAGCGTTTTAAAACCAATTAAACTTTATTTATTTTCAAAAAGTAATTTTAAAATCAATGGGATAGCGAAAGCATACATCAGAGTTTAAAATTATAATTTACTTCAATAGAGCGAAAGTTTGAGAATAGATTTTTGAATAAATACTTTTTGCTGAAAAAGATATTATTATCATTTTTGAAAATAAGCCAGTGGAAAGCCGGATTCTTTAAATGTTAACGAAGTACATACCGATATTCGCATTATTATTATTTCAATTAGAATTAAGTTTTATTACCCAAAAATTCCCCTAATCAATTATTCGATAGCTATAGCTTTACACGGTAGTTTAGGTTACGTTAGTTCGATTTATAGTCCCTTAGGTTCGATATCTTTTAAAACTACGCGATAGGGCTGTATACTTGCAGTCTCCCGATTAATTTAGACGATAAAGTCGCGATCAAGTTTTTGGCGCCGTTGCCGGGGAGACTGCAAGTATACAGCCCTATCGCGTAGTTTTAAAAGATATCGAACCTAAGGGACTATAAATCGAACTAACGTAACCTAAACTACCGTGTAAAGCTATATCTATCGAATAATTGATTAGGGGAATTTTTGGGTAATAAAACTTAATTCTAATTGAAATAATAATAATGCGAATATCGGTATGTACTTCGTTAACATTTAAAGAATCCGGCTTTCCACTGGCTTATTTTCAAAAATGATAATAATATCTTTTTCAGCAAAAAGTATTTATTCAAAAATCTATTCTCAAACTTTCGCTCTATTGAAGTAAATTATAATTTTAAACTCTGATGTATGCTTTCGCTATCCCATTGATTTTAAAATTACTTTTTGAAAATAAATAAAGTTTAATTGGTTTTAAAACGCTGTCGCAGTCTTTAAAAACAATACCTAGTATCTACTATCTGATTCTAAACCTCAAACTGTCGCTCTATTGGTTTCTAATCTTAGTCGGTTTATTAACCTCAAACTTTCGCTCTGTTGGTTTCTAAACCTTTTTAACAAAATAAACTAGATAACTAAATCAGAAAAAGTGTTTATTTTATAAAATATAATCAAGCCTGTTTATTCCGGATCCATTCAAATTAACTCGTTACATACCGATATTTAAATAATTTAGCCAGACATACTCATAAAAGCAGACATGGATACATTAAAGGAATTAACATTCATAAATAAATTCATGGCTAAATAAATATTCTCATGCAAATAATTAATTAAAGCGATGTAAATAAGGAACCTGAATTAAATAAATGCTGGAAATAATCTTTGAAGCTTGAATCAATTCGTACAGAATCCTGGTTCTTCAACGGAAATAAAATCTAAGTATTCGAAAAGGAAAAGGAGCTGGCTGGAAAATAACTACTGGAAATTGAATTACAATGGAAACTAGTAATGCGATGAAAGTAAAAATTCTGAAACTGGAAAAAAATCTAAGCAAAATAACGGTCCCAATTTTGATTTCCTGATGTCCTTTTATAGTGGTAGAATGTAACCACTTTTGAGATATTTTCGTACCACTTATCCTCTAATTTCTCGTTCTAACTTGAACACGTTGAGACGGGCGCCTCAATTGACCACGTTGAGATGGGCGCCTCCCACTAAGGGGAAAGTCCGAGGCGGGCGCCTTAATTGTAGGAGAAGAGATGAGACGTGCGTCTCACTCTTGCATGTGACTTTAGGGTTCTCTTGCTTGCATGGGTCTGAATTCGTTTGGGCCCAGTTTGGAGATGATAAACCTTTTGGTCCATCATTATTACTTTGCACACCCCTTTTCTTCATTTCTTGCATATTTAGTCCAATAACTCTCTTAATTTCTTCACTTTGCTCAATTTGTCTAATTAAAATAAAGTACCTGAAACAATAAAAATACCGGCGTAATATGGAAATAAAATGAAATAATTAAATAAAAATACTAACATTATCTATGAAAATTAAATCAAATATACTATATAAAATTGTGTTATCAAACTCCCCTATACTTGAACCGTTGCTTGTCCTCAAGCAAAAGTAAAAAGGTAAAAATCACTGACGCGCAATTAAACACAGATATAAGAACATACATCACTTCGTACCAGGTTGCAAGTTGAATTTTTTCGTTAGAGAATTTAAGTCGAACTTAAACACCAAAGTTACCGTAGGAACACTGGATAACCCCATTTAAGCAGACCAATTTAAGTCATGTCATTATAGCTTAACCCAATACTATGTTTTATTTCACCCGTTTTCATTCTAGTGCAATCACATTAATCCCTTTACCTTACACGCACATAGTGGAGTAACTGGTTAGTGAATTTGATCTTAGTAAGCCAGCTAGGAGTTCTGGTAATTTAATCATATGGTACTCCCTTTTTCCAATTAAAAATTGTGGGGGATCGAACCGTAATTCACCCTACCAAGTTCAGCACCAGGGACCACTGAACCAATTTATAATGGATTATTATGCATTTAAATTTATAGTTTCTGCAACTGTTGGATTAAATGATCTGGTAAGGACCATCTAACTTAATAAGTGCATCTTCAGATAAAAGAAATTTCTTAAGAATATTTGATCAATCACTTATATTCATCATCTCCCCACGTAGTTTGTGTTTATGGCGGTGCCGACTGCTTAATAAACTACTCGGGGCTAATCTAAAACTAAGTTTTAAAGGTTTTGGTATAATAAGTACTTAAATCGATCCAACATATCGGGGGTTTTGAAGTGTTAAGACGATAGCAATTTTGCTAAGTTGCTCGAATTCTTATTTATAATAGGCAACCTTAATACTAGTTGAATGATGTTTTATAAATGCGTGTTAAAATTGTTTTATTTTATTCGTTATGGCTCAAGAAATAGGGGGAATTCGAGTAAGCACAAATTTTTGCATAAGAGTTTAAAATTTGCATAAATAAGTATTTTATTGAATTGAAATTTTGCAATACAAGAAAAGAAATAAAAGGAAAAATACTACAAAGAGAGCAAAGGAAATGGAAATGAATAAGGAAATGATCTGACTCCCCTATACTTAAAAGGAGCAATGTCCTCAATGTGATAAAAACAAAGGAGAATCAGATGAAAAGAGAAAGGCGATCACTCGTTGCTTTGAGAATCATGATTTCTTGTTCTTCATCCTCTAGTACGAGGTCTTCGTCGTACGTCAGAATTAGAATCATTAAGATGAAGTGCGTCTGCTATGCGAGCTTGCAAAGATTCGAGGTTACGATCATGGCGAAAGGCATATTGTTGTTGTTCGCATCGCATCTCTTGTTGGTCACGTTGTACTTCTTGTACGAGACGTAAAGTCTCAGCTTGGTTTTGTTGCATGGCATGGAACAACTGATCTTGACGAAGCATATGAGCCTGCATGGCTGCGAAATTTGCAGCGGGATTATCTGGTTGTTGGGCGGCAGGTGCATCAAGAGCATAATGCCAATTTGCACGGACGCGGACATCGATACGATTCGGACAAGGTAACACAATATCAGGAATTGGACGATGATTTATCACCAATGTAAACCGGCCATCATGTCTTGGAGAGATTATATGGGAATCTCGGCAGTAGATGACATCAAGAAGAGTGGCTGGCATCATGTATTGTAACAAAGAAAGTAGCTCGGCGGAAAGGCCTAAAGCATATGCTAAAGATGTGATGATGCCTCCAAAAACAAAGGGATTAGTACCTGCTGCGTTCACGCATGTGTGGATGTGACTGAGCATGAAAGGAGCGACGTTGACAGCCTGACCATTAAGGGCACAGAAAATGATGAACAACTCATTTTGGTTGACCTTGTGATTATTGGTCCGACCAAAGATGGTGTTAGCAAGAACGCGGTGAAAGTACCTTAATGCAGGGTTATGTATTTGAGAAGCATAGAGGTCGCGCCAACTTTCCGTTGTTTGACCGGTTAGATCATTCCATAAGGAGAAGCCGACTTGATCCCAAGAAAGATCGTGGTCATCGTCGAAAGGCTTGTAATGAACATGCTCGCCGCGAGTGAAAGATAAGAGTTCGGCGACTCTTTCTTGATCAAGAGAGTACTCTTGGTTGAACATGCGGAAGTTGGCGGTTCTGGTTGTGTAGGGATCGTCGACAGGTGTTGTGTAAGAGAAGGAACTAAGAAATTCAAGCACGACTGGTTCATAAGTTGGACATGGGTTTGTGCAGAGACTGGTTAAACCGGTGTTATTAAGCATTAATACGATGCTATCGGTCATTCCTAAGGTTTCCAAACACTCTGAACTTATGTATTTTGTAGGAACGACGGAACGGGTATAGAATTTGTTATACTTTTGTTGTTGTTGACCGTCGTTGTTATCGCGGAAAATGATATTGGATAGGTCGGGTGGTGGTCGGTCGGGCTTAACTTGTCTTTGGTTGTTTCGTGGAGCCATGGATGGATATGGGTAGAAGAAGGAAAAAGGTGGAAAATATGGGTGTAGGAGAGGAAATGGTAGAGATGGTTAGAAATGTTGTGAAATTAGAAAGAAGGATGAATGGTATTTATAGTGGAGTGAGAGTTAAGAGTGATAAATTATAATAAGTGGGTGTTGGAAAATGGAGGGGAAAATTTGAATGGGGATTAATGGTGGGAAATGGAAAGAATATAATTTGAATGAGAATAAAGAGTGTTGAATTTGAATTAATTTGGGTGAATGGGAAAACGAAACGAACAAGACAAGTAAATGCAAGGAGACCAACTTTTACTGCACGAAGCACAAGCTGAGGCGACCGCCTGACATAGGAGACCACGCGTGAGGCGTGCGTCTCAAAGCTGCATGGAAAGATGGAGGTGTGCGTCTCCTGTCAGCGTGTTAGGCTGAGGCATGCGTCTCAGCTTATTGGGAACAGGCAAGCGTGTGAATGACAGTATGCATGTAATAATACTAGTGTTCTTATAACAAAATATTTTTATATGATATAATATTTTAAGCTGCAATATTATAATTATAAGAAAATAACATGAATTGCTTTTAAAATGAAGACCAAAGTTGCTTACAATTTTAAGAATCAAGTGTTTGGAAAGTAGAACATAATAATAAAAAAGAACATAACGAAAATATTGCAATTCCTAACAAAATCAAACTAAGCTAAACTAAATAAGATGAACTACTTAAAAGCTCTAGCCACTACATGGTCCTGCCTTAGGAGCGGAGGAAGAATGAAAGTAAGCGAAAACTTCTTGAAATTGCGTAGAAACAGTATCCATAAAACCAAAGAAATCGGCTCGCAAACTAGTCAAATCGTCCCTCAAAGCCTGATGTTCCACCTGGAGAGCGTGGATGACAAGGGCATAATCAATGGTAGGAGCCTCATGCATAACGGTGTCAGGAGCAACAGAGTGAGCGGTAGAATCGTGCTGAGGAGGGCCCATATCATAATAACCTGAAAGAGCAGTGGGATCTTCCTCAGAATCTTCCAAAACCTCATAATCTTGCGGAGTCTCAGGAGTGCGGGGCGGAGAAGGCTGCTGATCAAGACCAAAAAGCCAGTTGGCTTTGTTATGCACACTCGTAGCAGGGTTAGGCAAGGTAAACAGCTGCATAACTTGACCATTAATCAACAAGGTGAACTGAGTCGGGCCAAGATCACCAATTATACCAGTGTTGAAACAGAACTCGATGGTCATGCAAGTAATACCAGTAAAACCATTCAGATGCTTAAAGGATTGTCGAGGTCCAACAACATTCACAATCATAGTGACGAGACCTCCCATCTGAATGGGTGCATGATTAGTATCAATGAGATCCACAAAGGTACGGATCAGATAAGTGATCCCATTAACCGGAAGGTTTTGCGAAGCACAAAACATGATAAAAAGCTCATCCTTAGAAACAGTGGTGACATTCTGTGGTTTTCCAAAAATGGTGTGGGCTAGAATCTTATTGAAATACCTGAAGGCCGGATTATGGATATTCTCTGATACAAAGTCCTCGGGCTCAGGGCTAAGGATTCCAGAAATAGATCCCCAAAAATAGTCAAGCTCTCTAAATCCAAGATACTCCTCCTGAGTTTCATGATAAACTCCTATGCCATTAGGAAAACCAAGAAGCTCACCCAATTCTTTATGGTTAAACTTGAAAGTGATGCCAAAAAGTCTGAAGATAATAAGTCCATGGTGTAAAGCGAACCCATGAGTAGGAAAGTATATCAAAGAGCTGAGGAACTCCAAAGTGAGGTTCCGATAAGTGGCATAGCAAGTCATCAAGCGTGAACTATCCCACCCAATCTGATTCAGTAGAAAAAGCACACTATCACGAATACCAAGAGCAGTCATAGCACCGTGATGAGGGTAGATAGTAGGTAACATCTCACGCTCGGATAAAACTTCATATTTGGTGCGCTGATTTCTTCCTCTGAAACTAACTGGCATATTGTCAACTCGAGACATAGTGGGAAGAGAAATAAGTAGCAAGAAGTATCCTGAAGAGAAGAAAAACAAAGAAGATCAGCATTGGCCAAAATGCCGATAAGAAGAAAAAAACATAGTATAGAAAGAAATAAGACAAAGAGGAGAAATATAATGAATAGATAAAGAAAAGAAATAGATATATTTTTGTTTTTGTTTTTGTTAAAAATAGACTAAAGAAGAAATGAAAAATAAGAAGAAGGAAATATAAAAAATGGTGGGTTGTCTCCCACAAAGCGCTTTATTTTATGTCGTAAGCTCGACAAATAAAACTAAAGACTAGGCGTCTAATCGAGCGTATGGCTCGTCTAGATTTATCGTTTGAGAATTTCCCTCGAGTTCAGTTAGATGGTAATGATTTAAACGCTGCCCGTTTACTATAAACGGTTCAATCGAAGGTCCCTTAATCTCTATCGCACCACTTGGATAAACTTGAGTAATTTCAAAAGGTCCGGACCACCTAGATCGTAATTTTCCAGGAAATAATTTCAATCGTGAGTTAAATAGTAATACCAAGTCGCCTATGTTAAAATTCTTCCTAGATATATGCTTATCGTGCCATTTCTTTGTGCGCTCTTTGTAAATCCTAGCATTTTCGTACGCATCCTGTCTAAGTTCTTCCAATTCATTAATATCCAGGATACGCTTCTCTCCAGCGGCAGTGTAACTTAAGTTCAGATTTTTAATGGCCCAATAGGCCTTGTGTTCTAACTCAACTGGGAGATGGCATAACTTACCATAAATAAGCTTGAAAGGAGTAGTACCGATGGGAGTTTTATAGGCAGTTCTATAAGCCCATAAAGCTTCGTGAAGTTTAAAGGACCAGTCCTTTCTGGACGTAGCGACAGTTTTTTCAAGGATTTGTTTTATCTCGCGATTTGAAACTTCAACTTGTCCGCTAGTTTGAGGATGGTAAGGTGTAGCTATGCGATGTCGAACTCCATATTTTCCTAATAATTTTTCAAAGATTTTGGAAATGAAATGAGATCCACCATCACTTATAACGAGTCTGGGTACACCGAACCTAGGAAAGATTATGTTCTTGAACAGCTTAAGTACCACTCGGGTGTCATTTGTTGGAGAAGCTATAGCTTCGATCCATTTTGAGACATAATCCACAGCCACGAGTATATACTTGTTACCGGATGAAGATGGAAAGGGTCTCATAAAGTCTATCCCCCACACATCAAAGATTTCGACTTCTAAAATGCCTTTTTGTGGCATTTCGTCACGTCTAGATATATTACCGGTGCGTTGACACCTGCCGCATTTTAAGATGGTGGCATGTACGTCTTTCCATAAATTAGGCCAATAGAGACCGGATTGTAAGATCTTCGCACAAGTTTTGGATGTACTCGCATGTCCTCCGTAAGGTGCAGAATGACAGTGTTTTATAATGTTTTCAATCTCTTCTTCTGGCACACATCGGCGGAAAATTCCATCGAGACCTCTCTTGAAAAGTAAAGGTTCATCCCAATAATACTGTTTAAGATCATGGAAGAATTTCTTCTTCTGCTGGTAGGTAAGTTCAGGTGGTAAAACGCCTGCAGCGAGGTAATTTACGAAATCGGCATACCAAGGCACCGAGGAGACGGCTAAGGTGGTTTCCATGAGTTTATCTGGTTATGTGTCTTCCAAGTGGGCAATTAGTTTATCATACTGGAATTCATCATCGATCGACACTTGTTCATGTTTAAGATTTTCTAGTCTAGAGAGATGATATGCTACCACGTTTTCGGTTCCTTTCTTATCTTTGATTTCTAAATCGAACTCTTGCAGCAGCAATATCCATCTCAGGAGTCTAGGTTTAGCATCCTTTTTGGTTAGGAGATATCTAATAGCAGCATGATCAGTGTATATGATTATTTTGGATCCTACTAAGTAGGAACGAAACTTGTCTAATGCGAAGATCACTGCTAAGAATTCTTTCTCGGTTGTAGCATAATTCATCTGCGCTTCGTCCAGGGTTCTGCTTGCATAATATATGACGTGGAGTCTTTTATCCTTTCGCTGTCCTAAAACAGCTCCTACGGCATAGTCACTTGCGTCACACATTATTTCAAAAGGTTCATTCCAATCTGGAGTTTGCATGATAGGCGCAGAAATTAATGCTTTCTTAAGTGTTTGAAATGCTTCTAAACATTTTTCGTCGAAGATAAATTCAGCGTCTTTCATTAATAGCTCAGTTAGGGGTTTAGTTATCTTAGAGAAATCTTTAATGAATCGTCGATAAAAACCGGCGTGTCCCAAAAAGCTTCGGATTTCTCTAACAGTTTTTGGAGGTTGAAGGTTCTCAATAACTTCGATTTTAGCATAATCGACTTCAATTCCTCTTTTGGATATAATGTGTCCTAAAACAATTCCTTCTTGTACCATAAAATGGCATTTCTCCCAATTAAGCACTAGATTAACCTTCACACAACGTTCTAATACCCTTTCTAAATTTTCTAAACATTCTTCAAAGCTTTGTCCACAAACGGAGAAATCGTCCATGAAGACTTCCATAATATTGTCCAGAAAATCAGCAAATATTGCCATCATAGATCTTTGAAAAGTTGCAGGAGCATTGCATAAACCAAATGGCATTCTTCTATAAGCAAAGGTTCCAAAAGGGCATGTGAAAGTTGTTTTCTCTTGGTCATTAGGATGAATAGGTATCTGAAAGAAACCTGAATAATCGTCCAAGAAGCAGAAATGAGAGTGTCTAGCTAAACGTTCCAACATTTGATCAATAAATGGTAAAGGGAAATGATCTTTTCTGGTGGCTTTGTTAAGTTTTCGATAATCGATGCACATTCTCCATCCAGATTCGACTCTTTTAGTTATGATTTCTCCTTTCTCATTTTCGACTACTGTGACACCTCCTTTCTTAGGTACAACATGCACAGGGCTAACCCATTTGCTATCAGATATAGGATATATGATTCCTGCTTCTAATAACTTCATAACTTCCTTTTTCACAACCTCGCTCATAATCGGGTTTAGTCTCCTCTGGTGTTCTCTTGAAGTTTTACAATCTTCTTCTAGCATAATGTGATGCATACAGATAGAGGGACTTATTCCTTTAAGATCAGTGATATTATATCCTAAGGTTGTTGGATATTTTCTCAGAGTTTGTAAAAGTTTTTCAGTTTCGGTTTCGCCAAGTTCTGCGTTGACTATCACTGGTCGTTCGAGTTCGGGATCTAGGAATTCATATCTTAGATTTTAGGAAGTGTTTTGAGTTCTAGGGGTGGTTTCCTTAAACATTGTGTAGGATCTGGTGCTATAGCTAAGCATTCACATAGATTACTACTCAGATTTTCATCTAGATTGTCTTCATTTTCAAGCTGAGCTTATTTTCTACATTCATCGATGATATCCATGAAGTAACAAGTATCTTCAATTGCAGGTGCTTTCAGGAATTGAGAGAGGATAAATTCGATTTTCTCTTCACCTACTTCAAAAGTAAGTTTTCCTCTTTTTACATCTATAATTGCACCGGTTGTAGCTAAGAAAGGCCTTCCAAGAATGATTGGGGTAACTTCGTCCTCCCTTATGTCCATGATAATGAAATCGGTTGGTATATAGAATTGGCCAATGCGTACAGGAACATTCTCGAGAACTCCTGCAGGATATTTAATTGACCTATCTGCTAATTGAACGGACATTTTGGTTGGTCTGAGTTCTCCCATTTCAAGTTTCTTGCATATAGATAACGGCATCACACTTATACTGGCTCCAAGATCACATAAAGCTTTATCTATGACAAATTTGCCAATTACACATGGAATAGAGAAACTTCCAGGGTCTTTGAGTTTAGGAGGCATTGTGTCTTGAATAATTGCACTACATTCAGCAGTAAGCATGACAGTTTCATTATCCTCTAGCTTTTTCTTATTGGATAGAATCTCTTTAAGGAATTTAGCGTAGGAGGGCATTTGAGTTATAGCTTTGGTAAAAGGAATTGTAACATTAAGTTGTTTCAGAAGATCCACGAATTTTTTGAATTTACCCACATTCTTAGTTTTAGCTAACCTTTGAGGGTATGGGATACGAGGCTTATAAGGTGGTGGGGGTACATAAGTTTCATCTTTTTGCATGGTATCTTCATTATTATCTCTCTGATTTTCCTTTTCTTCTTTATCTTTAGTTTCAGATTGTTTATCATAATTTTGTTGCATAAATGGGCTATTGTTTCTGGGATCTACAGGTCCATCATACTCTGTTCCGCTTCTTAAGATAACAGCATTTGCATGTCCTTTGGGATTAGGTTGAGGCTGTCCAGGAAATGAGCCAGCAGGAGCAGCAGAAGACGCTTGTTGTTGAGCTACCTGAGAGATTTGTGTTTCTAACATTTTATTATGTGTAGCTAAAGCATCAAGCTTGTTAGATAATTGCTTAATCTGCTCATTAATGTGTATATTCTGATTTTGAACATCCTTATTAGTCTGGGATTGAGTATTATTGGTTTGGGATTGAGTAGCGATGAAATGCTCTATCATGACTTCCAAATTAGACTTCCTAGGAGCATTAGACGTGTTAGGACCATTATTAGGATGATTTGGGATAGCCTTAGGGTAACCAGGTGGTGTAGCAGGAGCTTGTTCAGGTGCGTATAACACGTTGTTACTCTTGTATGAAAAGTTAGGATGATTCTTCCAGCCAGGGTTATATGTGTTGCTGTAAGGATTACCCTGTACGTAATTCGCTTGTTCAACTGGAACTCCTGTTAAAAGTGGGCATTCTAGAGCAAGATGTGATTGAATACCACATAAGTCGCAAGTTTGAGCAATTGCAGCAACAGTAGCTGCGGGAGCGGTGGTAAGATTCTCGAGCTTTTGAGTGAGAGCTTCCACTTTAGCGTTGACTTGATCCAGACTATTCACTTCAACCATGGCACCTTTCGTTTGAGATTTCTCTACGCTAACTCTCTCCGTACCCCATTGGTAATGGTTTTGAGCCATGCTTTCGATAAGTTGTCTTGCTTCAGTATATGGTTTATTCTTCAGTGCGCCACCTGTTGCGGCGTCTATAGTCAATCTCGTATTATACAAGAGACCATTGTAGAACGTGTGAATGATCAGCCATTCTTCTAAACCATGATGAGGACAAAGTCTAAGCATGTCCTTATAATGTTCCCAAGCTTCAAAGAGTGATTCATTGTCTTTTTGTCTGAAACCATTGATATTGGCTCTGAGCATAACAGTTTTGCTTGGAGGAAAATATCTAGCCAAGAAGACTTTCTTCAACTCATCCCATGTGGTGATTGAGTTGGAAGGAAGAGATTGGAGCCATGCGCGAGCTCTGTCTCTGAGAGAAAAAGGAAATAGGCGCAATCGTATCGCCTCGGGGTTAACACCATTCGCTTTCACAGTGTCTGCGTACTGCACAAACACTGACAGATGAAGATTCGGGTCGTCAGTAGGAGCTCCAGAAAACTGGTTCTGCTGAACGGCGGAAAGAAGCGAAGGTTTTAGCTCGAAATCGTTTCGAGCGATAGCAGGAGCAGCAATACTATTATGAGGCTCTGCTTGAGAAGGAACAGCGTAGTCCTTAAGAGGACGAGGAGAAGGAGCAGGTGGATCAGCCATCTTCTTGAGTTCTTCAACGTCAGGAATTTTGGTCGGAGGAAGGTTGTTGCGTTCTAAATACTCTTGAATTCGTCTCCTTAATCTAAGGTAACGCTCGATATCGTATATAGGTATATGCAAAGGCGCGCCTTGAGAGCGAGTATTTGGCATACACACAGGGAAAAGAAATAGTTGCTATAGTCTATACTTCGTAATAAAATTATGATATCAACTTAAATAGTCCCCGGCAACGGCGCCAAAAACTTGATGGCGACTTTATCGTCTAAATTAATCGGGAGACTGCAAGTATACAGCCCTATCGCGTAGTTTTAAAAGATATCGAACCTAAGGGACTATAAATCGAACTAACGTAACCTAAACTACCGTGTAAAGCTATAGCTATCGAATAATTGATTAGGGGAATTTTTGGGTAATAAAACTTAATTCTAATTGAAATAATAATAATGCGAATATCGGTATGTACTTCGTTAACATTTAAAGAATCCGGCTTTCCACTGGCTTATTTTCAAAAATGATAATAATATCTTTTTCAGCAAAAAGTATTTATTCAAAAATCTATTCTCAAACTTTCACTCTATTGAAGTAAATTATAATTTTAAACTCTGATGTATGCTTTCGCTATCCCATTGATTTTAAAATTACTTTTTGAAAATAAATAAAGTTTAATTGGTTTTAAAACACTGTCGCAGTCTTTAAAAACAATACCTAGTATCTACAATCTGATTCTAAACCTCAAACTGTCTCTCTATTGGTTTCTAATCTTAGTCGGTTTATTAACCTCAAACTTTCGCTCTGTTGGTTTCTAAACCTTTTTAACAAAATAAACTAGATAACTAAATCAGAAAAAGTGTTTATTTTATAAAATATAATCAAGCCTGTTTATTCCGGATCCATTCAAATTAACTCGTTACATACCGATATTTAAATAATTTAGCCAGACATAGTCATAAAAGCAGACATGGATACATTAAAGGAATTAACATTCATAAATAAATATTCTCATGCAAATAATTAATTAAAGCGATGTAAATAAGGAACCTGAATTAAATAAATGCTGGAAATAATCTTTGAAGCTTGAATCAATTCGTACAGAATCCTGGTTCTTCAACGGAAATAAAATCTAAGTATTCGAAAAGGAAAAGGAGCTGGCTGGAAAATAACTACTTGAAATTGAATTACAATGGAAACTAGTAATGCGATGAAAGTAAAAATTCTGAAACTGGAAAAAAATCTAAGCAAAAAAACGGTCCCAATTTTGATTTCCTGATGTCCTTTTATAGTGGTAGAATGTAACCACTTTTGAGATATTTTCGTACCACTTATCCTCTAATTTCTCGTTCTAACTTAAACACGTTGAGACGGGCGCCTCAATTGACCACGTCCTCAATTGACCACGTTGAGACGGGCGCCTCCCACTAAGGGGAAAGTACGAGGCGGGCGCCTCAATTGTAGGAGAAGAGATGAGACGTGCGTCTCACTCTTGCATGTGACTTTAGGGTTCTCTTGCTTGCGTGGGTCTGAATTCGTTTGGGCCCAGTTTGGAGATGATAAACCTTTTGGTCCATCATTATTGCTTTGCACACCCCTTTTCTTCATTTCTTGCATATTTAGTCCAATAACTCTCTTAATTTCTTCACTTTGCTCAATTTGTCTAATTAAAATAAAGTACTTGAAACAATAAAAATACCGGCGTAATATGGAAATAAAATGAAATAATTAAATAAAAATACTAACATTATCTATGAAAATTAAATCAAATATACTATATAAAATTGTGTTATCAAGTCTCGATAGTATATTTATTCACCATATTCATATTGTATTATGGAATAATAGATGTAAACAGTTTCCGTATTTTCTAATTCTCCATCACCAAATTTTAGGTTACTTCATCACTAAGAAACCAAGTTAAAAGACAATTACTTAATGACACATATTCCATATGCATTTGAAATAATTCAAATTATCTAATGAGTCTCGATAGTATATTTATTCACCATATTCATATTGTATTATGGTATAATAGATGTAAACAGTTTCAGTATTTTCTAATTCTCCATCACCAAATTTTAGGTTACTTCATCACTAAGAAACCAAGTTAAAAGACTATTTCTTAATGACACATATTCCATATACATTTGAAATAATTCAAATTATCTAATGAGTCTCGATAGTATATTTATTCACCATATTCATATTGTATTATGGTATAATACATGTAAACAGTTTCAGTATTTTCTAATTCTCCATCACCAAATCTTAGGTAACTTCATCACTAAGAAACTAAGTTAAAAGACTATTACTTAATGACACATATTCCATATACATTTGAAATAATTCAAATTATCTAATGAGTCTCGATAGTATATTTATTCACCATATTCATATTGTATTATGGTATAATAGATGTAAACAGTTTCAGTATTTTCTAATTCTCCATCACCAAATTTTAGGTTACTTCATCACTATGAAACCAAGTTAAAAGACTATTTCTTAATGACACATATTCCATATACATTTGAAATAATTCAAAATATATAATGAGTCTTGATAATATATTTATCCACCATATTCATATTGTATTATCGTATAATAGATGTAAACAATTTCAATATTTTTCTTCTTCTCCATCACCAAATTTTAGGTTACTTCATCACTAAGAAACTAAGTTAAAAGACTATTTCTTAATGACACATATTCCATATACATTTGAAATAATTCAAATTATCTAATGAGTCTCGATAGTATATTTATCCACCATATTCATATTGTATTATGGTATAATAGATGTAAACTATTTTAGTATTTTCTTTCTTCTCCATCACCAAATTTTAGGTTACTTCTTCACTAAGAAACTAAGTTAAAAGACTATTACTTAATAACACATATTCCATATACATTTGAAACAATTCAAATTATCTAATGAGTCTCGATAGTATATTTATTCACCATATTCATATTGTATTAAGGTATAATACATGTAAACAGTTTCAGTATTTTCTAATTCTCCATCACCAAATCTAAGGTTACTTCATCACTAAGAAACTAAGTTATAAGACTATTACTTAATGACACATATTCCATATACATTTGAAATAATTCAAATTATCTAATGAGTCTCGATATTATATTTATTCACCATATTCATATTGTATTATGGTATAATAGATGTAAACAGTTTCAATATTTTCTAATTCTCCTTCACCAAATCTTAGGTTACTTCATCACTAAGAAACTAAGTTAAAAGACTATTACTTAATAACACATATTCCATATACATTTGAAATAATTCAAATTATCTAATGAGTCTCGATAGTATACTTACCCACCATATTCATATTGTATTATGGTATAATAGATGTAAACAGTTTCAGTATTTTCTAATTCTCCATCACCAAATTTTAGGTTACTTCATCACTAAGAAACTAAGTTAAAAGACTTTTACTTAATGACACATATTCCATATACATTTGAAATAATTCAAATTATCTAATGAGTCTCGATAGTATATTTATTCACCATATTAATATTGTATTATGGAATAATAGATGTAAACAGTTTCCGTATTTTCTAATTCTCCATCACCAAATTTTAGGTTACTTCATCACTAAGAAACCAAGTTAAAAGACTATTACTTAATGACACATATTCCATATACATTTGAAATAATTCAAATTATCTAATGAGTCTCGATAGTATATTTATCCACCATATTCATATTGTATTATCGTATAATAGATGTAAACAATTTCAATATTTTTCTTCTTCTCCATCACCAAATTTTAGGTTACTTCATCACTAAGAAACTAAGTTAAAAGACTATTACTTAATGACACATATTCCATATACATTTGAAATAATTAAAATTATCTAATGAGTCTCGATAGTATATTTATCCACCATATTCATATTGTATTATGGTATAATAGATGTAAACAATTTTAGTATTTTCTTTCTTCTCCATCACCAAATTTTAGGTTACTTCTTCACTAAGAAACTAAGTTAAAAGACTATTACTTAATAACACATATTCCATATACATTTGAAACAATTCAAATTATCTAATGAGTCTCGACAGTATATTTATTCACCATATTCATATTGTATTAAGGTATAATACATGTAAACAGTTTCAGTATTTTCTAATTCTCCATCACCAAATCTAAGGTTACTTCATCACTAAGAAACTAAGTTATAAGACTATTACTTAATGACACATATTCCATATACATTTGAAATAATTCAAATTATCTAATGAGTCTCGATATTATATTTATTCACCATATTCATATTGTATTATGGTATAATAGATGTAAACAGTTTCAATATTTTCTAATTCTCCTTCACCAAATCTTAGGTTACTTTATCACTAAGAAACTAAGTTAAAAGACTATTACTTAATGACACATATTCCATATACATTTGAAATAATTCAAATTATCTAATGAGTCTCGATAGTATATTTATTCACCATATTCATATTGAATTATGGTATAATACATGTAAACAGTTTCAGTATTTTCTAATTCTCCATCACCAAATCTTAGGTTACTTCATCACTAAGAAACTAAGTTAAAAGACTATTACTTAATGACACATATTCCATATACATTTGAAATAATTCAAATTATCTAATGAGTCTCGATAGTATATTTATTCACCATATTCATATTGTATTATGGTATAATAGATGTAAACAGTTTCAGTATTTTCTAATTCTCAATCACCAAATTTTAGGTTACTTCATCACTAAGAAACCAAGTTAAAAGACTATTACTTAATGACACATATTCCATATACATTTGAAATAATTCAAAATATCTAATGAGTCTTGATAGTATATTTATCCACCATATTCATATTGTATTATCGTATAAAAGATGTAAACAATTTCAATATTTTTCTTCTTCTCCATCACCAAATTTTAGGTTACTTCATCACTAAGAAACTAAGTTAAAAGACTATTACTTAATGACACATATTCCATATACATTTGAAATAATTCAAATTATCTAATGAGTCTCGATAGTATATTTATCCACCATATTCATATTGTATTATGGTATAATAGATGTAAACAATTTTAGTATTTTCTTTCTTCTCCATCACCAAATTTTAGGTTACTTCTTTACTAAGAAACTAAGTTAAAAGACTATTACTTAATAACACATATTCCATATACATTTGAAACAATTCAAATTATCTAATGAGTCTCGACAGTATATTTATTCACCATATTCATATTGTATTAAGGTATAATACATGTAAACAGTTTAAGTATTTTCTAAGTCTCCATCACCAAATCTAAGGTTACTTCATCACTAAGAAACTAAGTTATAAGACTATTACTTAATAACACATATTCCATATACATTTGAAATAATTCAAATTATCTAATGAGTCTCGATATTATATTTATTCACCATATTCATATTGTATTATGGTATAATAGATGTAAACAGTTTCAGTATTTTCTAATTCTCCTTCACCAAATCATAGGTTACTTCATCACTAAGAAACTAAGTTAAAAGACTATTACTTAATAACACATATTCCATATACATTTGAAATAATTCAAATTATCTAATGAGTCTCGATAGTATACTTATCCACCATATTCATATTGTATTATGGTATAATAGATGTAAACAGTTTCAGTATTTTCTAATTCTCCATCACCAAATTTTAGGTTACTTCATCACTAAGAAACTAAGTTAAAAGACTTTTACTTAATGACACATATTCCATATACATTTGAAATAATTCAAATTATCTAATGAGTCTCGATAGTATATTTATTCACCATATTAATATTGTATTATGGAATAATAGATGTAAACAGTTTCCGTATTTTCTAATTCTCCATCACCAAATTTTAGGTTACTTCATCACTAAGAAACCAAGTTAAAAGACTATTACTTAATGACACATATTCCATATACATTTGAAATAATTCTAATTATCTAATGAGTCTCGATAGTATATTTATCCACCATATTCATATTGTATTATGATATAATAGATGTAAACAATTTCAATATTTTTCTTCTTCTCCATCACCAAATTTTAGGTTACTTCATCACTAAAAAACTAAGTTAAAAGACTATTACTTAATGACACATATTCCATATACATTTGAAATAATTCAAATTATCTAATGAATCTCGATAGTATATTTATTCACCATATTCATATTGTATTATGGTATAATAGATGTAAACAGTTTCAGTATTTTCTAATTCTCCATCACCAAATCTTAGGTTACTTCATCACTAAGAAACTAAGTTAAAAGACAATTAGTTAATGACACATATTCCATATACATTTGAAATAATTCAAATTATCTAATGAGTCTCGATAGTATATTTATTCACCATATTGATATTGTATTATGGTATAATAGATGTAAACAGTTTCAGTATTTTCTAATTCTCCATCACCAAATCTTAGGTTACTTCATCACTAAGAAACTAAGTTAAAAGACTATTACTTAATGACAAGTATTCCATATACATTTTAAATAATTAAAATTATCTAATGAGTCTCGATAGTATATTAATCCACCATATTCATATTGTATTATGGTATAATAGATGTAAACAATTTCAGTATTTTCTAATTCTTCATCACCAAATTTTAGGTTACTTCTTCACTAAGAAACAAAGTTAAAAGACTATTACTTAATGACACATATTCCATATACATTTGAAATAATTCAAATTATCTAATGAGTCTCGATAGTATATTTATTCACCATATTCATATTGTATTATGGTATAATAGATGTAAACAGTTTAAGTATTTTCTAATTCTCCATCACCAAATCTTAGGTTACTTCATCACTAAGAAACCAAGTTAAAAGACTATTACTTAATGACACATATTCCATATACATTTGAAATAATTCAAATTATTTAATGAGTCTCGATAGTATATTTATCCACCATATTCATATTGTATTATCGTACAATAGATGTAAACAATTTCAGTATTTTCCAATTCCTCATCACCAAATTTTAGGTTACTTCATCCCAAAGAAACCGAGTTAAAAGACTATTACTTAATGACACATATTCCATATACATTTGTAATAATTCAAATTATCTAATGAGTCTCAATAGTATATTTATTCACCATATTCATATTGTATTATGGTATAATACATGTAAACAATTTCATTATTTTCTAATTCTCCATCACCAAATCTTAGGTTACTTCATCACTAAGAAACTAAGTTAAAAGACTATTACTTAATGACACATATTCCATATACATTTGAAATAATTCAAATTATCTAATGAGTCTCGATAGTATATTTATTCACCATATTCATATTGTATTATGGTATAATAGATGTAAACAGTTTCAGTATTTTCTAATTCTCCATCACCAAATTTTAGGTTACTTCATCACTATGAAACCAAGTTAAAAGACTATTTCTTAATGACACATATTCCATATACATTTGAAATAATTCAAAATATATAATGAGTCTTGATAATATATTTATCCACCATATTCATATTGTATTATCGTATAATAGATGTAAACAATTTCAATATTTTTCTTCTTCTCCATCACCAAATTTTAGGTTACTTCATCACTAAGAAACTAAGTTAAAAGACTATTTCTTAATGACACATATTCCATATACATTTGAAATAATTCAAATTATCTAATGAGTCTCGATAGTATATTTATCCACCATATTCATATTGTATTATGGTATAATAGATGTAAACTATTTTAGTATTTTCTTTCTTCTCCATCACCAAATTTTAGGTTACTTCTTCACTAAGAAACTAAGTTAAAAGACTATTACTTAATAACACATATTCCATATACATTTGAAACAATTCAAATTATCTAATGAGTCTCGATAGTATATTTATTCACCATATTCATATTGTATTAAGGTATAATACATGTAAACAGTTTCAGTATTTTCTAATTCTCCATCACCAAATCTAAGGTTACTTCATCACTAAGAAACTAAGTTATAAGACTATTACTTAATGACACATATTCCATATACATTTGAAATAATTCAAATTATCTAATGAGTCTCGATATTATATTTATTCACCATATTCATATTGTATTATGGTATAATAGATGTAAACAGTTTCAATATTTTCTAATTCTCCTTCACCAAATCTTAGGTTACTTCATCACTAAGAAACTAAGTTAAAAGACTATTACTTAATAACACATATTCCATATACATTTGAAATAATTCAAATTATCTAATGAGTCTCGATAGTATACTTACCCACCATATTCATATTGTATTATGGTATAATAGATGTAAACAGTTTCAGTATTTTCTAATTCTCCATCACCAAATTTTAGGTTACTTCATCACTAAGAAACTAAGTTAAAAGACTTTTACTTAATGACACATATTCCATATACATTTGAAATAATTCAAATTATCTAATGAGTCTCGATAGTATATTTATTCACCATATTAATATTGTATTATGGAATAATATATGTAAACAGTTTCCGTATTTTCTAATTCTCCATCACCAAATTTTAGGTTACTTCATCACTAAGAAACCAAGTTAAAAGACTATTACTTAATGACACATATTCCATATACATTTGAAATAATTCAAATTATCTAATGAGTCTCGATAGTATATTTATCCACCATATTCATATTGTATTATCGTATAATAGATGTAAACAATTTCAATATTTTTCTTCTTCTCCATCACCAAATTTTAGGTTACTTCATCACTAAGAAACTAAGTTAAAAGACTATTACTTAATGACACATATTCCATATACATTTGAAATAATTAAAATTATCTAATGAGTCTCGATAGTATATTTATCCACCATATTCATATTGTATTATGGTATAATAGATGTAAACAATTTTAGTATTTTCTTTCTTCTCCATCACCAAATTTTAGGTTACTTCTTCACTAAGAAACTAAGTTAAAAGACTATTACTTAATAACACATATTCCATATACATTTGAAACAATTCAAATTATCTAATGAGTCTCGACAGTATATTTATTCACCATATTCATATTGTATTAAGGTATAATACATGTAAACAGTTTCAGTATTTTCTAATTCTCCATCACCAAATCTAAGGTTACTTCATCACTAAGAAACTAAGTTATAAGACTATTACTTAATGACACATATTCCATATACATTTGAAATAATTCAAATTATCTAATGAGTCTCGATATTATATTTATTCACCATATTCATATTGTATTATGGTATAATAGATGTAAACAGTTTCAATATTTTCTAATTCTCCTTCACCAAATCTTAGGTTACTTTATCACTAAGAAACTAAGTTAAAAGACTATTACTTAATGACACATATTCCATATACATTTGAAATAATTCAAATTATCTAATGAGTCTCGATAGTATATTTATTCACCATATTCATATTGAATTATGGTATAATACATGTAAACAGTTTCAGTATTTTCTAATTCTCCATCACCAAATCTTAGGTTACTTCATCACTAAGAAACTAAGTTAAAAGACTATTACTTAATGACACATATTCCATATACATTTGAAATAATTCAAATTATCTAATGAGTCTCGATAGTATATTTATTCACCATATTCATATTGTATTATGGTATAATAGATGTAAACAGTTTCAGTATTTTCTAATTCTCAATCACCAAATTTTAGGTTACTTCATCACTAAGAAACCAAGTTAAAAGACTATTACTTAATGACACATATTCCATATACATTTGAAATAATTCAAAATATCTAATGAGTCTTGATAGTATATTTATCCACCATATTCATATTGTATTATCGTATAAAAGATGTAAACAATTTCAATATTTTTCTTCTTCTCCATCACCAAATTTTAGGTTACTTCATCACTAAGAAACTAAGTTAAAAGACTATTACTTAATGACACATATTCCATATACATTTGAAATAATTCAAATTATCTAATGAGTCTCGATAGTATATTTATCCACCATATTCATATTGTATTATGGTATAATAGATGTAAACAATTTTAGTATTTTCTTTCTTCTCCATCACCAAATTTTAGGTTACTTCTTTACTAAGAAACTAAGTTAAAAGACTATTACTTAATAACACATATTCCATATACATTTGAAACAATTCAAATTATCTAATGAGTCTCGACAGTATATTTATTCACCATATTCATATTGTATTAAGGTATAATACATGTAAACAGTTTAAGTATTTTCTAAGTCTCCATCACCAAATCTAAGGTTACTTCATCACTAAGAAACTAAGTTATAAGACTATTACTTAATAACACATATTCCATATACATTTGAAATAATTCAAATTATCTAATGAGTCTCGATATTATATTTATTCACCATATTCATATTGTATTATGGTATAATAGATGTAAACAGTTTCAGTATTTTCTAATTCTCCTTCACCAAATCTTAGGTTACTTCATCACTAAGAAACTAAGTTAAAAGACTATTACTTAATAACACATATTCCATATACATTTGAAATAATTCAAATTATCTAATGAGTCTCGATAGTATACTTATCCACCATATTCATATTGTATTATGGTATAATAGATGTAAACAGTTTCAGTATTTTCTAATTCTCCATCACCAAATTTTAGGTTACTTCATCACTAAGAAACTAAGTTAAAAGACTTTTACTTAATGACACATATTCCATATACATTTGAAATAATTCAAATTATCTAATGAGTCTCGATAGTATATTTATTCACCATATTAATATTGTATTATGGAATAATAGATGTAAACAGTTTCCGTATTTTCTAATTCTCCATCACCAAATTTTAGGTTACTTCATCACTAAGAAACCAAGTTAAAAGACTATTACTTAATGACACATATTCCATATACATTTGAAATAATTCTAATTATCTAATGAGTCTCGATAGTATATTTATCCACCATATTCATATTGTATTATGATATAATAGATGTAAACAATTTCAATATTTTTCTTCTTCTCCATCACCAAATTTTAGGTTACTTCATCACTAAGAAACTAAGTTAAAAGACTATTACTTAATGACACATATTCCATATACATTTGAAATAATTCAAATTATCTAATGAATCTCGATAGTATATTTATTCACCATATTCATATTGTATTATGGTATAATAGATGTAAACAGTTTCAGTATTTTCTAATTCTCCATCACCAAATCTTAGGTTACTTCATCACTAAGAAACTAAGTTAAAAGACAATTAGTTAATGACACATATTCCATATACATTTGAAATAATTCAAATTATCTAATGAGTCTCGATAGTATATTTATTCACCATATTGATATTGTATTATGGTATAATAGATGTAAACAGTTTCAGTATTTTCTAATTCTCCATCACCAAATCTTAGGTTACTTCATCACTAAGAAACTAAGTTAAAAGACTATTACTTAATGACAAGTATTCCATATACATTTTAAATAATTAAAATTATCTAATGAGTCTCGATAGTATATTAATCCACCATATTCATATTGTATTATGGTATAATAGATGTAAACAATTTCAGTATTTTCTAATTCTTCATCACCAAATTTTAGGTTACTTCTTCACTAAGAAACAAAGTTAAAAGACTATTACTTAATGACACATATTCCATATACATTTGAAATAATTCAAATTATCTAATGAGTCTCGATAGTATATTTATTCACCATATTCATATTGTATTATGGTATAATAGATGTAAACAGTTTAAGTATTTTCTAATTCTCCATCACCAAATCTTAGGTTACTTCATCACTAAGAAACCAAGTTAAAAGACTATTACTTAATGACACATATTCCATATACATTTGAAATAATTCAAATTATCTAATGAGTCTCGATAGTATATTTATCCACCATATTCATATTGTATTATCGTACAATAGATGTAAACAATTTCAGTATTTTCCAATTCCTCATCACCAAATTTTAGGTTACTTCATCCCAAAGAAACCGAGTTAAAAGACTATTACTTAATGACACATATTCCATATACATTTGTAATAATTCAAATTATCTAATGAGTCTCAATAGTATATTTATTCACCATATTCATATTGTATTATGGTATAATACATGTAAACAATTTCATTATTTTCTAATTCTCCATCACCAAATCTTAGGTTACTTCATCACTAAGAAACTAAGTTAAAAGACTATTACTTAATGACACATATTCCATATACATTTGAAATAATTCAAATTATCTAATGAGTCTTGATAGTATATTTATTCACCATATTCATATTGTATTATGGTATAATAGATGTAAACAGTTTCAATATTTTCTAATTCTCGTTCACCAAATCTTAGGTTACTTCATCACTAAGAAACTAAGTTAAAAGACTATTACTTAATGACACATATTCCATATACATTTGAAATAATTCAAATTATCTAATGAGTCTCGATAGTATATTTATCCACCATATTCATATTGTATTATGTTATAATAGATGTAAACAATTTCAGTATTTTCTAATTCTCCATCACCAAATCTTAGGTTACTTCATCACTAAGAAACTAAGTTAAAAGACTATTACTTAATGACACATATTCCATATACATTTGAAATAATTCAAATTATCTAATGAGTCTAGATTGTATATTTATCCACCATATTCATATTGTATTATGGTATAATAGATGTAAACAATTTCAGTATTTTCTAAGTCTCCATCACCAAATCTTAGGTTACTTCATCACTAAGAAACAAAGTTAAAAGACTATTACTTAATGACACATATTGCATATACATTTGAAATAATTCAAATTATCTAATGAGTCTCAATAATTTATTTATCCACCATATTCATATTGTATTATGGTATAATAGATGTAAACAATTTCAGTATTTTCTTTCTTCTCCATCACCAAATTTTAGGTTACTTCTTCACTAAGAAACAAAGTTAAAAGACTATTACTTAATGACACATATTCCATATACATTTGAAATAATTAAAATTATCTAATGAGTCTCGATAGTATATTTATTCACCATATTCATATGGTATTATGGTATAATAGATGTAAACAGTTTCAGTATTTTCTAATTCTCCATCACCAAATCTTAGGTTACTTCATCACTAAGAAACTAAGTTAAAAGACTATTACTTAATGACACATATTCCATATACATTTAAAAAAATACAAATTATCTAATGAGTCTCGATAGTATATTTATCCACCATATTCATATTGTATTATGGTATAATAGATGTAAACAGTTTCAGTATTTTCTAATTCTCCATCACCGAATTTTAGGTTACTTCATCACTAAGAAACCAAGTTAAAAGACTATTACTTAATGACACATATTCCATTACATTTGAAATAATTCAAATTATCTAATGAGTCTCGATAGTATATTTATTGACCATATTCATATTGTATTATGGTATAATAGATGTAAACAGTTTCAGTATTTTCTAATTCTCCATCACCAAATTTTAGGTTACTTCATCACTAAAAAACCAAGTTAAAAGACTATTACTTAATGACACATATTCCATATACATTTGAAATAATTCAAATTATCTAATGAGTCTCGATAGTATATTTATTCACCATATTCATATTGTATTATGGTATAATACATGTAAACAGTTTCATTATTTTCTAATTCTCCATCACCAAATCTTAGGTTACTTCATCACTAAGAAACTAAGTTAAAAGACTATTACTTAATGACACATATTCCATATACATTTGAAATAATTCAAATTATCTAATGAGTCTTGATAGTATATTTATTCACCATATTCATATTGTATTATGGTATAATAGATGTAAACAGTTTCAATATTTTCTAATTCTCGTTCACCAAATCTTAGGTTACTTCATCACTAAGAAACTAAGTTAAAAGACTATTACTTAATGACACATATTCCATATACATTTGAAATAATTCAAATTATTTAATGAGTCTCGATAGTATATTTATCCACCACATTCATATTGTATTATGTTATAATAGCTGTAAACAATTTCAGTATTTTCTAATTCTCCATCAGCAAATCTTAGGTTACTTCATCACTAAGAAACTTAGTCAAAAGACTATTACTTAATGACGCATATTCCATATACATTTGAAATAATTCAAATTATCTAATGAGTCTAGATTGTATATTTATCCACCAAATTCATATTGTATTATGGTATAATAGATGTAAACAATTTCAGTATTTTCTAAGTCTCCATCACCAAATCTTAGGTTACTTAATCACTAAGAAACAAAGTTAAAAGACTATTACTTAATGACACATATTGCATATACATTTGAAATAATTCAAATTATCTAATGAGTCTCAATAGTTTATTTATCCACCATATTCATATTGTATTATGGTATAATAGATGTAAACAATTTCAGTATTTTCTTTCTTCTCCATCACCAAATTTTAGGTTACTTCTTCACTAAGAAACAAAGTTAAAAGACTATTACTTAATGACACATATTCCATATACATTTTGAAATAATTAAAATTTTCTAATGAGTCTCGATAGTATATTTATTCACCATATTCATATTGTATTATGGTATAATAGATGTAAACAGTTCCATTATTTTCTAATTCTCCATCACCAAATCTTAGGTTACTTCATCACTAAGAAACTAAGTTAAAAGACTATTACTTAATGACACATATTCCATATACATTTAAAAAAATATAAATTATCTAATGAGTCTCGATAGTATATTTATCCACCATATTCATATTGTATTATGGTATAATAGATGTAAACAGTTTCAGTATTTTCTAATTCTCCATCACCAAATCTTAGGT
>CATIWC010002311.1:0-436434 GCA_948472305.1 Vicia faba | reverse complement strand
GCTCAAACCTGCATCCTTCATGATCTGAAGAGAGGGTATCTGAACCTCAATGGGTAGGACTTCTTCCATGCCATAGACCAAGGAAAAGGGTGTTGCCCTTGTTGATGTCCGTGCTGAGGTACGGTACCCATGAAGAGCAAATGGTAACATCTTGTGCCAATCTTTGTAGGTCACTGTCATCTTTTGCACAATCTTCTTAATGTTCTTATTAGCTGCTTCTACAACCCCATTCATCTTCGGCCGGTAGGGAGAAGAGTTGTGGTGCTGTATCTTGAATTGCTCGCAGAGCTCAATGATCATCTTGTTGTTAAGATTGGTACCATTATCCGTAATGATCCTCTCTGGTACACCGTATCGACAGATCAGGTTGTGCCGAATGAACCGTGCCACGACGTTCTTGGTTACGGTGGAAAAGGAAGCTGCTTCAACCCACTTTGTAAAGTAATCAATCGCTACCAGGATGAAGCGATGCCCGTTGGATGCCGTAGGTCTGATCTCGCCGATCATATCAATGCCCCACATTGCAAAAGGCCAAGGTGCTGTCAAGACATTCAAAGGAACTGGAGGAATGTGCACTTTATCAGCATAGATCTGGAACTTGTGACAGGTCCGAGAATGCTGATAACAGTCGGCTTCCATTGTGGACCAGTAATATCCTGCCCGAAGGATTTTCTTTGCCATGGTATGTCCACTGGTATGAGTTCCGAAGGTACCTTCATGCAGCTCTGCCATGATCCTTTTTGCTTCAGTCTTATCCACACAACGCAGTAAAGTTGAATCATGGTTTCGTTTGTAAAGAATGTTGTTGCTGATGAAGAACTTTGTCGCGAACCTTCTCAGAAACTTCTTGTCATTAACGGATGCGCCTTCGGGGTATTCTTGAGCTTCCAGGTACCTCTTCACTTCATGATACCAGGGTTTTTCTGTTACCTCTTCGGTCTCATGATCACAGCAATGTGTAGGTTCATCCAATTTCCAAATAATGATCCGGGGAGCCTCGTTGTCCCATTTGACTTTGAACATAGAAGACATCATAGCTAACGCGTCCGCCAACTGATTCTCCTCTCTTGGGAAGTGTTCAAAGGTTATCTCCTCGAAATGGGGAAGCAACGTCAATACATACTCCTTGTAAGGAATAAGATTTGGGTGTTTCGTATCCCACTCGCCTTTGATCTGACTGATCACGAGAGCGGAATCTCCGAAGACACTTAGAAACTTGATCCTTAGGTCAATTGCAGCTTGAAGACCCATGATGCATGCTTCATACTCCGCCATGTTGTTGGTGCAGTTGAAACATAGTCGGGCGGTGAGCGGAGTATGAGAGCCTTTAGGAGATATGATCACAGCGCCAATACCATTACCCAAAGCGTTTGAGGCTCCGTCAAAGTGCATAGACCATCGGGATCCTTCCTCAGGTCCTTCATCCGGTCCAGGGATTTCACAATCAGTCACCACCATGATATTCTCGTCTGGAAATTTAAAGTTTATTTACTGGTAATTGTGATACGGTGGGAGAACTGACTATGGTTTTGAGTTTGTTTTCGCAAATGTTTCGGTTGAGCAAGAGTCGCCACCGACTTTTTATTTTATCCTAAGGAAAGGTTTAAAAAGCACAGAAAAAACCTTTGAGATTTTTCTTGGGTTCGGGGAGTAGATTATAGGAAGGGAAGGTATTAGCACCCTTTCTATCCATGGTTATCCATGGGCTCTTAGGTACTTGCATAGATCAACTTGCCTTGGTTTTCAATTGTTTGAAATGGTGCTTGGTGTGTGGTTTTTTTGAAAGTGTTTTGAAAAAGATGCCTTGTATAGGCTACCCTTGTAACAATTCTTTACTCGAATGTTTTACAAAAGGTGTTTGTATTTTTGAAAAGATGTTCCAAGGTTTTTGAAAGTTTGTTTTGAAAGCGTTTGTGAAGTGTGGTTTGAAATTAGGCAACTGTTTTCTTTTACAAATTGACAAGTACCTAAGAGTTATCTACCCTAAAGTTTCTCAAAGATTTTTGTTATGTTTTAAACCTTTTGACAATTTTGTTCCACCATTGCATTTGGTGGACAATCTTGTATTAGGAGATGAAAGGGACGGGCGCGGGTCATCGTTTAGACCATAATTGCAATAGTGCTAAGTGTCTTTGGGCAATTTTTTCTTTGAAAGGGACTTGATCATTTTAGGCAACTTTCGAAAGCGTCATCGAGGGACTATGATCATTTGATTGTTTGTTTTTACCCAAAGAAACCTAACATGCAACATGACCCAATTATTTGAAGGCAACAAAGTGGAATACCCTAGGGGTGCAAGTGTGAGATGTGTTGTCCATATTTCATACTCATTTATCTTGAAATTAGGTCAAGCTATTTTGTTCTTTTTATTTGCATACAAACCCTAACTCTAGCATGGTATATTTAGAAAGCGTTTAAAGTGCGAAAAGTAAAATTCCTACACTATTACAATACAATATGGGAAGGGGGGTACAAATGTTCAAATGGGGGGATATTTAGACAAAGAAATTAAACCTAGCTATTACATCATTTTTGGAACATTTACAAGTAATTAATTGCATAAATTAAATGGAAAATACAATAAAGATGCAAAAATGCAAAAAAGGATTTTTATATGTATAAAAAAGGGTATTATTTATGTTAAATAAATAAAATAAAAAAAGTATCATTTTTGGAGTTTTTTGTATTCTAAGGGTAAAACCCTAATTTCATTAAATAAATATATTAACTATTTAATGTGTATAATATTTAATAATTACATAAAAAATAAAATAAAATGGAGTATATTCATAAAAAAGTATTTTTCACATCAAATATTAATAAAATAACAAATGTATGTATTTTAGTATTTTTGCACTAAGTATATTATATATATATATATATATATATATATATATATATATATATATATATATATATATATATATATATATATATATATATATATATATATATATATATATATATATATATATATATATATATATATATATATATATATATATATATATATATATATATATATATATACTTATTATTTATTAAATAAATACTATATATATAAAAATAATAACATTTAATATTTATATAAAAAAAGTATATTTTGTATAAAATATTTTCAAAAGGGAAAATGTAATAAAATCAGAAAAGAAAGTATATTTGTATTATTTTTTTCTATTTATTCTAAATAATATATATATATATATATATATATATATATATATATATATATATATATATATATATATATATATATATATATATATATATATATATATATATATATATATATATATATATATATATATATATATATATATATATATATATATATATATATATATATATATATATATATATATATATATATATATATATATATATACATATATATATATATATATATATATATATATATATATATATATTATTTAAAATAAACAATAATATATATATATGTACAAATAACTTAAAATAAACAAATAAATGCCTATAAATTCAAAAATGGTGAGAAAAATATTTTTTATATTTTTTATATTATAAGCAAACATAAATAAATCAGAATGAAAAAAGAAAAGTCAAAAAAATATTGAAATAAATCAAATGGGCTCAGGGGGTGTTAAAGTGAAATGAGTGTGTGAAGAGAAAATGCAAAAACAAGCCCAGCCCAGATCACTTCTTCTTCAACCTCTGAACAAAAACGCGCGCCTGTTCTTCCAATTCAAACACTTGGATTCTTTGATTTTTTGCACAAACTTCCAACATAAGAAATGTTAAGCATTGAATCACGATTCTAAATATATAAGAAATTCATCCTAACTCTCAGAAATGAGAGAGAATTTTGACATTCCCAAATCCTGACCTAAGTTTTCTTCCATTTCAAACCTTAAATTCTCACAGCTCAGGCAAAATAAATGAAAAGTAAAAGCATGTACAGGTTCAGGGGCATGAGTAGAACATTTCTTATTCACAAACCTAGAGCTAATGATGCCTATACTAAGAGTTATAAGTTCACAAAGATACCTGTTCAGTTGAAGTTCTATCTGGCAATGGGGGAGCTTTCAGAGCAAGATGATGGTCTGTACAGCTTGCCTGAAGTGTGGTGATGCTATTCCAATGCTTACTTTTCCTTGAGACACCTTGAATCGAGCTATGGACCTTCAACTGCAAAATGAGAAAGTGAAAATGGTGGAACTTGTTAGAGGAATTACAGGTCGTGTTTTAGGTCTTGGTTAGCTTGCATTGATGCTAGGGAATGTGTTTGATGAGCTTTGGTCAAGAAATCATGCAAGGAATGAGAGATGGTGTTCAATCTGCAGGCCTTGCCCTGTTTATGCAGTTTGAGAGTGATTCTGGGAATGAGAGTGTTTGGGAGGCCAAGGGCTCGTGTTCTAGCTTGGGTTGGATGATTAGAAGGTGTCTACAATGTTTTCTTCTGTGTTCTAATGCTGAGATAAAAGTTGTTGTATGTTATGATACTTTTCTTCACACTTAAGCAAGCAAAGCCAACTTGATGTTTTAGGCAAGTAGGGGACCCTTAAACATGCTGATAAACTTGTCTTGATCAGAGTGTTTTGCTCATAATCTTGTTCCAATTAGATTTCATCTGTACTTGTTGGATTTTCAATTGGACATAAAGCTTGCTTTTGCAAAAATGGCCATTTTGCTTTTTCCATAAATGGATTAAACTTGTATGTAATGCTTGAACTCAAAGAACAACACTTTAACACAATGAACATGCATTAAATTATTGAGTGTTGGATGGTTTAAGGAGCTGTAATGTAGCACAAACTATGCTGACTTGAAAATGGCCTAAGTTATGAACATGTACATGACCAATTCAAAAAGTGAGTTTTTGCCATATTGTGAAATTCGATTCTCTCAAGTTATGAGGTTGTTTGATGAGTTCTTGGACATTTTGGAAAGTTTGGAATGTGTACTACAATCCATCTTTGAAATGCAAATTGAAATTCCAAGTGGAAGTGTATGGAAAATGGCCTTGAAGTTGGGTAGAAAACCTTGCCAAAATAGGTTAAAATTTCACTAAGTTAAGAATGGTTTAGTACCCTTATTCCAAAAATTGTAACTTGAGATACAAGCCTCATTTGGGAATACTTTGTGAATCAAAGTTGTAGATTATGCAACAAGCTACAACTTTCATGTTTTGACTTTTGTTTGAATCCAAATGAATCTTGGTGAGAAAGTGGGGCAAAGTTGGGAAAAAATTAGGGTTTTTCATAACTTAGAAAAATTCTAAGTTATGAAAAATTCTCATTTCTAACCCTAATTTGCATTTTTTGATTTCTTGGTGAACAAGTTTCATGATTTGGCATGTTTTGATGAAAAATGAATCTTGACTCCTGATTTTGACCAAAAAGTCAAAGTTTGACTTTTCAATTATACAGTCAAAATTGATCAATTGACTAGGAAATTCAACTGTTAATCTTGTGCACTTGGGATCTTTTGAACTTGTTGAGCATGTCAAGACCATTCCATGGGGTCCTTAAGTCCATATGTGAGCTTGGTTTGCCATTGGATAGGTCAAACAGTCAAAAATTGCCTTTGTGCAGTCAAAACCCTAAAAATGACCATTTTGCCCTTTTGGTGATCTGATCAAATTTCTTGTGGAATTGTGATCCAAATTTGATCAAATGGTCCATATGAGTTCATAATGTTGATGTGGGTCAATTTTCATGAGATTTGACTGTCAATTGGCCACAGTTGACTTTTTCCCCAATACAGTTGATTTCTAGGTCAATTGTCCAATTGACTGGACAAAACTTGGAATCAAGACTTGAAACTTGGTATGGATAAACTTGGGAGTCCAATATGAAGCATGAAAGTCATCTTAGGCATTTTAGGTCAAATCACCTCTGTGCAAACACAAACCCTAATTTGGGTCAACAGTGCAAGGAGAAGTCTTGAGCAGATGAAACCCTAACTGGGTCTTGATCTTCAAGGGCTTTGTGGTGAGAAATCAATGAGAAATGGGAGGGCAAATTTTGGGGTACAACAGTAATCATCCACTGCCTGATGTGCCAAATGGTCTGCCAACACACTTCCCTTGATTGCTTTTTGAGTCGTGTACTGGATGTCATATTCAGTCAAGATCATCTGCCATCTTGCTATTCTTTTGGAAAAGGCAGGCTTTTCGAAGATATACTTGATTGGATCCATCTTTGAAATCAACAGAGTAGTGTGAGTCAACATATACTATCTCAGCCGGCGAGCAGCCCATACCAGAGCGCAGCAAGTTTTCTCGAGCAGTGAGTATCGGGTCTCACAGTCGGTAAACTTTTTGCTAAGGTAATAAATAGCATGCTCTTTTCGGCCAGACTCGTCATGCTGCCCCAGCACACACCCCATTGAGTTGTCAAGTACTGTCAAGTATAAGATTAGAGGTCTCCCTTCAACCGGTGGCATAAGAATGGGTGGCTCTTGGAGATACTCTTTGATTCTTTCGAAAGCGGCCTGACATTCATCGTTCTAACGTACTACTTGATCTTTCTTCAGTAGCTTGAAGATTGGTTCACAAGTAGCGGTTAGGTGTAAGATGAATCGGGAAATGTAGTTCAGCCGTCCTAGAAAGCCTCTGACCTCTTTCTCTGTCTTGGGAACTGGCATCTCTTGTATGGCTTTCACTTTGGCAGAGTCCACTTGAATACCTTTGTCGCTTACGACGAAGCCTAGTAGTTTTCTAGATCTCACCCTGAAGGTGCACTTGTTCGGGTTTAATCTCAGCTTATACAACTTCAACCGGTCAAACATCTTCTGTAGATGGTCAAGGTGTTCCTCCTCAGTTTGGGACCTTGCAATCATATCGTCGACGTATACTTTGATCTCATGGTGGATCATGTCATGAAACAAAGCAACCATGGCACGTTGGTAGGTTGCCCCAGCATTTTTCAACACAAACGGCATGACCTTGTAGCAAAAGTTGCCCCACTAAGTAACAAAAGTGGTCTTCTCCATGTCCTCAGGAGCCATCTTGATTTGATTATAACCGGAGAAACCGTCCATGAAGGAGAATACCTTATGCTGAGCAGTGTTATCCACCAGAACGTCGATGTGAGGCAGAGGGAAGTCATCCTTAGGGCTCGCCCTGTTCAAATCCCTGTAGTCAACATACATTCTGACCTTACCATCTTTCTTCGGCACCGGAACCACATTGGCAACCCACTGAGGGTAAGAAGTTACTGCTAGAAACCCGGCATCAAATTTTTTCATAACCTCAGCCTTGATTTTCTCGGACATCTCTGGACGCATACGACGGACCTTCTGTTTTACCGGAGGGCAGTCTTCCTTGGTGGGCAGGTGATGAACCATAATATCGGTATCCAACCCAGGCATATCTTCATAAGACCAGACAAATATTTCCATGTAGTCATGCAGCATCTGAATCAACCGTTGTTTCACACTAAGCTCCAGATTTGCACCAATCTTGACTTCCTTTTTGTCTGTCTCAGTACCCAGATTCACTGTTTCCACTGGCTCTTCATGTGGCTGAATGGCCCACTCTTCCTGGAGTAGCAGTCTTGCAAGCTCACCAGGAACTTCGCAATCATCTTCACCTTCGTCTTCGGCTAAGTTGATCGGATTTTCGAAGTCATAATTGGCAGTAGCAGAGTCGTTACCAGTGAGATCCAGAGTGGATTGGGACTTGTATATGTGAGTGTGTGTAAATAGCTGTTTTGAAATATATAATGAAGAAAGACAAGGAGCACAAGATTTGAAATGCAAAAAAACGTCCAATGCTTTTATTAATGATATATGAAAATGACACACAAAAGCCCTCACAAATGAAGCCACGGTGCCCCGGGTAAGACACCGGGCCATAAAGTTCCACAATATTTTCCGTTACAAATTGAAAACAAAGGAGTTCATTACTGAGTAACAAAAGTAATAGGGATTAAATCTTTCGATGTCCAGTTGTTTGGTCTACCGTTGGTCGTAGGGTAGATCCAGCTGTCGAATTCAAATTCCTCCACGTCATCTTCGATGGCATTTACTCCCGAGTTGCTGATGAACATAGGAGGTCTTCCGATCCTTGCCCTACGAACCGCCTTTTGAGCTTCTGTAGTGAAACCCAAACCAAATTTGTCAGTCTTTTGAGTGAAATCCGGAAGTCGGCTCCAGTTTGCACACTCACCCTTCTCGATAACAGCCCAGGCATCCTTTAAGGAAGCCATCTTCAAAGGAGAATCTTCGATCACAGTCTCAGCTGATGCCAGTGTCTGAGGAACCTCTTCAAAGTGTTGAAAGGGGGTCTCAATGAACTCCCCATCCATCTCTATGTACCGGAACGAGTTAAGGTGGATGACCATATACTCTTCCTCCCCCTGAACTGTCACAATATTCCCTCTGACCGGGTATTTTAGCTTCTGATGTAGTGTGGAGGTCACAACTCCAGCCTTATGGATCCATGGACGACCCAGCAAATAAGAATAGGATGGACGAATATCCATCACATAGAATGTAGAATCAAAGACCTGCGAACCAACTCTGATTGAAATGTCGACTTCCCCATGCACCATCCTTTTAGACCCATCAAAGGCCCGGACAACAATGTTACTTGGCTTTAGCTCCAAACCCTCGCAGTCCAACCTGTCTAGAGCTTTCTTGGGCAAGAAATTCAATGAGGAACCGGTATCAACCAACACATGTGCAACAGTAGTGGCCCATGCATTCAATGGAGACATGCAGGGCATCGTTATGGTTCTTCCCTTTAGCAGTCAGATCAGCGTCGGAGAAACCCAAACCATTATCAGCAGTTAAATTGGCCACACAATCGGTAAACTGATCAGCTGACGTCTCTTGTGGCACGTGGGCCGTCTTCAGGAAGGTAATCAGAGCCTTGGCATGGGCCTCTAAACACAACAACAATGATAACATCGAGATCTTGGATGGGGTTTGCCCCAGCTGCTCAACTACATTATAATCACTCTTCTTGATAATCTTAAGAATCTCTTCCATCTCCTGCTTGGAAGCTTCAACATTGATGGTCTTCGGTGCCTCCATCTGGGCAGGCATATCAGTGGCTATCCCTTTGCCCTGAGCATCAGATGAATCGGCAGCAGGGGTAGAAATAGGAACTTGATCAGGAAGGGGAGTAGGTACACTTGAAGGTGAAATGACAAGAGGTCTCTAGACAGTTGGTGGCACAATATCTGGTGAGAAAAGCCTACCGCTGCGGGTGACTTTGGCAGGCCTGGTGATGTTGCTGACGCCGGTACTAGTATAAAATTCTTGCTTAACTCCAAGCACATAAACATCTGCCCTATAGTGCCAAGGGACAACTTTGTCGGATGTATAGGGAATAGGCCCCGGAACAGTGATGATTATGGGTGCAATCTTCTGAACAGGCATAATTTTGACAGGCTTCCTCGTGGGAGCCTTGGGAGAATTGTTGAAAATAGTAACAATGGAAACTTCTTCAGTATGGGTAGCAGGAACAACGATCTTCTCGAACAGGATTTCTTTATTATCCATCAGGTTTTGGATACCTGACTTCAAAGATAGACAACCAGCAGGTGAAACGGAACACAAATGGCAACCTTCACTACATCCCGGAAATAAACCGGCTAGCAACAGGTTCCTCTTGATGGTCATCAGCGGAGTAACAATATCATCCACAGAGGCTACAAACAGGTCTTCCACCACAACATTCACTCCATGCTTGGGCATGGGAGCAGTCACAACATTGGGCCTTTCGGGCGCCTCGAACTCTATCTCTTTGGCATCGATTAGATCCTGAACATTATTCTTTAGAGCCCAACAATCATCTATAGTATGCCCCGGGCTGTCAGAGTGATAAGAACAGCGGGCGTTAGGATTGTACTTTGGGGATGTTGTATTCACGATCTTCGGAGCTTCTTTTATAGTCACCAGATTAGTTGTTAGTAACTGCGGAAATATCTGGGACAAGGTCATACTGAGTCGAGTGAACTGTCTTCTAGGTCTCTCACCCCTTTGTTGGTTATGATGCTGAGGAGCAGCAACAGGCTTTGAAATAACCACCGCGTTGACAGCTTGGCGGCATTTAGGTCTGTTCTGTCCCCTTGAACCATAGACAACACTAGATTCCTTCTTGAATGGTTTCTTTTTAGTGCTCGAGGAGGCACCTTTCTGTATCTTCCCAGACTTGATACCAGCTTCAATTCTCTCACCAGTCAAGATAAGGTCTGTGAACCCGGCTGAAGAATTTCCAATCAAATGGTTGAAGAACGGACCAGATAGGGTCCCCAGAAACATATCAACCAGCTCACGATCAGTCAAAGGCGGCTGCACCCTTCCGGCAAGGTCTCTCCATTTTTGGGCGTATTCTTTAAATCCTTCACCCGTCCCTAGTGACATACCCTGGAGTTGGCTACGCGTAGGAGCGAGGTCGAAATTATATTGATACTGCTTATAGAACGCAGTAGCCAAATCTTCCCAGGTACGGGTACTGGCCCCATCCAGCTGATAGAACCACTCAAGTTGAGTCCCTGAAAGACTATCTTGAAAGAAATGGATCCACAAATTCTTGTCAGCAGTGTAAGGTTGGATCTTCCTTACATACGACCGGAGGTGCAGCTTTGGGCAGGAAGCTCCGTCATATTTGGCAAAAGCAGGTGCCTTGAACTTATGGGGAATCACCACCCCAGAGGATAAGCCTAGATCTCTAAAGTCCAACCCGGGCACATTCTGTATCTCCATGGCGCTCAAGTGGTCCTCCAACTGTTTATACCTATCCTTAGCAGGAGGATACTGTTCCTCATCATAATCCGTCTCGTTGTCGGAGACCACAGGACTAGGAACCCTTCTCTCTTGGGGACTGTCATTTCCTACAGATGAGGTAGTTAGTTCAACCTCATTCTGCAATCCATTCCCAAATCTGCGTCCAGTGTTGAACAAGACGGTCCTCTTCTTCTTCTTCTTCATAATCAAAGTCTTCAACTCCCGTTGACCCTTGGCTAGGCTCACAACCAACTCTTGGAACTGGGCCTGGAGGGCCTTGATAGCTTGTTCGGTGGAAGGTTCAGAAGACATGATGATTTCTGAAATAAAAAGCGAAGAATGATAAGTGACCTGTAAAAAGGGTACATGTTATGCATATGATGACATGAAATGCGTATGATTTATGTTTTCAAAGACAATCGGGATTCAACTTTGTAGACAAAAAAGGGAACACACTTTATTAGATTTAACTTCGGAATTTAAATTGTTCAACAACTTGCCCTTAGGCGTTACAAAAATGGAAATACTTAAAAGTAAATAAGTTGTAAAAGAAACATCAAAGGTCCATCAATGCTCCCATGGCCTCTTCTTCTCAGTGCGGATATAGTCATCCAGGATCCGCTCGCTCTCCAATTACTTAGTCAGCTTCTGGATCTTCTGTTCCTGCTCATTAAAATTTTCCCGATAAGAATCCCGTTCTTCTTGCAGTTGCGCCCAAGACCTCTTTAGTGTGCCAACATCAGTAGGTGTATGAGGATGGAGAATAGTTGGTGGAACCCCGTCCTTATCAGCAACTTCCAGAGTAATAGGCCTAACAGCTTCGTATGGCATACCTAACTTCTGAGCACAGATGCAGACCCATCTGAAATATGACTCCATTGGCAGAGAATTGTTTGGTCCAAACTCATGTGGGTCAGCTTTGTGAACTCTATCCCAGGCTCTGATGAATCTACGATGCAGCTCGTTGCTATCTACCTGAAAATCAAAGACGATATGAGGTATCAACATCTCATAAGGCCCTTCTCTTCTGGCTCTTCTCTTCTGGCTCTTCCAAACTGACGGAGAGCTAAGCATGGGTTATAAGAGATTCCACCACGGGTTCCGATCAATGGAACATTAGGATACTCTCCACAACGATCAATGACGGCCACCTCATCTAAGCCTCTGAGAGTCCAAATAATGTCTTTATCAGTAAGAGACATTATCCTATGAGCCCATCCTCTTCCTTCTTTGTTCTTCAGTACAGATTTGGGGAGGTGCGAAATAAACCACCTCGCCAATAAAGGAGCACAACACAACAAAGTTCCCCGTCTTCGGGCGATACGAGTATAGAGCTGATAAAGGATATCACCCAAGAGAGTGGGTATATAATTCTGAGAGATGAAGATCCTTATGGCATTAACATCAATAAAGGTGTCAGGATTTGGAAACAATACCAGGCCATAGATTAAGAGATCCAGAATGTCCTCGTACACTTGAAAGTCTAAGTCATTCCATAAACCATTAGCTTTGCCAACCAGAAACTTAGCCAAAAATCTCTTAACTCCACTTCTAGTCTCCCAGTTAGCCATTACTTCCTCTTTAGTCAAGTGAAGGGCTGCAGCAATCTCTTCAGGCCTGAGAGTCTTTTCCCAACCAGTAAAGGGAGTCTGCTCCAAAACAGGGATACCAAGCAACTCAGAGAATTCTTCCAGGGTAGGGACCAGCTGGAAGTCTTGAAAGGTGAAGCAATGGTGTAGCGGATCATAAAACTGGACCAGGACACTCATCAACTGTAGGTCCCACTTTGAAGTGACTAAGCCGAGAAGAGAACCATGCCTCTTGATGAAGGAATTAGTGTCTGGAATCCTGTCAATCAACTCTTTAAGAAAAGCAGGTGGTTGAACAAAGTTGAGCCGGATAGTATTCCTACGCATGGGCATCATGATGTCCTACAAAACAGAGCAAAGATGAAACCCTTTTGTCTTTGAAATAGGTTAGTCCTTATGCAGGATGCATGCAATGTTATGATGGTATGATGTTATGATAAAGGCACACCACAAGTATTCACAAAAGGCAAACATGGTAAAGGCACACAAGTCACACAAGACAGCCCTTAGAGTTCAGGCTGGCATGAAATTTAGGTACTACCCTCATTCAGTTTCAGTTGGTTAAGACCTGTCCTAAAAATAGTAACCGGGTTCTAGAGGATCTCAATATCACTGACTACCCTCAATCGGTCATAATTCCAGTTTGGCAACCTTTATTTGCGGCCGGAACCATCGCGAGAGTTTAGTCTCAATGAGTGTAGCATACTGCTACTGTTCTATGGCCAAGTTGGTCAATTTAAGGTTCTAAGGTCAGTTGGTGCTTAATGACTCCTCAGAAGACCCATATTCTCCTCGTTCCAACACAAGGGATATCGGTACAAACCAAGGTGTCACACCAACGTAGCTACTGCTTCACCCGTGTCGGTCTATGCCGGACAGGTCCCTCAGAGTTTATTGCTACTTACCTAAACAAGGGTGCCCCAGATCCGGGTTAGGATCTATAAAACTCCGATATAATGCCCACAAAATTTAAAGCACACAAAGCATACAATTGAAAACAAGAGTGATCTAATCCTAAGGTACACCTCACCTATAATAATTCCCCAGCAGAGTCGTTAGTTATGTGATCGGTGGAAATAGAACTGACTGTTTTTTAATGCTGGTTCGCGAAATGTCGCGGTAAGCAAGAGTCACCACCGTCTTTTATTTTCTCCAACAAGGAAAGGACAAAAGCACATCAAAATTCCTTTTCGAGATGTTTCTCGGGTTCGGGAGGTAGATTATAGAAAGGGAAGGTGTTAGCACCCTTTCTATCCGTGGTTATCCACGGGCTCTTAGGTACTTGCTCACTATGTTTTCAAAATGTTTTGCTTTTCTTGTGTTTGTGGATTTTGAAAAAGTTTTGTTTTGAAAACTTCGATTTAACTCTTGTATCAGTCCTCAAGAGTGTATGAAGTGTTGTTTGAAAACTTTTGTCAAAAAAGTGTAGGTGCGAAAAGTATTTTTGTTTTGAAAGAGAAAGTACCTGAGAACCTCTACCTACTCAAAAGAAATTAAGTTATGTAAATGTCCTTTAGAGAGTACTATCCCACTATTGAGAAGTAGGTAGCACCGTCGTTGGAGTTTTCGGGTCAATTCGATTAAGGGACATGTGTGGTCACTAAAGCAATGGTAGGATGCCTTAGCGGTAACCCTAATGTCTTAGATCATTTTTATCCGAGGCAACCGTTTCGAGGAAACTTTTTGATCTTTAGACAGGAGGGAGACCTCTAAAACACCCTATACTCAATGACCACGTCGAGGCAACCAAGTGAGGCGTACCCTAAGAGTGACATGTGCGAGTGTGTCAGGTTTCAGTTTATGTTATCTTTGTACAAGTTATGGTGAGCTACGATTAATTTTATTTTCAGAGAGATCTTGTCATGCATAGCCTAGTTAACATACATCTAGCAGTTAATAGTTTGCGGAAAATAAATCTACGCTATTACAAGGCGTCGGGTATTTACATCGCCAAAAATAACCTTCGAAAAGTAAATTGCGGAAAATAAAGAAAAGCGATAAAAAGGTCCTAATTAAAGCTATTACATCATCGGAGAAATTACAATTATATGATCAAACATGAATAAAATAAACATACGCGCGAGAGAAAATTGAATCCGAGAAGTTCTTAGGGTTTTGCCCTTTTTTGAAAAAGAAAGAAGTTTTTTTGTTATTTTGCATTTAATTAAATTAAACCTAATTAATTAACTAATAAAAAGAAATATTTTTGAGTTTTTTATGTTTTAAGGAAATAAATAAAAAAAGATTAAAATTGTCAAGAACCCTAATTTCTATGTTGATTTTAAATTATTGCAAAAAAAAAGTTAGAATTATCCTAATTAAAACTAAATTAGTTAATTATATTTATTTACAAAAATAACTAATTAAGGGTGAAATTAATAAATAATAATAAAAAATATTATATTTTAATTTTCTGATTTTATTATGAAAAATCAATTTGGTTAGTTAAATAATAATAATAATAATAATAATTAAGTGAAAAAATATAAAAGAAGAAACTGAAAGAAAATAACCCAGGGGGTGTTGGACCAATTAGGAGGTGTGTTTGGAATTTTGTGGCCCATTAATCTCAAGCTTGTTTGACTTTCCAGGATTCCCTGCATGCTCATTGACTGGGGAGTATAGTGATCTCCCACTCATATCCACTGGATTTACGCCTGAAGCCACATAGCGCGTTGATGTTTGAGATGCATGGTGGACTACTTTTGGAGATCTGCATGTGAATATGTACAAGAAAATAATAACAAGAATTTTGGGGGACCTGGGATTCGAACCCAGGTCCCAACGCTCACATGCCAATGCGTTAACCACTCCACTACGCTGCTTCAACTGTTAGTAAAATAAGTGGCGATTATTATATTAACAAACAAACAAATGTGCCTGAAAACAAAATAAAAGCGCGCGATTTTCAAAGGAGCCAATAGTATGCTAACACCTCATCATCTTCTTCGTTCGTTCCTGCATAATAAACATTAGATAGCGGGGTTTTTAACCCCCACTATACGCTTGCACGAAAAATAGCGATTAGCACCACAGGTGTTGCACCCCAAAATTTGCCCTCCCATATTCTTCAAGAAATTGCCAAGTCAAGTCACAAAATTCCCCAAGGGTTGTGCAGTGCAACTGTCTCCTATACAGTCAAAACTAGGGTTTGTGTTTTGATCAAGAATTGAAAGTTTTCAAAGGCCCAATCAAGTCCCATATGCCTACAAATGTGGTCAAGCATCCTCATATCAAGTTTCAAGGCATTCAGCTCAAAATTGCACAGTCAAAACCCTAGATTGCACTACAGTCAACTGTAGGGGCAAAATGGTCATTTGACAGTCAAAAGTTCAAATCTTTGGTCAACATATCATTTTGAAGCCACAAACATCATTTGATCAATGCTTGATCATGATTCTCAAAATTTGGCTCAGAAATCATCCAAGATGCAAAAGTTACTATATTTGGACAGTTGAAAAAGTCAACTGAAATTGACCAGGGCATAACTTTCACATGGATTATCAGAAAAATTCCATCCAAAGCTCATTTTGAAGAGAAAGACATTTACTACAACTCATCTTCATATTTCAAGTCCAAGAAATGCTCTCACAAAAAGTTATCAATTTCAACATTATAGGTCATTTTCAAAAGTCAACAAAAAGGGACTTTAAGTCAAAGGCCATAACTTGAGATTGGTAAATCAAAATGACATGGGACCAAAGGAATTGGTTAAAGGACTCAAAGACCTTTCCAAAATGTCCAAGAACATGTGCAAAGCTTAACAATTGAGCAAGTTATGCCTTGTGGAAGTTGGGAAATATTTGGGAATTTTGAAAAGTCAACTTTACTTCAAATGACCTAAAATTGCTAATGGGCCCATTTTTCTTCCATGATTCATCATTCTAAGCATATGCACGACCACTTGGCCCAAAGGGAAGTATTTTCTCATTTTTTATTTATTTATTTGAATTTCTATTAATATTAATTCATTTAAATTATATAAATATGTGGAAAATATAAAACTTGACCTAAAAAATCTTTTTGTACACATTCTAGACTCAAGATCTCGTGCACATCCCAATATGGCAAGATTTGGTTGATTTGAGCATGATTGAACAAAAATGCACATGAAAAAGATTCAAAAAGATCTTAAGGAAATCAAATATGCAAAACAATGAATGCCTTGGATTTTATTGAGTTTTCTTAACCTAATTGCCTCACTACATAATCAGAATCACAACCCTAATGCTAACACACTGAAAGCTGCGCTAAAAGTCCATGAACAAACTTGGAAAAATGCTCTAAAAAGTAAAAACTGAAAACCACTCTAGAGGTCGATTCAAGGTGCAAAGTTTGTTTCAATAGCTTGCCAAGGTTGCCCTGGACACATTCCAATCCCAACCATCAACTCAAACCTCAAGGATTGGTAAAACGAACTCAAACTGCATCAAAGAATTCGCAGAATCGTGCATCATAATTCACGCATCTTTTGCATCTTTTATTTGTGGATTTATATTCATTGTGATGTTTTAAAACTAACCATCATGTTTAATTGAGTTTTTGTGCTATATACGCGATGATACCATGTTTGAAATTCTAGGGTTTGCAGAGCTTTAATTTGGGTATTTTGAAACCAAGTAAAATTGGAGGATGAGACTAAGACCACTGGGTTCAACGCATATGGACGATCAAGAAGCACCCATCGCGCCAAATTTATTGACCCTATAGTGCTAGTCGCTATTTTCTGGAAACAAGCCTAACACAACACCTGAAAAACCGTTGCCTTCGTTTTTTATGTTTCAGGGAATGGAGAAGATGATGCCATGTCAAGCGAGGATTGGATAATTCAAAAGCTCGCGCCAGAAATCCACTAATGCGTCACTTTCTCTTTTTAATATTTGTTTGTTTATTATTATATCAAATGTGTTAAAGCGCTTCAGTGGCAGGTGCATCCCTTTGCAATGTTCAAGACCTGGGTTCGAGTCCCAGGTCTTCAATATTCCCATTTATTTTTCCTCAATTGACGTTCACGTGCAGTGCTGAAAGGAGGGACCACGCTACACCTTCAGAACCAAGCCTTCCACGCGTCCAAGGGCACCAGATCAATGGCCCAGATCCAAGGAGTATGATGAATCATGGTCAACGCACCAGCATGCTAGCAAAAAAGTCAAAAAAGGGCTATATTAATTGGGCCAAAATTTCACAACAATACCTCCATCTGGGGACTGAACCCCCCCTGGTTTGCTTCTCTATATTTTTATTATTTTTATTTTCAATTGCAATTTTATTTTCTTTATTGTTTTCAATTAATTATTCCTCTTTTTTTACAAAATATAAAGACATCATAAAAAAGCAGAAAAGATGGAAAAACTTTAATAATTATTTTATTTTAATTATTTTCATGAATAAATTATGTAAGTGAATTTAGTTTAAATTAGGGTTTATTTTTAATTCTTTTCATAATAAAAATCCAAAATTATAGAATTAGGTTTAATAACGTTTTATTCCTTTTTAATTTTCCCTTTTTTCACAATAATATTATTTATTTATTTATTTTATAATTAAATTGTACATAAATAATTTAGGTTTCATTTAGTTAAAAATTTCAATATTTTCTTAATAACTAAAAAAAGATTAGAATTAGGGTTTGCATTTTATTTTCATTATAATTAATTCTCCTTTTTCTATTAAATCTAAAAAACATAAAAACACCAAAAATATTTTTTTTTAATTGTTATTAATTAAATTCATTAACTTTAATTTTTTGCAAAAGGGTCCAACGCCCTCATTCGTAATTTATTTTATTCGCACATTTGTTTTATTTCGCTTAATTCATTATGTATCTCTCCCAAAGCGTTGTAACTTAAATCTCTCGTACTTTTTACTTTGCTTTATTTATTTTCCGTCAAATTGGGTCCGGTTTAATTTTGGCGATGTGGACCCGCGCCATTTGTAATAGCTTTAGATTTACTTTTCCCGCAAATATTAACTGTTAAATAAGCATGCAAGAATGAATGGCCCTAATTAAAATCAAGCGTAGATCACAATGAACATGACAAGACAAATATCAATGAAAACGATACACGAATCGCACACACCACCCCTAGGGTACGCCTCACTGTTGCCTTTCGAAAGGTGATCGTCGAGTAGAGGACGTCTTAGTAAGTCCTCATGATCCGGGAACCTGGCATGAGGGTAGCTTCTAAGGTGTCTTCCCATTGCTCCGGTGATCACCATGTCCCTAAAACTCGAATTGACCCGAACACCTCCAACGGTGGTGCTACCTACCTCTCAATGGTGGGATGGCACTACTTTAAAAGACATTTACACAGACGAATTCCTTAGGGTAGGTAGACGACTCATAGATACTTGCTCTAATTTCAAAAACAAACAAAAAAAACCTTTTCACACTGACACTTTTCCAAAAGCTTTCAAAGAAAATTTTTCAAACACTCTGACGTACGAGTCGAACTGAAATTTTTCAAAGAAACTTTTTAAAACCCACATTGAAAAGCAAACAAACCAATTTTGAAAACACATTGAGCAAGTATCTAAGAGCCCATGGATAACCATGGATAGAAAGGGTGCTAACACCTTCCCTTTCTATAATCTACCTCCCGAACCGAGAGCAATCTCTTTAAGGAATTTTTCTGTGCTTTTGTCCTTTCCATTTGGAGAAAATAAAAGACGGTGGCGACTCTTGCTTCCGCGACATTTCGCGAACCAACGTTAAACAGTCAGTTCCAGATCCACCGATCACAGAACTGGCGACTCTGCTGGGGACAAACTTAAAGTGGGGTGTACCTTAGGATTAAGATCACTATGTTTTCAATTGTCTTCTTTGCTTGCTTTATTATTGTGGGTTGCTTGAGAGTTCTATAGATCCTAACCCGGATCTGGGGATACCTTTCTTAGAAAGTAGCAACAAGGCTGTGAGGGAACTGTACGGGGTATACCGACATGGTTGAAACAGTCTGCTACGTTGATGTGGCGCTTTGGTGTGTACCGGTAACCCTTGAGTTCAGTCAAGGAGAGTACAGGGCCTCCGCGTGGTGTCGTGAAGCATCAACAGACCTTAGGAACCTTAATTGAACTATCTTGGCCTCTTTAGGGTAGTGAGATAACTGACTTTGGTGCAGTCCGAGGTTGGTTGATACTCGATACTACGCTCAATTGAGGGTTGCTTTCCTGGAATATTTCGGTCGCCAGTTCAGTGGCTAAATCGAAACGATGAACAATGAAAGCAATCCCGTGATATTGGGAACCTTAGAACCCGGTTACTTTGATTAGGACAGGTTGAACCCACCAACTTCAAGAGGGTAATACCTAGACCTCATGCTGGCCTAATCTCTAAGGGCTCTTTTGTATGACTTGTGTGCCTTCGTACTTGACTATCTGCGTGCTTGTTACCTGACACTTGTTTCTTGCAGGTCTTGTTTATAGTCCTTAATTGGGACTCATAACAGGGTACTAAGTTTTTTGCAGGTCTTGTTTATAGTCCTTAATTGGGACTCATAACAGGGTACTAAGTTTTTTTGCAGGTCTTGTTTATAGTCCTTAATTGGGACTCATAACGGAGTACTAAATTTCTTGCAGGGTTGTTTATAGTCCTTAATTGGGATTCATAACAAAGTATACTGAATTTCCTGCAGGGTTTGTTTATAGTCCTTAACTGGGACTCATAACAGGGTTTACCTACATCGCCCCATGCATAGCATGACATCATACCATTGCATACATCCTAACCCATTTCAAGGATCTCAAGGGCTATGACCCACTTGATATGGTGAGCTCTGACTCCTGAAGAAGGTTCCCTTAACCAAGGTTGCTGGGAAATCAAAATTAGACCTGATGACTAAAGTCAGAGGCTATGACCCACTGGATATGGTGAGCCTTTGACCCTTGAAGAAGAGTTCTCAACAACATGGGTGTCCTTCAATCAAGCTATAAATTCCAATGCTAACAAATTTTCTTGTTTACTCCGCGAGGTCCTTGAAAACATTGCATACATGTCATACTCATCATTGCATTACAGGTATCCCTTTTGCAGGTCACTCACCATCTTCGCTGTTTATTTCAGCAATGGCTTTCCAACCAGACAACCAAGATCTCCGTGCTCAGAACGCCCAACTGCGAGAAATGTTCTTGAACCTATCCCAGGGGCAAGAAGAAATAAAGACTCTCCTCACCAGGAACTTGACCTTAGGGAATGCAGGGGGCATCAGGAACGATCAGCTGGAAGGGCTACAAATTGAGTTGGCAACCATGAAGATCCAAATGATGGGGCAGTTGGTGGGCCAAATGACTCTCATTCAGGACTTAGCTCAAAAACAAGAAGAGCTCTGGGTCCTCGTCACCAAGCTGCTTCAAAATAATCCAGTAGGGCAAACAGCCAAGGTGGAAGCTCCAGCCATCATTCAACCACATGCGGGGCAAGAAGACAAAGGAAAATCTCCTCAGCTTGCTTCAGGGTCACGAGCCCAGCCTCAACGGGGTAGTCAACGTAAACGAAATGCGCCCGGAAGACATTTCTCGGAGACTGATATACCCTCATCCTTTATACTGAAGCGCTTGCTGGAGGTCAATCTGATCACTCTAAAGGACCCTCCCAAAAATCCCAACAGGACAGCTTCGAGGTATAACCCCGACACCCACTGTGCTTATCATTCAGACAGCCCGGGGCATGCTACAGACGACTGTTGGACCTTGAAGAACAAAATTCAGGATTTGATTGACGAAGGGGTGATAGAGTTCATGCCGGATGGCGAGATGAAAATCTTCCGCTGAGAATTCTCCATCTGAGATGGCTGTCTCAAACTAGAAATTTTTGTTCATTAGGATTTTTCAAGTTATAATTCCCTTTTGATTATTCAAACGTTTACTCATTGTCAAACATTGTTATTTCATTAGTGCATCGCATATGTCTGTTTTGAAGCAATATATTCGTATTCACTATACGCAAATTATTTTCATATTTTTTCTGATGATCAACTCTCATTAATTCTAAGCCTCTTGAGGGAGGATGACGAAAACAATACCGCAATCTACAATATGCTTTTGAACAGACCCCGCTGATGAGGTACAGGCATTGTTTCAATTCCTAAACACTGGAGTTATAAGGATGATAACCCCTCGTCAACCCACCTAAGCCAAAGAAGTAGGAGTTTTTCTTTTCGCAATTCAAAACCCTTAATCATAACCTGGGGCAGGGTAGTCTCTCAGTTGATCCAAGTGCATAACGAATGGCACCAAAAAGTCTTTACAAAACGAAGAAAGACAATGATGGTTCCGAACAATCATAAGGACAGGCAGTCATGATCAAAAAAAAATTATCATAAACGAAAAACCCATTAAGTCAAAACCTATGAAGGTGACTTATAAAACTGGGGCATCCCGCTGACTGTAATTCCAAAAAAGGAAACAGTTCAAAAAAAAAATAGGAATAATCAAAAAGAAAGAGGTCCTACAAACCCTCAACAAAAAAGGAATGACTGCCTATTCAAATAAGTTATCAACATCTGAACCATTATTGGAACATCAAAGCAAAGACTCAAGCAAGGTCTAACGCACGATCAACTGAGTTTAGGTTTAGAGAACATCACGAAGAGCGGGTGGGTACAAATAATTTGAGCCTTTATCCTTTGTTTCTTAAACCGTGAACCAGGCCACGTTATAACCCTCAAAAGTCCTAGCTGAAGCATGGGTTAGTTCGAAAGCATACTGTCACGAAAGGTATCCTGACTCCTTAAGGCTTACGGTAAATACGGAGTTGACATTACGTTTTACAAACACCCACTTGTTTTATGAAAAAAAAAAAAGAATACATTTTTCAAAATCTTCAAGACAGACATAAGCTTTGCATTTTTTATATAACTTTGTTTGCATATGACCATTTGTTTGAACAGCAGGGCAATTCGCACGATGAATACCTAGTGAACAAAATTATCTCCAATCAAGGGGCATGGCATGATCATTGTCCATCATCTGGGGCAATCCAATCAAGATTCAGAGAATCTCTCAAAGGTCAAATAGCCTGGGGCAAGTCTCCGCCTGAGTCACTTGGGGCATTCCAGCAACAAATTTTGCACGATCGGACACCTTCTGGTAATATGGCAACACAAGCAGACAGGGGCAACTCCCTACATTTTGAGAACAGACATAGTCGGAAAAATACTACGCACAATCGAAGACCCGCTAGGTTGACATACCTAGGTAAAAATAAGGGCTTTCCGACGAACCAAAAGGGTTCGGGCAAAATGAAGGATGAAATGAAAAATCTGTACACCCGGCAAGTCGAAAACCTGAAAAGGCGGCTTGGGCAAAAATGGGTATCCCGGTGGACTGAAAACCCGAAAAGGCGGTCCAGGCAAAAGTTAGGGATCAAAGCGTACGACTATGTCCTGTCATCTCGTCACCTGCCTACCAGAAGAAGGTCTGTCCATCAACAAGCTATCAGCACCTCTCAGGTCTTCCTCTCCCGCCTCAGAAACAGGGGCAATAAAGAGTTGTCTAAGCAATCTAATTGTTCTGTCCTCCAAGGTACCAAGGGATGTTCAGCTGAAAAACATGACCAGTATACCTGAATTCCCCAGAGAGTGAGCCGACAAAAGCGCATTCTTCTCCAAACAGAGCTATCAAATCTCAAGGAAATTGAGTATCCTCCAGTAGATCTCAAACCTTCCCCAGCAGCAGCATATATTCAATACAAGCATCCCCGACAGTCTTGGCCTAAAGATTGTTCCCCGGCGGCATAACATTCAAAAGGGATCACTTCCCCAGCAATTCAAAACTCCCCAGGAGAGTCCAATCCAGTTTCCCCAGGAAGATTGGAATCCACATATCCCAAGCAGTAAGCTTATCCCCAGTAAATCCTGGAAGCTTATCCCTCGCAGAACACGAACGCGTCGTCAGGCTTGATTTAAAAGAGTTATTTCCTTAACAGGATATAACTGGGTTATCCTCAGCCAAAAGCCACGGAAAGGTCGTCATCAACGTAGTTCTTTCCTATCCCCAGCGAAGTCTATCAACATTTCCGATACAACAAGGTTATCCCCAGCAAGTAATTACCAACAACTCAGCAAAGCACCTCTATCCCCAGAGTATTGCTTCCCAGCATGGTCGCTAGAGTATCTTTTCTCCCGCAGAATCTTCCATTTGCCAAGTTTACTCCGCAACGGAGTCATCTTCTCCTACCGGTATTCTTGCAACTATCATCCCCAGCGGAAGTAAAAGCTTATTCTCCAATATCAGCCCAGGATACGACTTCCCGGCACCCGTCAAGGATTTACTTTCCTAGACGAAAACATACATTCATAAAACATCACATATATCATTATAGCATGCATAGACGCATCATATCATACAAATCTCACTTATGTTGAGAACATCATTGCTTGATCCATATCATGCATTGCATATGACTGACCGTTACCTTTCAGGAAAGACGCAGTTAAAATGCTCAAACATATTTCAAAGCCTTCTCTAGTCCAGCTAAATCGACTCCCAACAGATTTTTCTAATAAAGACTCAGCAGAACCTATGGTCCCCTCTCCGACAAGTGCGTGAGGTGGTAATTCCTTTTTCAGATGTTTCCCTCTCCGACGATGAGTGTGAGGTGATAGTCTCTTATGATTCCCCTCTCCGGCAAGTGCGTGAGGTGGTAATTCCTTCTTCAGATGTTTCCCTCTCCGACGATGAGTGTGAGGTGATAGTCTCCTATGGTCCCCTCTCCGGCAAGTGCGTGAGGTGGTAATTCCTTCTTCAGATGTTTCCCTCTCCGACGGTGAGTGAGGTGATAGTCTCCTATGGTCCCCTCTCCGGCAAGTGCGTGAGGTGGTAATTCCTTTTTCAGATGTTTCCCTCTCCGACGATGAGTGTGAGGTGATAGTCTCTTATGGTCCCCTCTCCGGCAAGTGCGTGAGGTGGTAATTCCTTTTTCAGATGTTTCCCTCTCCGACGATGAGTGTGAGGTGATAGTCTCCTATGGTTCCCTCTCCGACGGTGTGTGAGGTGGTAAGTCCTTCTCCTATGGTTCCCTCTCCGACGGCGTGTGAGGTGACAATTCCTTTTCCTATGATCCCCTCTCCGACGGCGAGTGAGGTGATTCGCTTTCAAATTATAGTAGCATATGGTTCTCGTTCCGATCCTGCGAAGATGGTATTTCCCACCAAGATTTTTCTCAAAGAGCGTTGTTGAAGTTAAAATCACCCAAGGTTCTCTTACCATTCATGCTAAGGCAGTAACCATACCTGGTTCATTCATCATCTTTTGAAGCTCCAGACCCAGCTCCTGTAACCAGTCAGGACATATCTATACCAAGCATCTGAAAACCAACTCCTGCAACGTGCCAGGTACTCATTTTTCTTTTGCAGGTATGCAGGTTCTCGCTAAGGAACTTCCTACGCGATCAACATCCAGATGGCATCTATAAGCCCATCATCCTATCCAGCAACCTCCCAATGGCATCTATAAGCCCATTCCATCATCACTGCTACTATGTGAGCGCAAATTTCTGGGCACTCTAGTGTCCAATCATCTTCTACCCTCGGATTACGAAAGGCACGTCAGCCAATCTGCATCCTCAGGTCTAAGAAGATTGAACAGGGGCAACTGTTGCACCCCAAAATTTGCCCTCCCATATTCTTCAAGAAATTGCCAAGTCAAGTCACAAAATTCCCCAAGGGTTGTGCAGTGCAACTGTCTCCTATACAGTCAAAACTAGGGTTTGTGTTCTGATCAAGAATTGAAAGTTTTCAAAGGCCCAATCAAGTCCCATATGCCTACAAATGTGGTCAAGCATCCTCATATCAAGTTTCAAGGCATTCAGCTCAAAATTGCACAGTCAAAACCCTAGATTGCACTACAGTCAACTGTAGGGGCAAAATGGTCATTTGACAGTCAAAAGTTCAAATCTTTGGTCAACATATCATTTTGAAGCCACAAACATCATTTGATCAATGCTTGATCATGATTCTCAAAATTTGGCTCAGAAATCATCCAAGATGCAAAAGTTACTATATTTGGACAGTTGAAAAAGTCAACTGAAATTGACCAGGGCATAACTTTCACATGGATTATCAGAAAAATTCCATCCAAAGCTCATTTTGAAGAGAAAGACATTTACTACAACTCATCTTCATATTTCAAGTCCAAGAAATGCTCTCACAAAAAGTTATCAATTTCAACATTATAGGTTATTTTCAAAAGTCAACAAAAAGGGACTTTAAGTCAAAGGCCATAACTTGAAATTGGTAAATCAAAATGACATGGGACCAAAGGCATTGGTTAAAGGACTCAAAGACCTTTCCAAAATGTCAAAAAACATGTGCAAATCTTAAAAATTGAGCAAGTTATGCCTTGTGGAAGTTGGGAAATATTTGGGAATTTTGAAAAGTCAACTTTACTTCAAATGACCTAAAATTGCTAATGGGCCCATTTTTCTTCCATGATTCATCATTCTAAGCATATGCACGACCACTTGGCCCAAAGGGAAGTATTTTCTCATTTTTTATTTATTTATTTGAATTTCTATTAATATTAATTCATTTAAATTATATAAATATGTGGAAAATATAAAACTTGACCTAAAAAATCTTTTTGTACACATTCTAGACTCAAGATCTCGTGCACATCCCAATATGGCAAGATTTGGTTGATTTGAGCATGATTGAACAAAAATGCACATGAAAAAGATTCAAAAAGATCTTAAGGAAATCAAATATGCAAAACAATGAATGCCTTGGATTTTATTGAGTTTTCTTAACCTAATTGCCTCACTACATAATCAGAATCACAACCCTAATGCTAACACACTGAAAGCTGCGCTAAAAGTCCATGAACAAACTTGGAAAAATGCTCTAAAAAGTAAAAACTGAAAACCACTCTAGAGGTCGATTCAAGGTGCAAAGTTTGTTTCAATAGCTTGCCAAGGTTGCCCTGGACACATTCCAATCCCAACCATCAACTCAAACCTCAAGGATTGGTAAAACGAACTCAAACTGCATCAAAGAATTCACAGAATCGTGCATCATAATTCACGCATCTTTTGCATCTTTTATTTGTGGATTTATATTCATTGTGATGTTTTAAAACTAACCATCATGTTTAATTGAGTTTTTGTGCTATATACGCGATGATACCATGTTTGAAATTCTAGGGTTTGCAGAGCTTTAATTTGGGTATTTTGAAACCAAGTAAAATTGGAGGATGAGACTAAGACCACTGGGTTCAACGCATATGGACGATCAAGAAGCACCCATCGCGCCAAATTTATTGACCCTATAGTGCTAGTCGCTATTTTCTGGAAACAAGCCTAACACAACACCTGAAAAACCGTTGCCTTCGTTTTTTATGTTTCAGGGAATGGAGAAGATGATGCCATGTCAAGCGAGGATTGGCTAATTCAAAAGCTCGCGCCAGAAATACACTAATGCGTCACTTTCTCTTTTTAATATTTGTTTGTTTATTATTATATCAAATGTGTTAAAGCGCTTCAGTGGCAGGTGCATCCCTTTGCAATGTTCAAGACCTGGGTTCGAGTCCCAGGTCTTCAATATTCCCATTTATTTTTCCTCAATTGACGTTCACGTGCAGTGCTGAAAGGAGGGACCACGCTACACCTTCAGAACCAAGCCTTCCACGCGTCCAAGGGCACCAGATCAATGGCCCAGATCCAAGGAGTATGATGAATCATGGTCAACGCACCAGCATGCTAGCAAAAAAGTCAAAAAAGGGCTATATTAATTGGGCCAAAATTTCACAACAATACCTCCATCTGGGGACTGAACCCCCCCTGGTTTGCTTCTCTATATTTTTATTATTTTTATTTTCAATTGCAATTTTATTTTCTTTATTGTTTTCAATTAATTATTCCTCTTTTTTTACAAAATATAAAGACATCATAAAAAAGCAGAAAAGATGGAAAAAATTTAATAATTATTTTATTTTAATTATTTTCATGAATAAATTATGTAAGTGAATTTAGTTTAAATTAGGGTTTATTTTTAATTCTTTTCATAATAAAAATCCAAAATTATAGAATTAGGTTTAATAACGTTTTATTCCTTTTTAATTTTCCCTTTTTTCACAATAATATTATTTATTTATTTATTTTATAATTAAATTGTACATAAATAATTTAGGTTTCATTTAGTTAAAAATTTCAATATTTTCTTAATAACTAAAAAATGATTAGAATTAGGGTTTGCATTTTATTTTCATTATAATTAATTCTCCTTTTTCTATTAAATCTAAAAAACATAAAAACACCAAAAACATTTTTTTTTAATTGTTATTAATTAAATTCATTAACTTTAATTTTTTGCAAAAGGGTCCAACGCCCTCATTCGTAATTTATTTTATTCGCACATTTGTTTTATTTCGCTTAATTCATTATGTATCTCTCCCAAAGCGTTGTAACTTAAATCTCTCGTACTTTTTACTTTGCTTTATTTATTTTCCGTCAAATCGGGTCCGGTTTAATTTTGGCGATGTGGACCCGCGCCATTTGTAATAGCTTTAGATTTACTTTTCCCGCAAATATTAACTGTTAAATAAGCATGCAAGAATGAATGGCCCTAATTAAAATCAAGCGTAGATCACAATGAACATGACAAGACAAATATCAATGAAAACGATACACGAATCGCACACACCACCCCTAGGGTACGCCTCACTGTTGCCTTTCGAAAGGTGATCGTCGAGTAGAGGACGTCTTAGTAAGTCCTCATGATCCGGGAACCTGGCATGAGGGTAGCTTCTAAGGTGTCTTCCCATTGCTCCGGTGATCACCATGTCCCTAAAACTCGAATTGACCCGAACACCTCCAACGGTGGTGCTACCTACCTCTCAATGGTGGGATGGCACTACTTTAAAAGACATTTACACAGACGAATTCCTTAGGGTAGGTAGACGACTCATAGATACTTGCTCTAATTTCAAAAACAAACAAAAAAAACCTTTTCACACTGACACTTTTCCAAAAGCTTTCAAAGCAAATTTTTCAAACACTCTGACGTACGAGTCGAACTGAAATTTTTCAAAGAAACTTTCTAAAACCCACATTGAAAAGCAAACAAACCAATTTTGAAAACACATTGAGCAAGTATCTAAGAGCCCATGGATAACCATGGATAGAAAGGGTGCTAACACCTTCCCTTTCTATAATCTACCTCCCGAACCGAGAGCAATCTCTTTAAGGAATTTTTCTGTGCTTTTGTCCTTTCCATTTGGAGAAAATAAAAGACGGTGGCGACTCTTGCTTCCGCGACATTTCGCGAACCAACGTTAAACAGTCAGTTCCAGATCCACCGATCACAACAGGGTATTTAAATATTTCGCGAAGGGTGGATTGCATTCGTCTGGGTCTAACGATCTCAACCATGTGTCTTACAAGTCCTAATTTTGCTTGGTTCAGAAAGCCCTAATTCAAAGCTTGGAAACCCTAGAAAATCGTTCATGGCATCTTTTGATTTAGGGCGTTATAGCTCAATTAAATTATGCCATTAGCTTCATATGGTCCCTAGCAACACAAATCAATCAAGAAAACACATTAAATATGCATGATTTAAGAGTTACGATTATGGATAAAGAAGGCAAACTGTGGAACTGTAATGAAGGATTCCTTGAGCTTTGGCACTGGAATTTGATTGCAACACGTTCCTGGAACCTCCTACAATGTGTTTGAATGATCAAAAACCCTTGAATCAACCTAGAATGCCAAAATCAGTTTTCAATTTTCTTGGAAATTTCTTGAATTGGCTATGGTTTTTTCTGTAGCTTTTTCACGTCCCTTTGATCAGGGTTAGCTTGCATACATATAAGGCAATTGAATTAGGTCAAAAAATTGGATCCAACCCATGAGTATTGATGATTAAATCTTTGATTGAAAATCAAATATTTTTGAATCTTCATGATTGAACAAAGTTGCCAATTTTGGATTTTTTTTATATCTTTGACTTGTGCACGAAATTGCCAGCATGATTAGGTCCTATTTGCTTCACAAAAAGATTTAAAAACCAAATCTTGCATTTTCCTACAATTTAAATTAATTAAATGAATTAAAAATCCAATTAATCAATAAAAATAAGAAAATAAATTCAATTAAGCTTGATGGGTCGTGCATAGGTCATGGATGAAGTTTCAAGAAGGGATTTGAGGCCCATTAGCAAAAATAAGGTGTTTTGAGCAAAGTTGACTTTTGCAAATTCATGAAAATTTCCCAACTTCTCCAATGCACAACTTGCTCAATTTTGATCATATGACCATGTTATTGGACATTTTGGAAAGATCTTGAAGTCCTCTAACCAATGCCTTTGGTCCCATGTCATTTGGATTTACCAATATCAAGTTATGGCCTTTGACTCAAAGTGTACTTTTGTTGACTTTTGAAATTGACCTATAATGTCAATCTTGGTAACTTTTTGTGAGAGAATTTCTTGAACTTGGAGTGTGAAGATGGATTGTGGCAAATTACATCCCCTTCAAAATGAGCATTGGATGGGATTTTTCTGACAAACCATGAAAAAGTTATGCCCTGGTCAAGATACATTTGACTTTTTCTGCTATCCAAAAATAGCAACTTTTTGCATCTTGAGGATTTTTGAGCCATTCTTGTGGAATCATGATCAAGACTTGATCAAATGATGATTGTGAACTCAAAATAAGGTGTTGACCAAAAATTCTGACTTTTGACTGCAAAATGACCATTTTGCCCCTGCAGTTGACTGTGGATCAAATGGAGCTTTTGATTGTGCAAATTGACACTGTGAGTCTTGAAACTTGGCATGTAGGTGCTTGAGGATGTATATAGGTCTATGAGACTTGATTGAACCATTGAAAACCCCAAATTCCTTGAAAGAACCAAAACCCTAATTTCAGTTGTCTTAGGAGGTGGTTTGACTGTACAATCTCTTGAGCCATTTAGAAAATCATCCTTGACCAATCTTGAGGAATATGGGAGGGAAAATTTTGGGGTACAACAGTATCGGTAACTCTATATAACATTTTTTACTGGGAAAATAAATCACGGACGGTTGCTAGGGATGAAGAAAATGAATCTTCGATCTTGTTTCGAACGTCTCTGCTGGGAACTCTGTTGGGGAATTTGATTTCTGTTTGGCGAGAAGAGTTTAGGAACATTGGTCGTCCAACACTCTACTGGGGAATTAAATTCTTATATACCCTGACTGGGGATAAAAGAGATGGATAACCTTCTGAGGTGTTGTCTGACCGAGTTTTCGATATGGATGGTAACTAGTCTGGAGAAGATAAGATTAACTGATATTTGGTCCAGTTTCAGATTTCACAGCAACTCTCTGGGGATAGTGGTATGGACTACCCTTTAATGGAGAGAGAAGTTTTTCCATTGATTTTCAGTAGTTGAAGCGATAGACTCAAGCTAGGGAGACTGTATCCTATTGGGGAATAACCCTGTTGGGGAAATAAACCCTGTTGGGGAAATAAACCTTATTGGGGAAATAAACCTTGTTGGCGCAATAAACCCTACTGTAGAATCACTCTGTTGAGGAATGCTTTGCTGAGGAATTTTATCATGTTGGAGAAATAAACTCAGCCGGGGGAGAGAATTTATGTGAACTATGCTGGTGGCATACTTTCTGACGAGGATTGGGGAATCCGTAGGTTGGCGACATTGTCGGGGAATGATCATACTCCTTTTTCCTCTAGAGGGATCTGTTGGTGCATATGATTAAAGTATTTCAGACCTGCAGGGGAATGCATCTTTGTTGAAGATGAGTTTGTGAAGCTGATTTCACGGGGAATAATCTTATGGGAACTACTCTGTGGGGTGACTTCATTGGGGATTTTGTGGATGACTTGAACGTTATCCCAATTCCTAGAATATGGAGCAAATGCTTATTTCTGTTTTATGCATATATTTGTTAATAGTAATCATGTTCATATGCATATGTTCATTCAATTTAGTCGTTGGACGTTTTTACAAACAATAGAAAAGTAAAACAAAATTTAAACTTTGAAATTGTGTTTATATTGATAGCTTGCCCATAAAAAAGTGATTATTGTACAAAGAGACAAAAATCCTAGTAAGAGGAAACCGTCGTGAAATGAAAAGGGTAAAAAGTCAAAATAAAATATATAGATATGTGTAAATGATCTTGTCATGTTGCAACTCTGCTATTGCCATTATGTCTTTGAGAATCTCATCCCTCGTTTGTTGGAAGAAGTTGATTGAATTGATCTGCACCATTCAAACTCGACGTTGGCAATAAAGTTGGTTGTTGTACCCCAAAATTTACCCTCTCTTTTCTCAAGACATTTCTCACAGAGATTTTAAAAAGCTCAAGTTTGCACAAGTACAAAGCAGACAAAAAGGGTGTGCAGATGCAGGTAACTATTTTGAATTCAAAATCTGGTTCATGCTACACGACTGATCGAAAGGAGTGGTTGGCAGATTTGGACAAATTGAAGAAGAAGCTTCAATCCCCAAGTTTCGACAAAACAGTGGCTTCATTCATGCTTGCTTCGATCCACAAGGTAATAGCTTTCTTCATACTTGCTTCGATCCACAAGGAAATGGCTTCCTTCATGCTTGATTCGATCCACAAGACAATGGCTCCATTCAAATCAACCTGCTTCAATTCCACCTCTAAACCCTTCGACACACATAATTTCTACACTATGAATTACAATTTGAGGTTTGGACATTTAAACTTTGGACCACTTAATCAACTGATGGTTACTGGTAGGAAAGCAATCCATAAATTCTTTCGTTTTAACTATGCCAATGAGATCATCTTGCATGCTCAATATTTGAGACCATTTGAAGAACACACTTTTGGTGGAAAAAAATATTGTTTCGTCTGTTGTTGAGTCTGGTCGAAGGTTGTGTGGTTCATTTGAAAGACACACATTTGGTGGAAACAAATATTGTTTCGTCTGTTGTTGAGTCTGGTCTAAGGACGTGTAGTCCATTCGAAGGACACACATTTGTTGGGAAAAAATATTGTTTCGTCTGTTGTTGAGTCTGGTCGAAGGTTGTGTGGTCTATTCGAAGCACACATATTTGTTGGAAACAAATATTGTTTCGTCTGTTGATGAGTTTGGTCGAAGGTTATGGATCTATGTGATCAAAATGAAAGGGTGAAGTATTCAAGATGCCTGCTGAACAAAGTCCAATATGCTGCCAAGCCCAACCTTGTTATACTGTCCATATAACATCCTAAAACCATGTCAAAAATAGTCTGTTGTACTGCTATGAAACAACCCTGCACCAAGCTGCCACAACACTCCAAAACTACTGCAAAATAGTCCTGCTATGATGCTCTTAAACCAGTCCCATATTTGCACCAAACTAGCACATAAGAGCTGCACCTCGAAAGCTATGAAAAGAACATACCCAAACTGCACCTCAAAATAGTCCCCTTTTTTTGTTTCACTTTTTTGTCAATTATGTTAAGAACTAACTTGTACAGACCATAAAACAATGTTGGAGTGAGAAATTACAGCATACTTCAACACAAAGCCTTAGGATTCGACCCATGTTACTTTACAGGCCCAAACAAAAGGAAGAAAAAGGGTGTGTGAATCGAAGGGTGCATGCTTTGAACATACTGCATGAATCGAAAGATTTGTTTTTTCTCTGTGAATCGAAGGGTGCATGCTTCTAACGTACTGCATGAATTGAATGGTTCATTTATTTTCTCTCTTGCACTATTTTTGTTTTTTATATTTTCTATATATTTTCTTTCATTGCTATTCAATATGGTTGTAATAATTAGGACTTTTATTGCTTTCCACCCCAATCTGTACATTTTTATTCCCCATCCCCTAAAGTGATGTAATAGCTCAGGATTTTAATTTCTGCAGTTTACCGCTTTAATATACATTGTTAGTAATTAGAGTGTGTATGGCAAGATAAAATCAACCGTTAGAAAACCCTAATTTCAAAGACAAAATGCATGAAATCAAACACACTATTCACACACGTGGACCTCTAGGGTAACCTCGCTTGTTTCCACGAAAAATAGTCATGTCCATCGAATATGGGCATTTTAGCAAAGACCCTCGATAAAAAAGATCGTAGTCCCTCGATGTCCCTCGATGTTGCCTCCGGTAAATGATCTAGTCCCTTACAAAAATTTCTAAAATGTCTCATAAGTTGCCTTCTATGACTATACAATGACCCACGCTTGTCCCTTAACATCCAATGATGGGGCTTCTTACCAATCAATGGTAAGATAAGCAACATCTAAAGGAGGAGGAAAGGAACATAGACCTTTTGAGTAGGTAGGACGTTCATAGTTGCTTGCTCGCAAACTAAAACCATTTCCACACTTACACTTTCAAAAACATCTTAAAAAACAAACATCTCTTTGAACTATTTTCAAAACCAACGCTTTATATACATTCTTATAGAGACGAGAATCATTACAAAATTTGCTAAAACAAAGGCGTTTTCAAAATACTTTCAAAAACCCATCACAAAACACATTTTCAAACAAAGCATTTTTTCAAGTGATCTAGCAAGAAACTAAGATCCCATAGATAACTATGGATGAAAAGGGTGCTAATACCTTCCCTTTTCATAACCTACCCCCCGAAATCATAAAATATCTTGAAGGTCTTTCCTGTTCTTTTCACCCTTTCCTTTATTGGATAAAAGAAAAGTCGGTGGCGACTCTTGATATTCGTAACAATTGTGAAAAAACTCAAAACAACTAAGTCAATTCTCCCATCGTATTACAGAACAGGCGACTCTGCTGGGGACTTACTTAAAAGTGGGGTTACCTTAGAGCTAGATCATATTTATGGGTTCTTGTTTGGGTTTGTATTGATCATCTACATGGATCTGGGAACACCATTAGGTAAGTAGCAATAGATTATGGAAACCGTACGACATAGACTAATATGGTTGAAGCAATGGCTACGTCAGTGTGACACATTTGTTGGTACCGATATCCCTTGTGTTGAATAGAGGAGAGTACGGGGCCTCTGAGCGGTGTCATGAAGCACTAACTAACCATAAAACCTTAATTGAACAACTTGGCGATTAGGAAGTAGTGAGATAGCCTACTTTGGTGTAAAGTTGAATATTGGTTGATACTCGATGCCACACTCATTGAGATCAGACTTTTGGGATATTTTGGCCGCAAGAAAAGATTGATTGTGCTAAGACAATGCCTAATGAAGAAAGATCAATAATATTGAGATCCCCTAGAACCCGATTATTTTCTAGGACGGGTTAAACCAACTAAGATTCAAGAAGGTACTTACCTATGACTCCATGCAAGCCTAAAGCTAAGGACTTGTCTGCTTTGTGTGTATATGATTATATGTACATAACGACTTGTTTTCTTTGTTTACTTGTACATAACATCATGACATCATACCATAGCATTTTTCAATAACCATTTCAAGGATCTCAAGGGCCTGTGATGCAGGATCATGATGAACCATACGTCTATCAAGGGGCAAGAGGATTTATTTCTCCTCTAACCAAACGTCGTCAAAGACCAAAGCACGATAACTTGAGTCTAGGGCTATGACCCACTTGACATGGTGAGCTTGATTCTCGTGGAAGGACATTCAACAATACGAAGTTCTCCAATCAAAATTGTGATCAAAGTTAAACTTCTAACTTTTTCTTGTGTTTACCCCGCGATATCCTTGAAAACATTGCATCCACATATCCTGCATATCATCATAAAAGGTTTTCCCCACACAGGTGTCTCATCTGCCTACTGTTTATTTCAGTAGAGATGACTCTCGAACAAAATATTAAGGATCTTCAAGCATATAATGCTCAATTCCAGCTAATGTTCCTGGCTCTGGCTAAGGGACAAGAGGACCTGAAGGCTCCCATTCTCAAAGACAAGAAGAAAAAGACAAAGAAACTAGTGGGTGTCCTAAATTTGGGAAGGAGACTCAGAGGACCAGCAAAGCGAGTTTTAGAATTCGCAACTCCGTCAAGCAAGGGGGACAATCAAGAAGAGAAGACAAAATAAAAGGACCACAGTCCAGAGTCTGATGAAGAAGAGGCTGATTATGCTGAAGAGAAATATCCTCCTGCTAATGACAAACATAAACAGTTGGAGGATCGTCTCAATGCCATGGAAATTTAGAGAGTACCTAGTCTGGATTTTGAAGAATTAGGTTTGATTTCTGGAGTGGTCATTCCACCAAAGTTCAAGGTTCCCTCATTCTCTAAATATGACGGAGTTTCATGTCCTAAGTTGCATCTGAGGTCTTATGTTAGGAAGATCCAACCTCACACCACTAATAGGAATTTGTGGGTGCACTTCTTCTAGGAAAGTTTATCGGGGACTCAATTGGAATGGTTCTATCAGCTGGAAGGAACCAACATCCACAACTGGGAGGATCTGACTGCTGAATTCTACAGTCAGTACCAATACAATGTTGACATCACTCTAACCCATACATAACTTCAAAGCATGTATATGGGTTCCAGTGAGGGCTTCAAAGATTATTCCTAGAAGTGGAGAGATATTGCGGGAAGAGTCCAGCCTCCTCTATCTGATAAAGAGCTGGTAGATATGTTTTTGGGTACTTTGTCAGGCCCATTTTTCAACCATCTGATCGGAAGCTCTTCAGTTGGGTTCGCTGAGCTGATATTGACAGGAGAAAGAGTAGAAGCTGGCATCGAGAGCGGTAAAATTCAAAAGGGTGCATCTTCAAGTGCAGGGAAGCAGCCTTTCATCGAGAAGAAGGAAATCAGTGATGTTTATGCTAGAGCTAACCACAACTAATCTGTGGGAGCTGTGCTAATCTCTAATCCTATGACTTTGCAACAACGTCAACAAGGGAATCAACGTAAGGAGGTCACGCCTAAAAGAAGATTCACCAAGATCAACATGTCACTAGCTCAAGCGTTACAATACATGTTGAAGGCAGGGTTGATTACATTGAAGGCTCCTTTGCAGAATTCCAATACTTCTGCTCCTAATTACCATCCCAATTAAAGGTGTGCATACCACTCCAATAGCCCTATACATGATATGGATGGCTGCTGGGATCTGAAGAACACAATTCAAGATATGATTGACGCCAAGGAGATTGAATTCGACCCTTCAGAGACTCCCAACGTGATCACTGCTCCTATGCCAAATCATTGAGAGCATCCAGTTCACTTTTTAATTTTCAATTGTAATTTCTTTTGTTTGTTCGAACACTTATCAATATGTCAAACTTTGTTTCATTAATGCATTGCATATTGTGATCGGTGGAAATAGAACTGTCTGTTTGGAATGCTGGTTCGCGAAATGTCGCGGTAAGTAAGAGTTGCCACCGTCTTTTATATTCTCCAACATGGAAAGGACAAAAGCACAGCAAAATTCCTTTTCGAGATGTTTCTCGGGTTCGGGAGGTAGATTATAGAAAGGGAAGGTGTTAGAACCCTTTCTATCCGTAGTTATCCACGGGCTCTTAGGTACTTGCTCACTATGTTTTCAAAAATGTTTGTTTTTCTTGTGTTTGTGGGTTTTGAAAAATTTTAGTTTGAAAACTTTTAGGTAACTCTTGTATCAGTACTTAAGAGTGTATGAAGTGTTTGTTTGAAAACTTTTTGTCAGAAAAGTGTAAGTGCGAAAAGTTATTTTTGTTTTAAAAGAGCAAGTACCCAGGAGAAATCTACCTACTCTAAGGAATTAAGTGGTGTAAATGTCTTTTAGACAGTACTATCCCACTATTGAGAAGTAGGTAGCACCGTCGTTGGAGTTATTCGGGTCAATTCGATTATAGGGACATGTGTGGTCACCAAAGCAATAGTAGGACGCCTTAGCGGTAACCCTAATGTCCTAGATCCTTTTTTATCCGAGGCAACCGTTTCGAGGCAACTAGATCTTTATACAGGAGGGCAACCTCTAAAACACCCTATACTTAATGACCACCTCGAGGCAACCAAGTGAGGCGTACCCTAGGAGTGGCATGTGCATGTGTGTCAGGTTTCATGTTAAGATTATCTTTGCACGGGTATTATGGTGAGCTACGAGTTGGTTTTATTTTTCAGGCAAGTCTTGCATGCATAATTAACAGTTAATAATTGCGGAAAATAAATTGCCGAAAATGAATGTACGCTATTACAAGGCGTCGAGTATTTACATCGCCAAAAACATAACCCTTGAAAAAATAAATTGCGAGAAAATAAAGAAAGCGATAAAAGTCCTAATTATCTATTACATTCTCGGAGCAGATACATAAGTATGATAAAAAATTAATCAAGAATAAACATGCGCGAAACAAAATTGAATCGGGAAAAGTCTTAGGGTTTTGACCCTTTTTTTTTAAGAAAAGAATGCATTTTGGTCCTTTTTTGCATTTATTTAAACCTAATTCTAATTAATTAAATAATTACAAGAAAAAAAGCATTTTTTAGTTTTTTATGTTTTAATGAAAATAAAAATAAAAGAAATCAAAATTGTCAAAAACCTAATTCTACATGGATTTTATTTATTGTGAAAAAAAGGTCAAAATTAAACCTAATTAAACTAAATTAGTTTGTTAGTATTTATTTACAAAATAATAATTGAAATTAATAAATAATAATAATAATAAAATTTTAGGTTTCTGAATTTATTATGAAAATAATAATTTGTGAGTTAAATAATAATAATTATTATAGTTAATAAAAGAAATTAAAAGGAAAAGAAAATAAAAAGAAAAATAATAAACCAGGGGGGTATGCTGGCCCATTAGGAGGTTAGAAAGCAATTCTGGCCCATTAAGCTATTCAGCCTGTTTGACTTTGGGGAATTGTCCACGCATGCTTTGACAAGGGAATATGGTGTTCTTCATCTCCTGGCCATTGGATTGATGCATAAGGCCACTTGGCGCGTTGTTGGTTGGAGGCACATGGTGGAACGTAGCCTGAAGCCTGCATGTGATCCAATTATGAAAAATAATATAGGAATTTTGGGGGACCTGGGAATCGAACCCAGGTCCCAATGATCAACGTCCAGCGCACCAACCACCCAGCCACTTGCCTGCTTTTGTAATTATAATACCAAACAAATATATTATTAAGAAACAAATCAATATGCTGGACAAAACAAAATCACGCGCGCTATTTGAATGCTCCAACCACATATCACCACGTCATCATCGTCTTCCCTAAACCTGCAGAATATATGTTAGATAGCGGGGGTTTTTAACCCCCACAAATTGTGATAAGGAAAAATAGCGATTAGCTCCCTAGGCTACATAAACATTTCGCGAGGGGGTCAATATGTTCATCTTGTCTCAACGAATTCAACCATGTGCATTAGGGGTTCCAATTTTTCCTATATAGCAAAGCCCTAATTTGAACGTTCATGAACCCTAAAATTCATCAATGGCCTTTTTGGATTCTGGGTGTTTCAATGCAATTAAACTATGCCATTAGTTTCCTGTGAGTTCCAGCAACACAAAACACACAAGAAATCATGTTAATGATGCATGAATCATGAGTTTCGATTATGAAAAAAAATATGCAAACCGTGAATTCGTTCTTGACAGTTTCTGTAACTTTAGCGTGTGATTTTTATTGCAAAAGGTCCCTGGGAGTTCCTGCAAGGTATTAGAAACAAGAAAAAAGCTTTGAATCACGTCAGAATGTGGAAATCAGTTTTCACTTTTCTTTGATTTTTCTTGAATGTGATTATGGTTTTTCTGCAGCAAATTCTCGTTTAATGCATTAGGGTTGTCTTGTGCATATATAGTAGAATGAAACTAGGTCAAATCCTTGAGCAAAGATCCATGAAATAATGGTTTGAATATTTGATTTGCAATCATATATTTTTGAATCTTTTTGATTGGAAAAGCTTGCTAAACTTGGAGATTCTTGTCCCCTTGATTGATACACGAATTTTCCAGCTTGATTAGGTCATTCGTGCTTCAAAAAAAGATTGAAAAACCATATCTTTGAATTTCCTACAATTTAAATCAATTAAATGAATTAAAAATCAATTAAAAATCCAATTAATTAATAAAAATAATAAAATAATTCAATTTAAGTTTGATGGGTCGTGAATAGGCCTTGGATAAAGTTTCAAGAAGAAATTTGAGGCCCATTAGCAAAAACAAAGTGTTTTGAGCAAAGTTGACTTTTGCAAATTCACAAACATTTCCCAACTTCTCCAATGCATATCTTGCTCAATTTTGATCATATGAACATATTCTTGGACATTTTGGAACGGTCTTGAAGTCCTCTAACCAATGCCTTTGGTCCCATGTCATTTGGATTTACCAATCTCAAGTTATGGTCTTTGACTTAAAGTGCATTTTTGTTGACTTTTGAAATTGACCCATAATGTAGAAATTGATAACTTTTTGTGAGAGAATTTATTGGACTTGGAATGTGAATATTGATTGTAGGAAATGTCATCCCCTTCAAAATGAGCATTGGATGGAATTTTTTTTATGAACCATGAAAAAGTTATGCCTTGGTCAAGATACAGTTGACTTTTCTACTGTCCAAAAATAGTAACTTTTTGCATCTTGATGATTTTGAGCCATGCTTATGGAATCATGATCAAGACTTGATCAAATGATGATTGTGAACTCAAAATAAGATGTTGACCAAAAATTCTGACTTTTGACTGCAAAATGACCATTTTGCCCCTACAGTTGACTGTGGATCAAATAGGGCTTTTGACTGCGGAATTTGGCATTGTGAGCCTTGAAACTTGGCATGTAGGTGCTTGAGAATGTTTATAGGAATATGAGACTTGATTGAACCATTGAAAAGCTCAAATTCCTTGAGAGAACCAAAACCCTAATTTCAGCTGGCTTAGGAGGTAGTTTGTCTGTGCAATCCTTGGGCAAATCTTGAGCAATTTGAGGATTATTCTTGTCAAATCTTTGAAGAATATGGGAGGGAAAATTTTGGGGTACAACAGTTTCCCCTGTTCAATCTTCTTAAACCTGAGGATGTAGATTGGCTTGCGTGCCTTTCGTGATCCAAAGGTGGAAGATGATTGAACACTAAAGTGCCCAGAAATTTTCACTCGTATGGTGTAGTATCAACAATGTGATGGCGGGAATGGGATTACAGATGCCATTTGGAAAGATGATAGATAGGAGGATGGGCTTATAGATGCCATCTGTAGATTGTTGGTTTTTGTCTTTGTTGAAAGGTTATCTTTACTGCCAGGTTGTCTTCATTGACAGGTTGTCTTCATTGATGGGCTGTCTTCATTGACAGGTTGTCTTCATTGACCGATTGTCTTCATTGACGAGGTTGTCTTCATTGACAGATTGTCTTCATTGACAGATTGTCTTCATTGACAGATTGTCTTCATTGACGAGTTGTCTTCATTGACAGATTGTCTTCCTTGACAGATTGTCTTCATTGACAGGTTGTCTTTATTGACGAGTTGTCTTCATTGATAGATTGTCTTTATTGACGAGTTGTATTCATTGACAGATTGTCTTCATTGACGGGTTGTCTTTAGTGACGAGTTGTCTTTATTGACGAGTTGTCTTCATTGACAGATTGTCTTCATTGACAGGTTGTCTTTATTGACGAGTTGTCTTCATTGACAAATTGTCTTCATTGACGGGTTGTCTTCATTGACGAGTTGTCTTCATTGACAAATTATCTCAGAAAGATCTTTAGGAATCGATTTAATTGGATTTGTCTTCTTTGACTGGATTAGCGTCAGAAAAATCTTTAGGAATCGATTTAACTGGTTTTGCCTCCATTGACTGAATTTATCTCTTTTGACTGGATTTGTCTCTTTTGACTGGATTTGTCTCTTTTGACTGGATTTAGAACTTAATTGCATCTTTCCTGAAAGGTAAAGGTTAGTCATATGCAATGCATGATATGGATCAAGCAATGATGTTCTCAATATAAATGAGATTGTATGATATGATGCGTGTATGCATGTATCATGATGTATGACAATGTGATGTTTATGAATGTATCTTCGTCTGGGAAAATAAATCCTTGACGAATGCCGGGAAGTTCGTTGAATCCTGGGCTGATGTTAAAGAGTAGAGTCCTTCGTTTCCGTTGGGGATGATGAACGAAGATGATTGCAAGAATAAACCTGTAGGAGAAGATGACTCCGTTGGGGAATAAACCTGGCGAAGAGATTACTCTGTGGGGAATTACTCTGTGGGGAAGGGATACTTTGCTGAGATTTAACGATAACTCCGCTGGGGATTCCGTTGATAAGCTCTGTTAGAGGATTTTGATGGACTCCGCTGGGGATTCCGTTGATAAGCTCTGTTAGAGGATTTAGAGGATATTTTTTTTTAAACAAAAACTAGTGTTTTCAACCTTTTCAAAAAATAATCATTTTTATTTTCTTGGTTTTAAGACATTAAACAAATTTATTTTACATACATAAAATAAATACAAAAGAACATTTGTGCATATTTATATTTAATTGCACATTTAAATATTGGCCCATTTATTTATTTGTACAATTAATTCAATATGGTTGTAATAGTTTTAGGATTTTTATTTTGTGCAAATACCCCCTATTCAAACTTGTACCCCCCTTCCCATAACAATATTGTAATAGTCTAGATTTACTTTACGCATTTAATCGCTTTTATATACCATGATAGTAAGATTAGGGTTTTGTATGCAAAGACCAAAAATCAACAAATAGCATGACTAAACACAAGACAAAAATGCATGAAAAATGAAAACACAATGCACACAAGCACCCCTAGGGTTTCATCCACTTTGTTGCCTTAAAATAGCCATGGTATGCATGCTAGGTATCTTGACAAAGTCAATACAAAAACAAAAGATCATAGTCCCTCGATGACGCTATCTTGGTTGCCTATACAAAAATGATCTTAGTCCCTCAAAAAACTTGCTAAGATACTTGGCAATATTGTTATCATGGTCATACGATGACCCACGCCCGTCCCGTTTAACATCCAAAGATAGGGTTATTTACCAAATACAATGGTAAAACAACAATATCAAAGGAATAAAAATGTATAGGAAAGAATTTTGAGTAGGTAGACAAGCTCCTAGTTACTTGATCAATTTGCAAACCATCCTTGCTATTTTTTCAAACAAACACACACACACACAATTTTAAAACATTTCCAAAACAAACTTTCAAACATTGAAACTCTTTTCAAAAGACAAACACATTTGTATACATTCAAACAAGAATCATTACAAAGGTTGCCTAAACAAATGCCTCTTTTCAAAATACTTTCAAAACCACACACAAAAGCACCATTTCAAACAATTGAAAAGCAAAGTAAGTGATCTAAAACAAGTAACTAAGAGCCCATGGAAAACCATGGATGAAAAGGGTTCTAGCACCTTCCCTTTTCATAATCAACCCCCCGAACTCAAGAAAACATCTCAAAGGTCTTTCCTGTGCTTTTTGACCTTTCCTTTAGATAAAATAAAAAGTCGGTGGCGACTCTTGCTAAACCGAAACATTTGCGAACACAAACGCAAAACCTCAAGTTAGTTCTCCCACCGCATCACAGAACTGGAAACTCTGCTGGGGAGATAATCTAAAAGTGGGGTTACCTTAGGGTTTAGATCACCTCTACATGCTTATCTTGATTGACTTGTTTGCTTTACACTTTGGTTCTATTGTTTGGGTTTGAATCCTCTACCCGGATTTGGGAAAACATTCATAGGTAAATAGCAGTACATTGTGGAAACTGTGCGAGGTATACCGACATGGTTGAAGCAATAGCTATATTAGTGCAACATATTTGTGGGTATCGGTAGCCTTTGAGTCAATCAAAGAGAATACGGGGCCGCTGAGTGATTTCATGACGCACCAATGGACTTTTAGAACCTTTACTTGACCAACTTGGCCTTTTTAGGGGTAGTGAGATGACCGGCTTTGGTGCAGTCCGAAGTTGGGAGATACTCGATACTACACTCATTAAGGGTTGTTTTCTTGGAATATTTCGGTCGCCAGTAAAGTGGCTAAACTGAAACAATGAACACAGAAAATAATCTAGTGATATTGAGCTCCTTAGAACCCGATTACTATTTATAGGACAGGTTGAGCCAACTAAACTTCAAGGGGGTACTTACCTATGAAACCCCATGCAAGCCTGAAACTAGGAACTTGTGTGACTTGTTTGTACATATATACTTGTGCATAACATCATGGACATCATGAAGCATCATATGCATCCACTAACCATTTCAATGTTTTGGATTTTCATCTTTGTTCCTGTTTTGTAGGTTTTGGATTCACTCCGCAGGAAAACTATTCAGGTCAACCTTGTGAGAGTTCCTCCTCAACTCAAGGAGCTTGCTTCTAGGATTCCAGAGTATTCTCCATTCACTGAGAGACATGTTCGACTTCTCAACTTGGTCAACTCCAATATAGAGGAAGACATGGTGAAAGTTCTTTTCCAATTCTTTGACCCCCTACACCACTGCTTCATATTTCCTGATTACCAGCTGGTGCCTACTTTGGAGGAATTTTCTTAACTCTTGAGGATTCCTATTCTCCATCAACTACCTTTCAATGGTACGGAAAGAGATCCAAATCCTGAAGATATTGCTCAAGCCCTACACTTGCAACCATCTGATGTCATAGATCATTGGAAAACCAGAAGTGGTGTCAAGGGTTTCTTCTCAAAGTTTCTGTTTGAGAAAGCCCAAAGCTGCTGGGATTCTTTGGACTTACAAGCTTTTAAGGAGATTGTAGCTCTTCTCATCTATGGATTGGTCTTGTTCCCTAATCCTGACCAACTTATAGATGTAAGTGCTGTCAAAATCTTCATGGCTCGCAACCCGGTGCCTACATTGCTTGGGGATATCCTCCACACTTTTCACGCTCGAACAATGAGGAAAAGAGGTGTTCTCATGTGTTGCACTCCTCTACTGGCAAGATGGTTTATTTCTCATCTTCCCCAATCAGTTTTGAAGAATGAGCAAGGCTTGAGGTGGTCACAACGATCGATGACTCTTACAAATTCAGATATTCATTGGTGTTCTCGATCAAAAGAGAATGTCATCATCATTGACCATTATGGAGAATTTCATAATGTCCCCCTACTAGGCATTAGGGGAGGCATCACCTACAACCCTTGCTTGGCTCTGAGACAGTTTGGTTATGCCCGAAGGGATGGCCCACATGACATGCTGATTCCATACTTGGTTTTTGACTTCGGCAACAACGATCAAGGACTTCGACAAAGGTTTATCCGAGCTTGGAGAATGCCCAACAAGGTGGACAGTAAGACCTTGGGACACAAGAATTCCATCCACCTTGAGCCTTACCTCAAGTGGGTACAAACCCGCGCCCAAAGTCTTATGATGCCTTATCCCTACATTCTCCCTGTGATTAAAGAGCCTGTTATGGAAGGAGAGGTTCCATACACCCTCCTACATCCTGACATGCCAACATCACTAGAAGATTTACAAAGGAGTTCGATACAGCTCAAGGGAGAGCGCGATACTTTTGAAGCCCAATTCTACGCCAGTGAGAAGAAGATTTTGGAACTTACTCGTCAACTTCACGAAGAGCAGACTCTCAACACCTACATTGCACCAAAGACGATGCGCAACGTCTTTTTACCTTAGAATTTTGTATTATTTTTCCCATGGGGCATTGATGTACTAACAAATTTTATCTTATTAATATGACGTGTGTTCCTTTTTTGTTTAAAACAAATTTGAATATCTGAATCCTTGAATGCATTACATGAATACATATCATTCATCATATGCATAAACAGGTCTTCACACCAAGTTTCCTCATCTCTCTGCTGTTTATTTCAGCAAGATGGATTTTGAGCAGATGGTCAAAGACTTGTAAGCGCATCATTCATAGTTCCAACAGCTACTCATGACCCTAGCCAAGGGGCAGGAGGAGCTCAAAACTTTGCTAGAAAAGGAAAAGGAGAAAAAGAAGAAAAAGAGAGTTGGTGTGGCTACTATGGGCAGAAGATTTGAAGGTCAAGCCAGAAGGGTCCTGAATTTCCCCTCAACATATGATGAAGGGGTAGGAAAAGGAAAGGGAGCTGCAGTGCCATCTGAGTCTGAGGAAGAAGAAGAAGAGGAGGATGAAGACTACTCTGAACATCAGTACCCTCCTGCAGATGACAAATATAAGAACTTGGAAGAGCATCTAGCTTCCATGGAGATACATAGAGTGCCTGGGCTAGACTTCGAAGAGTTAGGGATGGTTTCTGGAATTGTAATCCCCCCTAAATTCAAAGTACCTCTGTTTGCTAAGTATGATGGCTTGTCTTGTCCCAAGATGCACCTACGATCTTATGTCAGTAAAATCTAACCATATTATTCTGACAAAGACCTGTGGGTCCATTTCTTCCAGGACAGTTTATCGGGGACACAGCTGGATTGGTTTTACCAGTTGGAGAGGTCTGATGTGCATAATTGGGAAGATTTGGAGGCCACCTTCTACAAATAGTATCAATATAATGCGGACTTAGCACCAACTCGTACTCAATTACAGAGTATGGGCATGGTCTCAAATGAAGGCTTCAAAGAGTATGCCCAAAAATGGAGGGACTTGGCTGGAAGGGTGCAGCCACCTTTATCTGAAAGAGAGCTTGTGGATATGTTCTTGGGTACACTGTTAGGTCCCTTTTTCAATCACCTGATTGGAAGTTCGTCTGCGGTGTTCACCGAGTTGATTCTAACTGGTGAGAGAGTTGAAGCCGGCATAAAAAGCTGGAAAATTTAGAAAGATGCATCCGCTTCCGCTGCCATCAAAAATACTTTTCCAGCAAAGAAAGAAGTCTCAGTTGTCTACTCCCAAAGAGGTCAAGGAAGAGTCGAGTGCCGACCAGCGGTGGGGGCCGTAATGATTCAGAAGTCTGCAGCTGATCAACCCAGAAACAATCAACCCAGAACCAACCAAGCAAGGTTGGAAAGGCCTCTACGGCAAATCACCCAGATAAACATGACTCCTACTCAGGTTCTGCCCCATCTTTTGAAGTTAAACCTTTCCAGTCTGAAAGAGGCTCCGAAGAATCTGAATACATCTTCTCCTTTCTACCATTCGAATGCTAAGTGTGCTTATCATTCAGACAGCCTGGGGAACGACACCAACAATTGTTGGGCCCTCAAGAATAAGATTCAGGATTTGATAGATGCTAAAGAAGTTGAATTCGACACCCCTGAAAATCCGAATGTAATCTCTGCTCCAATGCCAAAGCATGGCCACCATGCCCAAGTTGTTGAAGAAGATCTTTTTATTGCTACTGTTGATGATTTGGTGACTCCGCTACCGATAATCAAGCTGAATTTGCTGAGGGCTAGGATTTTCCCAGGTTGTGAAGAAGATTGCTTCCTTTGTTCATCCTTACCAACCGAATGTCCATTGTTGAAGTTAGGCATCCAACGCCTAATGGATAACCAAGAAATCCTTTTTGAAAAGACTCTTGTTACACCGACTCTTGTCAATGATATTTCAATAATTACCATATCTTCCAATCTTTCCAAGGTTTCCAAAAAACCTGTTAAGATTACATCCACTCCGAAGATTGCACCTTTGAAGATAACCATGCCCGGGCCCGTCCCATACAAGTCCGACAAATCAATATCGTGGAACTATGGTGGAGAAACCTACTACCACGGTGTTAAACAAATTGAATCGTCTGAAGAGTGTTCTGATGAAGGGACTTCCGACATTGGAAACATTGCTGGAACAAGCAAAATCAGCCGCAGTGGAAGAATTTTCTCTCCAGAGATTGCCCCTCCAAAGGAAATCTTCGGACCCTCAGCTGCTCCTAAGGTTACTCCTGCACCGGTAAACATATCTGCAAGAACTCCAGTTATTAAAGAAGTTGTAACTCCTGTGGTTATCCTCTCTGCTGCTACTGATGATAGAGGGAAAGGAATCCAAGAAGAGCCCGTCAGGACGAGGACTCATCCATTGATCATCCCTGAAACTTCTCAAAAAGAAATGGAAGAGATTTTGAAAATAATCAAGAAAAGCGATTATGATGTTGTGGGACAACTGGGGAAAACCCCCTCAAAGATCTCCATGTTGGCCCTGCTGCTTTGTTCAGAAGCTCGTGCTAAAGCTTTGATAAGATTCTTGAAGATGGCCCATGTGCCACAGGAAACCTCCGCGGATCAGTTCCAGGAATGTGTAGCTAGCATAACAGCTGACAATGGTCTAGGATTCTCCGATGCCGATTTAACATATAAAGGGAGGAAACATAATGACGCTCTGCATGTTTCGGTGGAATGCAGAGGGACTACTCTAGCACAGGTACTGGTAGACACTAGTTATTCGCTGAATGTCTTGTCGAAGAAGGCCTTGGATAGGTTAGATTGTGAAGGCCTAACCCTGAAACCCAGCAATATTATTGTCAGAGCCTTTGATGGTTCTAAAAGGATGGTCCACGGGGAGGTGGACATCCCGATTAAAGTGGGAACTGAAACCTTCAACTCCATATTATACGTGATGGACATCCATCCTTCCTATTTTTGCTTGTTGGGAAGACCCTGGATTCACCATGTTGGAGTTGTTAACTCCACTCTGCATCAAATGCTCAAGTACCCTGTCCAGGGGAAAATTATAATTTTTCATGGCGAAGAGGAATACATGATAAGCCATCTAAATTCTTTCCGCTATGTAGAATTGGATGGTGAATTCATCGAAACCCCCTTTCAGAATTTTGAAGAGGTAGCTCAGGAGATTGCGGCAACCAAGACAGTGGATTATGTACCCATGGTTACCAAACCTCCGCCTCAGATGTCGTCGCTCAAAGATGCAAAGGCTGTGATTGAAGAAGGAGGAAGCATAATCTGGGGGCAACTCCCCGACTTTCCTTTCAAGGCAGATAAATTTGGCTTGGGTTTCACTTCGGCTAGTCAGAAGGCTATACGTCGCTCCCGTGCTGGAGGGCCACCAGTGAATATCACCCATCATGGAGTCAATGCTTTGGAGGATAGTGAAGAGGAGAGCAACTTGGAAGACTGGATTTTCCCTACTGTTGACGGAGGACTGTGCAACTGGGAAGCAAAGGACTTTGTTCCCATTACTTTCCTAAATCAGTAATTTATCTTTCAAACATTTCTGTTGGTTTGTAATAATTCTCAAACAATTCGTACACTTTTAACCTTATGCCTTACCCGAGGCACATAGGTCCGTTTGTAAGGGTTTGATTTTTCATCTTCATGTGCCATTTTAATGAATCATGGAAGTTTTCACATATAAAATTTTGTGTTCATTGTCTTTCTTTTTACATTTTATTTGTTTAAAGGTGGCTATCCCTTACACACACACACTCACAAATGCAGGTACCCTTCCATTTCGGATTCCATGGGTAACAATTTTGCTATGGCCTTCAGTGACTCTGAAGATCTGGTCTACCATGCCGAATACGAAGGTGAGGAAGACTGTGAGGTGCCAGGAGAATTGGCTAGGCTGCTACAACAGGAAGAAAGGGATATTCTACATCATGAGGAGCTGTTAGAGACAATCAACTTGGGTACTGAGGAAGACAGAAAAGAAATTAGAGTGGGTGCCAACCTAGAGCCAAGTGTCAAAGAGCGCCTAATTCAACTGTTGCATGAATATGTTGAGATCTTCGCCTGGTCATACGAAGAAATGTCGGGACTCGATACATATATTGTGGTTCACCGTCTGCCCACAAGAGAAGATTGTCCACCAGTTAAACAGAAGGTCCACCGCATGAGGCCCGACATGTCAGAAAAGATCAACGCAGAAGTTATGAAGCAGTTCAATGCTGGATTTCTTGCTGTTACTTCCTATCCAAAATGGGTTGCTAACATTGTGCTCGTGCCTAAGAAGGACGACAAAGTCAGAATTTGCATGGATTACATAGACTTAAACAGGGCTAGCCCCAAAGATGACTTTTCACTACCGCACATTGACATCTTGGTTGATAATACAGCTCAGCACAAGGTATTTTCTTTCATGGACGGATTTTCAGGTTACAACCAGATCAAAATGGCACCTGAAGACATGGAGAAAACTACTTTTGTTACACAGTGGGGTATGTTCTGCTACAAAGTGATGCCATTCGGACTGAAGAATGTCGGGGAAACCTATTAAAGCGCCATGGTAGCTTTGTTTCATGATATGATACATCATGAGATAGAGGTCTACGTAGACGACATGATAGCCCATTCACAAACTGAAGAAGAACACCTCGACCACTTGCAAAAGTTGTTTGTCATGTTGAAGGAATACAAGCTCAGACTGAACCCGAACAAGTGCACCTTCGGAGTCAGGTCTGGTAAGCTCTTGGGTTTCATTGTCAACAACAAAGGCATCGAGGTTGATCCTGCCAAAGTCAAAGCTATACAAGAAATTCCTGCTCCTCGCACTGAGAAGGAGGTCATAGGTTTCTTGGGATGCCTAAACTACATTACAAGGTTCATTTCTCACCTAACATCTACCTGTGAGCCAATCTTCAAGCTATTGAAGAAAGATCAGGTGGTTAAATGGAATGATGACTGTCAGGTTGCTTTCGATAAAATCAAGGAGTATTTGCTAGAACCTCCTATCTTGATGCCACCCATCGAAGGAAGACCGCTAATCATGTATCTGACTGTCTTAGAGAATTCAATGGGGTGCGTACTGGGCCAACATGACGATTCTGGACGAAAAGAGCATGCCATTTATTACCTTAGAAAAAAGTTTACCGACTGTAAGACCCGATACTCACTGCTCGAGAAAACTTGTTGCGCTTTGGTATGGGCTGCTCGCCGGCTAACGCAGTATATGTTGACTCATGCCACTTTGCTGATATCTAAGATGGATCCGATCAAGTACATCTTTGAGAAGCCCGCTTTATCTGGAAGAATAGCTAGATGGTAGATGATCCTGACGGAATACGATATCCAGTACACGACCTAAAAAGCTATAAAGGGGAGTGTGATAGCCGATCATCTGGCCCATCAAGCTGTCGAAGATTACCAATCCATGAGGTTCGACTTCCCCGACGAGGATATCATGACTTTGGACAATGTTGAAGATTTCAGACCATATGACGGACCTGAACAAGGATCTGGATGGACCCTGTACTTTGATGGTGCCTCCAATTCACTTGGCAACGGTATCAGCGCGATACTTATTTCTCCAGAAGGTTTCCATACACCTTTCACAGCCAGGCTGTGCTTCAACTGTACCAATAACATGGCCGAGTATGAAGCTTGTATCTTTGGTCTCAAGGCTGCCATAGACTTGGGAATCAAATCCTTAGATGTGTTTGGGGACTCCGCTTTGGTCATCAGTCAGATCAAAAGAGAGTGGGATACTAAACATCCAAACCTTATCCCTTACAAAGAACATGTCTTGACATTGTTACCACATTTCGAGCAGATTACCTTCGAGCACTTCCCGCGAGAAGAAAATCAGCTAGCAAATGCTCTAGCTACGATTTCATCCATGTTTAAACTTAACTGGGATAATGAGGTTCCCTAAATCACCATTGAATGGATGGACGAACCTGCACATTGTCACGAGATTAATACCGAAGAAGTAGTGGACCGATCTTGGTTTCATGAAGTCAAAAGGTATCTCGAGGCGCGAGAATATCCTGAATGAGCTTCAGTCAACGACAAAAAGTTCTTAAGGAGATTCTCAGCCAAGTTCTTCCTAAGAAATGGTATCCTATACAAGCGCAATCATGATTGCATTCTGCTCCGTTGTGTGGACAAGATTGAAGCTGAACAGATCATGGCTGAACTGCACAATGGTACCTTTGGCACTCACTCTAGCGGACATACGATGGCTAAGAAGATTCTAAGGGCGGGCTATTACTGGTCTACCATGGAAGCTGACTGCTATCAACACTCCCGCACTTGTCACAAATGTCAAATCTATGCGGACAAGGTACATATACCTCCAGTTCTTCTCAATGTCTTAACAACTCCTTGGCCATTCGCTATTTGGGGAATCGACATGATTGGAGAGATCAAGCCTACAACATCCAATGGACACTGCTTCATTTTGGTGGCCATTGATTACTTTAACCAAGGGGTCGAAGCAGCTTCCTTCACATCCGTCACAAAGAATGTTGTTGCCCGCTTCATCAATCAAAACCTCATTTTTCGGTATGGCATCCCCGAAAGGATCATCACTGACAATGGTACAAACCTTAACAACCCTATGATCACTGCCTTGTGCGATCAGTTCCAGATTTAACATCACAATTCATCTCCCTATCGGCCAAAGATGAACGGTGTTGTCGAAGCTGCGAATAAAAATATCAAGAAGATCATACAAAAGATGACAGTCACCTACAAGGACTGGCATGAAATGTTATCGTTTGCTCTTCACGGGTACCGTACCATGACATGCACATCAACTAGGGAACACCCTATTCTTTGGTATACGGCATGGAAGCAGTTTTGCCAATCAAGGTTCAGATTCCCTCCTTGAGAATCATGAAGGATGCTGGTTTGAGTGAAGACGATTGGATTCAGACCCGGCTTGATCAACTTAACTTGATTGACAAAAAGCGACTTACTGCTGTTTGCCATGGTCAGGCGTATCAAAAACGGATGATCAAGGTATTCAACAAAAAAGTCAGACGCTGGACATATCAAGTCGGGGATCTTGTAATCAAGCGGATCATCTTGCCGCAAAGTGATCCCAGGGGCAAATGGACTCCTACTTACGAAGGACCATTTATAATCAAGAACATCTTTTCTGGTGGGGTAATGATATTAACCACCATGGACGGCGATGACTTGCCACACCCTACGAACACAGACATAGTCAAAAGATACTACGCATAAATGACCCGACAAGTTGAAAACCCGAAATGGCGACTTGGGCAAAAAAGGGCATCCCGGTGAATCGAAAACCCAAAAGGGCGATTCAGGAAAAAATTAGGGATAAAAAAAAATTTGTACACCCGACAAGTTGAAAACCCGAAAGGGCAACTTGGGAAAAAAAGGGTTTCCCTGTGGATCGAAAACCCGAAAGGGAGGTCCAGGCAAAAATTAGGGAATTAAAGCGTATGACTATGTCTCGTCGGATCACTTTAAGGACAATCTCTTCACAAACAAACTCCGGGCTTCTGATCAACTCAATCATCTTCGGACGAAGCAACAAATGGACAAGATATTCATAGTTACGAAGGCTATAACAGAATGGGAACCCCGTGGAATCTTTACACATATCCATCTTTCTTTGTATAAATTTTTCTCATTTTTATGACAACGTTCTCTTACTAGGATGTCTGTCTCCTTTGTACAAAATACTTACACAAAGTTAATACAAAGATACTTCAAAGTGCATAAAACTATTTGTCTTTTCCTTTTTTACACTTGTGTTTTATTTGAAAACATCCAATGATTTATTAATGAGCATATGCATTTGAATATAATCACTGTTTACAAATAAACGAAATGGGAAAGAATAATTACTGACAGGTTGAAAGTATAAGAAAACATCCTTAGGCTATTCCAAGAGAAATCCCCTGCAGTACATCATCTAGGTCCCCAGCGGAGCTAAACCCTTGAAATACATATCCCCAGCGGAGTTACAATTTCAAACCCTTAATTCCCAACAGAGTTAAGTCTTCAAACTCCAAATCCCCAGCGGAGCAAAAACTTTGAACTACAGACCCTCAACGGAGATGAAACCTTCTTCCCCAGTCAAGTCAAATTTCAAACTATCAATCCCCAGTGGGAACCATTCAGTTTCCCCCAAATTCCCTAGCAAGTTGTCTTAAAATCTGAGAATTAACCAGATAACAGTTAACTTTTATTCCCAACCTTCGGATAATTCACCAGTAGATTGGCATACAACTCAAACTCCTGATTTCCCCAGCAGGATAGCTACTCCCCAGCAATATAGCTACTCCCCCAGAGTTTTCACTTACTCTCCAGCAGTAAGCCTTCTTCCCCACATAGTTTTTTTAACTCCCCGACAGAATGAAGATTCTCATTCTTTATTCCCCAATGAAATTGCCAGAGTCTTCATTACTTCCTAGCATAAATTTGTCAGAAATTTTAATCCCCTGCAGATCGAAGATTCTCATTCTCACTTCTCCAGCATGAAGTCCCCAAGGATTCAAATTCCCTAGGAGATTGAAGATTCTCATTCTTACTTCCCCACGGAAGCCATCAGAGTCTTCCTTATTCTCCAGTAGATCAAGGTTTTCCTTTGTTTGGTCCCCGGTAGAGATCGCCAGAGTTTTCCCTATTTCCCAGCCGAGTAAGGATTCCCATTATTTAACCCCCAGTAGAAGTCTTCAAAGTTCTCTGGATTCCCCAAGCAGGTTTCTCAAGCAACACTTGACATTATTTTCACAATAGAATGATCATCATCCTCCAACTCCAAAGACTTTAAGGATCCCTATATCCCCATGAAAGTCGTGAAGGATTCTCACATCCCCACATAAGTTGTCAAGAATTTTTAAATCTCCAACAGTCACCAAGGATTTCTCATCCTCAGCAATCAAAGATTTTGAATCTCCAGCAGTGGTCCAGGATTTATTTTCCCCGACAGCAGTCAAAGGTTTTATTATCTCCAGTTATCCAGGATTTACTTTCCTCAGCAATACAGCTAATCAACTTATATGCGCATACATTACACTCATATATCATAAACATTGATAAAACATATTTTATTGCATCATACATTTCATGCAACATAACTTTGTGTTTTAGCTAACATTTTACCCTTTTCAGGATAAGATTAAAAGTTATCTTTAACAAATATTCAAAGATTTCAGATACAGTACGGATACACTCCAGACACGGAAGTCATTCTGTTACTCATTCAGATATCTTATTCAGATACAGTACGGATACACTCCAGACATGGAAGTCATTCTGTTACTCATTCAGATCTCTTATTCAGATATAGTACGGATACACTCCAGACATGGAAGTCATTATGTTACACATTCAGAATTCAAAGTCAAGATACAGTACGGATACGCTCCAGACACGGATGCCATTCTGTCACTCATTCTGGATTCAACAATCATGATACAGTTCAGATACGCTCCAGACACAGATGACATTCTATTTCTCATTCAGATTCAACTATCAATTTCAATTTCAGATACACTCTAGACACGGAAGTCATTCTGTCACTTATTCAGATCCCAGTTACAGTACAGATACACTCCAGACACGGAAGTTATTCTTCTACTCACATAGATCTCAACTTCAGATACAGTCCAGATACTCTCCAGACACGGTTTCTATTTTGTCACTCATTCTAATGTTCCCTAGCTAAGAGACGCTCTAGACACGGATGCTATTCTGCCGCTTATCCAGATTTCAGATTCAAATACAATACAGATACACTCCAGACACGGAAGTCATTCTGTTATTCATTCAAGAATCAAATACAGTTACAGCTCGGATACGCTCCAGAAACGGACGCCATTCCATTGCTCATACAGACTCAGTCTCCAGATACAGTTCAAATGCATTCCAGACACGGATACCACTTTGATACTCATTCTTTTGACTTACAACATGCAGTTCAACAAACATTCTTGATGGCATCTACAAGCCCATCTCCGATAAGATTCTGTCACCTCTCCAAATGGCATCTTTAAGCCCATTCCCTTAACTACATTTTGACGAGTGCAAATTTACGGGCACTCTACTGTCCAATCATTTTTTACCTTCGAGTCACGAACGACAAAACTCGCCAATCTAACTCTTCAGGTTCAAGAAGATTGAACAGCGGCAGCTATTGTACCCCAAAATTTTCCCTCTCATTTTATCAAGATTCTCCTCACAAAGACTCTTTGGACTCAAGACCAGATTAGAGTTTGCTCAGCTCAAGACATTTCCTTGCACTGTTGACCTGGAATTAGGGTTTGAGTTTGCACAGGGATTTTTGGACTTTCAATGCCTCATGTGAATTTCATACTTCATGTTGGACCTTTAAGATTGCTTATACCATGTTTCAAGCCTTGAATCAAATTTTGCCCAGTCAATTGGACAATTGACCTAAAAATCAGCTGTATTGGGGAAAAAGTCAACTGTGGCCAATTTACAGTCAAACCTCATAATTTTTTATCCACATCAACAATATAGACCCATATGAACTATTTGATCAAGTTTGGACCATAACTCCTCAAGAAATTTGATCAGATCATCAAAAGGGCGAAATGGTCATTTTCAGGGTTTTGACTGCAGAAGGGTAATTTCTGGTTTTTAACCTAGCCAATGGAAAATTGGGTTCAAGCATGTTTTCGAGGACTCAATGGCATCATCTTGACCTAATCACAAGGTTCAAATGACCTCAAATGCATTTGATTGACAGATGAATTTTCCAGTCAACTGATCAAAAATTAACTATACAATGAAAAGTCAAACTTTGACTTTTTGGTCAAAATCAAGTGCCAAGGGTCATTTTTCATCAATATGTGTTAAAAACATGTAACTTGTTCACCAAGAAACCTAATTTTGGAAATTAGGGTTTAAAATGGAAAATTTTCATAACTTTGAAATTTTCTAAGTTATGAAAAATTCTTATTTTTTTCTAACTTTTCCCAACTTTTTCACCATGATGCAATTGGATTAAAAGAAAACTTCCAAAATTAAAGTTGTAGTCCTCCACAAAATATACAACTTTGATTCACAAAGTTTTCCCAAAATATGCTTAGATCTCAAGTTATGATTTTATGAATAGAGGTCCATGAAACTTTTAACTTAGTGAAATTTAGCCCTAGTTTAGGCAGGATTTTGACCTATCTTCATGGCAACCTTTCACCTAGTTCCAAGTGGAATATCAAAATGCATTTCAAATATGGATTGTAAAGCATGTTACAGGCTTTCCAAACTGTCCAAGAACTCTCCAAGATCATTTATGGTTAGGGAGAATCGAAGGAATGAAAATGGCCATTTCTCACTTTTGTCCAAGGCATTTTGCACCATGTTACAACTTGCAAATCAGTTTGAATCATGATTGTACTTGCATTACAGGCTCTAATCCTCTATACACTAATAAGTTAAATGCAAATACATTGGACAAAGGCATTGTTCTGAGTTATGGAGCATTGTACAAGGAATTATTCCAAAAATGGCAAAAAGATAACATTGCTACTTTGATAAAGTTAGCTTTTACAAACTTTGTTTATCTTGAGCCATGGACCAAAGCTTTTGCTGCAAACCAACTCCACAAATATCAGGAAAAGTGTACCAACTATGTGCAGACCCTGAGCTAGCTTGTACAAGCCTTTGCCTTTGTCAACTCACTTTTGCTTCAAAAGCAAGTAAGCTTGCAAAAGAAACATAACTTGTGCATCTGTTAAAACCAAGCTTGGTGACCATTTCAAACGACCTCAGCATATTGTCTTAAGCCATAAAAACGAGTTGACAACTTCTCAAACCCTCCAAAACACCAAAACACCAAGATCCTGCCCAAACAGGGCATTATCTGCAGAACCACCTCCAAAACAAAGTTGCCTCGTGCGTTTTGCTTGAAACCACTTCAAACACATTCAATACAACACACCTAAACTGTCCAGGCCCTTACTTTGCAACTGTAACCTCTTTTGCACACTTCACCATTTTCATTTTGAAGCTTTGCAGGTTGAGTTCTACAAGGAGATTCAAGCCATTTCAAAGCAAGCTGAGCATTGGGAAAGGTTGAAGGAACATCAAGCAAGCTTACACGACCTTCAGGCCTCACTCACAACTCCTACATTTCCATATCCAAGCTTAAATGAAACAGGTATTTCTCAAGATTCTAACTCCTTATTTAGGCATCATTAATCTTAGGTTTGTGAAGCCAAAATGTAGTCTCTAAGGTGCTTGAACTGTACATATGCATAGCTTGTATTTATATTAACTGAGCTAGGAGAATTTGGATGTTGAAGTTGCTGAAAATTTTAGGTCATAAATTAGGGGCACTGAAATTCTCCCTGGTTTCTTAGAGTTAGATCAAGTTTTTTACATGGTTGGAATCTTGATTGAAAATGCTATAACTTTTATGTTGTGAGTTTTTAATTTCATGCAAGAACAAGAGAGAACAAGATTTATACATGGCGCGCGCGTTTTGGCTCTGTTCAGAGGACATGGATGAAGTGGGAGTGGGCCTGGGCCTGTTTTGTCCTACTTTTGACACCGACATTATGTTATTTGCACCCCCCTTGGCCCATTTCTTTTATTTTTTCATATTTTCTTACATATTTCACATTTCTGACTTTTATTTATAAATCCTTGACGTGTGTCGGGAGTTTGTTGAATCCTGGGCTGATGTTTGAAGAGTAGAGTTCTTCATTTCCACTGGTGATGATGGTTGCAAGAATAAACCGATAGGAGAAGATGACTCCGTTGGGGAATAAACTTGTTGGAGAGGTTACCCTGCGGGGAATTACTCTGTGGGGAGAGATACTTCATTGAGAATTGGATGATAACTCCACTGGGGATACCGTTGATAAGCTTCGTTGGGGAATTTAATGAACTCCACTGGGGGATAGGAAGAACTTCGCCGAGGACGATATTTCCATGGCAATTAGCTGAGGATAACCTAGTTATAAGCTCTGGTGGGGAATAACCTTGAATAAAGCCGGGGAGATGCATTCGTACTCTGCAGGGATAAGCTTCCGGAATCTACTGGGGATAAGCTTCCAAAACCTACTGGGGAGATTGATTCAACTTTCCTGGGGAAACTTTTGAATTGTATTGGGGGAGTAGCTCACTGGGGTGTCTGGTATTCCGCCGGGGAACAATCTTAGATCAAGACTGCCGGGGACGCTTGCTTAGGGACATCTGTATACTCCGTTGGGGAATATTGAGATTGTCTGGGGATATCCAACTTCCTTAAGGCTGACAGTAGACTAACTCTGCTTGGAAGCTTCAATAGTGGTTGTCTTCGGTGCCTCCATATGGGCAGGCAAATCAGTAGCAATCCCTTTGCCCCGAGCGTCAAATGACTCGGCATCAGGGATAAAAATAGGAACTTGGTCAGGCAAGGAAGCGGGCACACTTGCAGGTGTGATGATAAGAGGTCTCTGAATAGTTGGCGATGCAATATCTGGTGAGAACAGCCTACCACTGCGAGTGACTTTGGCAGGCTCGGTTATGTTACTGATGCCGGTACTAGTATCAAACTCTTGCTTTACTCCAAGGACATAAACATCTGCCCCATAGTGCCAAGGGACAGCTTTGTCAGACTTATAAGGGATGGGCCCCGGAACAGTGATGATGATAGGAGCAATCTTCTGAGTAGACAGGATTTTGACAGGCTTCTTTGAGGGAGCCTCAGGAGGGTTGTTAAAAATAGTGACAATAGAAACTTCTTCAGCAAGGGTAACAGGAACAACAACCTTCTCGAACAAGATCCCTTTGTTATCCATCAGGTTTTGGATACCTGATTTCAGCAAAGAACAACCAGCAGGCGAAACAGCACATAGAAGGCAACCTTTACTATATTCCGAAAATAAACTGGCTAGCAACAGGTTCCTCTTGACAGTCAACAACAGAGTAACAATCTCATCCACGGAGGCTACATACGGATCTTCTTCCACAGCATTCACTCCATGCTGGGGCATGAGAGCAGTCACAACATTGGGCCTTTCGGGCGCCTCAAACTTTATTTCTTTAGCATCAATAAGGTCCTGAACCTTATTCCTCAGAGCCCAACAATCATCAGTAGAATGCCCCGGGCTGTCAGAGTGGTAAGCGCAGCGGGCGTTGGGATTATACTTTAGAGATGTGGTGTTCACTACCTTCGGAGCTTCCTTGACAGTTACCAGATTGGTTGACAGCAGTTGCGGAAATATCTGAGAGAGGGTCATACTGAGCCGAGTGTACTGCCTTTTGGGTCTCTCACCCCTTGGTTGGTTGTATTGCTGAGGAGCAGCAGCAGGCTTAGAAATTACCACCACATTGACAGCAAGGCGGCGTTCCGGTTTGTTTTGTCTCCTTGACCCATAAACAGCACTGGCTTCCTTCTTGAAAGGCTTCTTTTCAAAACTCGAGGAGGCACCTTTCTGTATCTTCCCCGACTTAATACCAGCTTCTATCCTCTCCCCAGTTAAGATCAGATCTGTGAACCCAGCAGATGAATTACCAATCAGATGGTTGAAGAATGGACCAGACAGAGTCCCCAAGAACATGTCCACGAGTTCACGGTCAGTCAAAGGTGGCTTCACCCTGCCAGCCAGGTCTCTCCACTTTTGCGCGTACTCCTTAAAACCTTCTCCCGTCCCTAGCGACATACCCTGGAGTTGGGTACGTGTAGGAGCGAGGTCGGCATTATACTGATACTGCTTATAAAAAGCAGTAGCCAAGTCCTCCCAGTTACGAATACTGGTTCCATCCAGCTGATAGAACCACTCGAGTCGAGCCCCTGAAAGGCTATCCTGGAAGAAATGGATCCATAAGTTCTTGTATGCCGTATATGGTTGGATCTTCCTTACATAAGAATGGAGGTGCAGCTTAGGGCAGGAAGCTCCGTCATACTTCGCAAAAGAAGGTGCCTTTAACTTGTGTGGGATCACCACCCCAGAAGATAGACCTAGATCTCCAAAATCCAACCCGGGAACCTGTTGGATCTCCATAGCACTCAGTCGGTCCTCTAGTTGCTTATACCTGTCCTCAGCAGGAGGGTACTGTTCATCATTGAAATCTGTCTCGTTATCGGAGACCATATGACTAGGAACCCTTCCCCCTTGGGGACTGTCTTTTCCTACAGAAGAAGTAGCCTGATTAGCGTCATTTTGCAGTGTATTCCCAAACCTCCGTCCAGTGTTGAACAACACAGTCCTCTTCTTCTTCTTCTTCACCAGCAGAGCCTTCAGTTCCTGTTGACCTTGGGCTAAACTCATGACCAGCTCTTGAAACTGGGCGTTCTGGGCCTGGAGGGCCTTGATAGCTTGTTCATTAGATGATTCAGGATTCATGATGATTGCTGAAATAAACAGCGAAGAAGATTAAGCAACCTGTAGAAAAAGGGTACATGTGATGCATATGATGCATGTAATGTGTATGATTTATGTTTTCAAAGACAATCGGGATTCAACTTTGTAGACAAAAAGGAAACACACTTTATTAGATTCAAACTGTTCAAGAAATTGCCCTTAGGCGTTACATAAATGAAAATACTGAAAAGGAAATGAAAGCTGTAAAAGAAACATCCAAAGCCCATCAGTGCTCCCATGGCCTCCTATTCTCAGTACGGATATAGTCATTCAGGGTTCGTTCATTCTCCAATTTCTTTGTCAGCTTCTGGATTTTCTGTTCTTGTTCATTGAACTTTTCCCGATAAGAATCCCGTTCTTCCTGTAGTTGCGCCCAAGACCTCTTTAGTGTATCAACATCAGTGGGTATCTGAGGAGGGAGAACCGTTGGGGGAACCCCATCTTTGTCAGGAAATTCAAGAATGATAGGCCTTACAGCTTCGTATGGCATACCTAACTTCTAAGCACGGATGCGGACCCACCTATAGTAGGGTTCCATAGGTAGAGAATTCTTCGGTCCCAAGTCATGTGGGTCGGCTTTGTGAATTCTGTCCCAAGCCCGGATGAATTTACGATGCAGCTCGTCACTATCTACCTGAAACTCAAAACTAATGTGAGGTACCAACATCTCATGAGGCCCCGCTCTTCTGGCTCTTCCAAATTGACGGAGGGCTAGACATGGATTGTACGAGATTCCTCCCTAGGTACCGATCAATGGAACATTAGGATATTCTCCGCAACGATCAATAACAGCCACCTCATCTAAACCTCTGAGAGTCCAAATGATGTCATTATCAGTGAGAGACATTAACCTGTGAGCCCATCCTCTTCCTTCTTTGTTCTTTAGCACGAACTTAGGGAGGTGCAAAATAAACCACCTCACTAACAAAGGAGTACAACACCACAAAGTTCCCCGTCTTCGGGCAGTACGAGCATAGAGTTGTTGCAGGATATCACCCAAGAGAGTGGGCACAGGGTTCCGAGACATGAAGATCCTTATGGAATTGACGTTAATAAAGTTATCAGGATTTGGGAACAATACCATACCATAGATTAAGAGAGCCAAAATGTCTTCGTACGCCCTGAAGTCTAAGTCATTCCAGAAACTGTTAGCTTTACCAATCAGAAACTTAGCCAAAAATCCCTTAACTCCGCTTCTAGTCACCCAGTTATCCATTACCTCTTTGTTGATCAAAGGAAGGGCTGCAACAATCTCCTCAAGCCTAAGAGTCTTTTCCCAACCAGTGAAGGGAGTCTGTTCCAAAACAGGGATACCAAGCAAACCAGAGAATTCTTCCAGGGTAGGGACCAGCTGGAAGTCTTGAAAAGTGAAGCAATGGTACAGGGGATCATAAAACTGGGTTAGGACACTCATTAGTTATTGGTCCCACTTTAAAGTGACTAAACCGAGAAGAGAACCATGCCTCTGGATGAAGGAAGTAGTGTTTGGAATTCTGTCAATCAACTCCTTAAGCGAATCAGGTGGGTGAACAAAGTTGAGCCGGATAGTATTCCTTCGCATATGCGTCATAATGTCCTACAAAACAGGGCAAAGATGAAACCCTCTTGTCTTTGAAATGGGTCAGTCCTTATGCAGGATGCATGCAATGGTATGATGGTATGATGTTATGATAAAGCACACCACAAGTATTCACAAAGGCAAACATGATAAGGCACACAAGTCACACAAGACAGCCCTTAGAGTTTAGGCCAGCATGAAGTTCAGGTACTACCCTCTTTCAGTTTCGTTGGTTAAGACCTGTCCTATCAAAAGTAACTGGGTTCTAGAGGATCTCAATATCATCGACTACCCTCAATCGGTCATAACTCCAACATCACAATCTTTTCTTGCGGCCAGAACCATCGCGAGAGTTTAGCCTCAATGAGTGTAGCATACTGCTACTGTTCTATGGCGAAGTTGGGTCAATTTAGGGTTCTAAGGTCGATTGGCGCTTAATGACTCCTCAGAAGACCCATATTCTCCTCGTTGCAACACAAGGGATATCGGTACAGACCAAGGTGTCACGCCAACGTAGCCACTGCTTCACCCGTGTCGGTCTACGCCGGACAGGTCCCTCACAGCTTATGCTACCTAAAGGGTATTCCCAGATCTGGGTTAGGATCTATGAAACTCCGATGCAATGCCCACAAATATAAAAGCAATCAAAGCAAGCAATTGAAAACATAAGTATGATCTAATCCTAAGGTACACCTCACTTATTAGTGTCCCCAGCAGAGTCGCCAGTTCTGTGATCGGTGGAAATAGAACTGGCTGTTTTTAGCTGGTGCACGAAATGTCGCGGTAAGCAAGAGTCGCCACCGTCTTTTATGTTCTCCAACATGGAAAGGACAAAAGCACAGCAAAATTCCTTATTCGAGATGTCTCTCGGTTCGGGAGGTAGATTTATAGAAAGGGAAGGTGTTAGCACCCTTTCTATCCGTGGTTATCCACGGGCTCTTAGGTACTTGCTCTTATGTTTTCAAAAATTTGTTTGCTTTTCAAGTGTATGTGGGTTTTGAAAAAAGTTTCGTTTGAAAAATTTCTAAGTAACTCTTGTATCTGTCCTCAAGAGTGTATGAAAAATTTGTTTGAAAACTTTTTTGAAAGTGTCAGTGTGAAAAGTTATTTTGTTTGTTTGAGAGAGCAAGTACCCATGAGATCTACCTACTCTAAGGAATTAGGCTGTGTAAGAGTCTTTTAAACAGTGATATCCCACTATTGAGAAGTAGGTAGCACCGTCGTTGGAGGTGTTCGGGTCAATTCGATTATAAGGGACAATATATGGTCACCGAAGCAATAGTAGGACACCTCAGAAGTAACCCTAATGTCCTAGATCCTTTTATCCGAGGCAACTGTTTCGAGGAAACTGGATCTTTAGACAGGAGGGCGACCTCTAAAACACCATATACTTGACGACCACATTCGAGGCAACCAGTGAGGCGTACCCTAGGAGTGGCATGTGCATGTGTGTTGTTTCAGTTTATGTTTATCTTTGATCATGCATTTGTGAGCTACTGATTGATTTTAATTTTCATACAAGTCTTTCATGCATTTTTAACAGTTAAGAGTGCAGAAAATAAAATGCGGAAAGGTAAATCTACGCTATTACAAGGCGCGGGTCTATACATCGCCAAAAACAAAAACCCGTTTTGAAATAAATGCGGAAAGTAAATAAAGCGGTAAAGATCCTAATTAACTATTACATCCTTGGAAACAGTTACATAAATATGATTAAAATATGAATTAAAGCGCGAAAGAAATTAAATTGGGACGTCCTTAGGGTGTTGACCCTTTTTGAGAAAAGAAAGCAATTTGGTCCTTTTTTGCAATTAATTTAAATATTAAACCTAAACCTAATTAATTAATTAATTGAAAGAAAAAAATATTTTTTTATGCTTTTTATGTTTTTTTATGAAAATAAAAAGAAAAGAAATTAAAAGTCAAGGAAACCCTAATTCTAGATTTATTTTATTTATTGTGAAAAAGATTAAAATTAACTAATTAAACTAATTAATTTGTTAGTATTTTATTTACAAAATAAATTAATAATGAAATTAATACATAATAAAAATATTATAAATATTTAATTCTGAGTTTATTATGAAAATTAATATTAATTATGTTAGTTAAATAAATAATATTAATAATAAAAATAGTTAGTTAAAAGAAAATAAAATAAAATAAAAGCAATTAACCAGGGGGGGTGTTGACCCAAGAATGGAGGTTTATTTTGCAGATTTTAGGCCCAATAACGTTCAAGCCTTGTTGACTTCTGCAATCAGGTGCGTGCTCATTGACTGGAACGTACCATGGTCTTCATCTTTTGACCATTAGATTGGTATTGTGAGACACTTGGCAAGATGAGCGCTGGAGTCCATGGTGGAATATTATTGTGAATCTGCATAGGATCATGTTATGAAAAATAATACAAGGAATTTTGGGTGGACCTGGGAATCGAACCCAGGTCCCATTGATTGCCAGACACCTCACTATCCACCAAACCAACTGCACGCCTTTGTTAGTATAGTGGGAAACAAATATATTATATAAAACAACAACATATGCTAACAATTATGAAAAAGCGCGCGTTTCATTTAAATGGACCAATCATGCACGCACACGTCTTCATCTTCATCCTTTTTCCTGTAAAACAACAAACAGATAGCGGGGGTTTTTAACCCCCACAAAATAACATGACCAAAAATAGCGATTAGGTCCCTGACGCATATAAATATGGCGCGATGGTTGGGTTTGATTCGTCTGGCCTTGACGAATTCAACCATATGCGTCTCAAGGTCCAATTTTTTCTGTGCTGTAAAGCCCTAATTTTGAAGCTTGAAAAACCTAGAATTCTCCAATGGCAGTTTTCGTTTCAGGGCACCATAATCAAATTGATCTGTACCATTAGCTTCAGAATGGTGTTAGCAATGCAAAGCAATGATTATAACATGTTAATGATGCATAATTTTGGAGTTACGAATTGTACAAAGTTAAGCAAACCTTGAATCTGTTAGAGGCGATTTCTTGAGGTTAAACGCTTGGTTTCGATTGCAAATTGTTTCTGAGTATGCTAGCAATGTATTTGACTCCTTAAAACCCTTTGAATTGGCCTGGAAGTGAGAAAACGATTTTACAATTTTCTTGAAAAAATTCAATATGGCATATGGTTTTCTGCAGTAGCTTTTTCGTCCACAGCATTAGGGTTAGCTTTAGTATATGTATTGGAATGGAATTAGGGTAAAACTTTGTCCAAAAATCCATGGCTTAATGTTTTGCATCTTTGATTTTCAATCAAATATTTTTCAATCTTTTTGATTGAAAAACCTTTCCAAATTGGGAGATTTTGTCCCCTTGATGTGTACACGAAATCTTCAGCTTGTCTTGGTCATATTTGCATCACAAAAAGATTTGAAAACCATATCTTGGCATTTTCCTATAATTAAATTAATTAAATGAATTAATAATCAATTAAAAATCCAGATAATTAATAAAAATAAGGAAATAATTCAATTTAATCTCAATGGGTCGTGCATAGGCCTTGGACAAAGTTTCAAGAAGGAATTTGAGGCCCATTAGCAAAAATGAAGTGTTTTGAGCAAAGTTGACTTTTGCAAATTCACAAAAATTTCCCAACTTCTCCAATGCATATCTTGCTCAATTTTGATCATATAAACCTGTTCTTGGACATTTTGGAAAGGTCTTGAAGTCCTCTAACCAATGCCTTTTGTCCCATGTCATTTGGATTTACCAATCTCAATTTATGGTCTTTGACTTAAAGTGTATTTTTGTTGACTTTTAAAAATGACCTATAATGTAGAAATTGATAACTTTTTGTGAGAGCATTTCTTGGACTTGGAATGTGAATATGAGTTGTAGGAAATGTCATCCCCTTCAAAATGAGCATTGGATAGGATTTTTCTGATGAACCATGAAAAAGTTATGCCCTGGTCAAGTTACAGTTGACTTTTCAGCTGTCCAAAAATAGAAACTTTTGCATCCTTGATGATTTTTGAGCCATGCTTGTGGAATCATGATCAAGACTTGATCAAATGATGACTGTGGCTTCAAAATAAGATGTTGACCAAAAAATTTGACTTTTGACTGTAAAATGACCATTTTGCCCCTATAGTTGATTGTGAAGCAAATGAAGCTTTTGACTGTGCAACTTGATGCTGTGAACCTTGAGACTTGACATGTAGATGCTTGACAATGTATATGGGCACATGGGACTTGTTTGGACCACTGAAAACCTCAAATTCATTGAAGGAACCAAAACCCTAATTTTGACTGGCTTAGGAGGATGTTTGAAATGTGCAATCCCGAGAAGTCTTGAGCCATTTGAAGATTGATCTTGACAAATCTTGAAGAATATGGGAGGGAAAATTTTGGGGTACAACAAACATTCTTACTCTTTTCGTCTCTATCCAAATTTCCATTTGTTTCCATAGGTGTATAAATTTCCTTTGCATCGTCCATTCCAAATTGTTTTAGTAATTTGAGACAATACTTGGTTTGACATATAAACGTTCCTTCCTTGAGTTGCTTGATTTGAAGTACTAGAAAGTAGTTCAACTCCCTCATGATACTCATTTTAAACTCTCCCATGCGTAAGCTTAAAGAACTACTTAACAATGCATGTTAGTCGATCCAAAAATGGTATCATCAACATAAAGTTGAACAAGTAAAATATGTTTTTCCTTGAAATTTAATAAAGAGAGTAATATTTACCTTCCCTTTAGAATATCCTTGATCAAGCAAAAAATTACTAAGTCGGTCATACCATGCCCTTGGGGCTTGTTTAAGACCATATAAAGCATATTTTAGCTTAAAAACATGATTAAGATACTCGTAATTTTCAAAACCGGGAGGTTATGAAACATACACCTCTTCATTTATGTATCCGTTAAGGAACACACTTTTCACGTCCAATTGATATAATTTTAAGTTCTTGGAACATAGATATACTAGTAAAATGTGTATAGCCTCGAGTCAGGAAACTGGAACATAAGTCTCCTCATAATCAATGCCTTCTTCTTGGTTATACCCTTGAGTCACTAGTCGGGACTTATTCCTTATTATCACACCATGTTCATCAAGTTTATTCATAAACACCCATTGTGTACCTATAACTTGATGATTTTGTGGATGAGGGACAAGGTCCCAAACGTTATTTATTTCAAATTGATTTAATTATTCTTGCATGGTTATAAGCCAATGCTCATCAAGTAGGACATGCTTAGAGTTTTTAGGTTTAACTTGTGATATGTACGTGTGGTGATGACATAAATTACTTATCGTAGAGCATGTTGTTACCCCTTTGGTGGTGTCTCCAATAATTTTGTCAATTGGATGATCCTTGGAGGTTCTTCACTCCAATGGAAGATCATCATCTTCTTATTGACTTTCATCATCCTTATTTTCTTGGTTGTCATCTTCCTCCTTCTCAATCTCCACCGCTTTAGGTTGATCAACTCCTTTTTCGGTGTTCTTGAGTATGTCTTCTGTAGATGCCCCTACACCATGAAAAGAAATACCTTTCCTAACACTATTTGGGAAAGACTCATAAAAATTAACATGAATTGACTCTTCGACAATAATATATCTCTTGTTATAAACTCTATATTCTTTACTAGATTGGGAGTATCCAAGAAAGATACGTTCATCGGCTTTCGCGTCAAATTTTCCAAGGTTATCCTTTCCATTATTTAAAACAAAACATTTACATCCAAATACACGAAGATGCGATAAATTTGGTTTTCTACCTTTTAAAAGTTCATAAGGAGTTTTATCAAGAATATGATGAATAAGCATCATATTCAAAATATAACATTTCGTGCTAATAGCATCGGCCCAAAAATATTTTGGTAGACCACCATCATTGAGCATTATTCTTGCCAACTCCTATAAAACATGATTTTTGTGCTCCACAACATCATTTAGTTATGGAAATATAGGAGCTGAAAAGTTATGTTCAATACCAAATTTATCACAATATTCTTCAAAGAGGTGGTTTTCAAATTCACCTCCATGATCGCTTCGGATGGCAGCAATTTTAGAACTCAATTTATTTTGATATAACTTGGCGAAACGTTAAAGCTACAAATGTTTCATATTTGCTCTGAAAGAAGATAGTCCAACAAAATCTTGAGTAATCATCTACAATTATAAAACCATAGTTGTTTCCCCCTATGATTTTGTTTTGTGATGGTCCAAATAAATCCATGCGAAGGAGCTCAAGAGGTCTTGAATTTGAAATAACATTTTTAAGATTTAAAAGAAACTCTTGTTTGTTTTCCCTTTTGACAGGCATCACATAGGTGACCTTTTGAAAACTTTATTTTAGGTAGACCAATTAATAAATTCTTTGCAACTATCTTGTTAAGTAGTTAAAACTTGACATGTGTCATACGTCTATGCCATAACCATGAATCTTGACTCACGGTGACAAGACATTAGGCATTACTTAAGGATACATCTCTTAAGTCTAGCATAAATATATTATTTACCCTCACACCATTAAACCTACAATTCTTCTTCTCATTATATATTACCATGCAATTATCTTTGGAAAAAGTTACTTTATAACCATTGTCGTACAATATACTAATGCTAAGAAGACTATGTCTAAGGCATTCAACTAACATAAAATTTGAGATAGTAATGGTTGAGGGCTTACCTATACTACCTTTTCCATGTATGGTACCTTTGTTGTAATCACCTTAGGATACATAACCTTTCTTCTTCGTCACAAAGTCAGAGAATAGAGATATGTCTCTCTTCATGTGTCTTGAACATCCATTATCGGGAATCCATTTACCTATCATAGAGTTAAGACTCTCAACCTAAAAAGTCAAACAAATGTGGTAGGTACCTAATTCTCAATGGTCCTTGGGAGTGAGTGAAAAATTTGTTGCATTTGGGAAACCATTGAAAAGTACCTTTAGGAACTAAGAAGCACCTAAATTTTCATTTTTTTTAATAGTATGGCCTTTCTTGAAACAATAGTGACAAAGCAACCTATGACGAGGTTTAATTTTGCTATTTGAATCCTTCTTAATCAAGCTATAATTTTTATAAGACTTTGCAACCTTTGAATAATTAATAGCAAAAGTAACACATGGTTGTGATTCCTTATCCACTTTCGTTTCAAGAGTACTTATAAGAACAAGAAGTGTATCTACATATGGCCTTAATATTTTGATGATAACTTTATATGTTATCTTCGAGAACAATTGTATACACTAATGGTTTTGTTCTAGTGTGTAGCTGCTGCTGTAATGTTCTGACTCTGGTACAAGGCATGTGACGTCATCAGGTTCTGAACATACACTACTGGAAGAAAACATGTGCTTACGTGTTATAGTGAAATTAAATATTCTAGAATCTATCTTCTGCAACGTTTTTAAGGAACGTTATTACAAGAGGTTCTGATCGTGACTTTATGGTTAATCTTTGGAGGCCTTCTAAAGCTTTACTTCTATATGTTACAAGTTCTAAAGATTATGAAGACAAGGTTCTGCTGAACAGGTTCTGATGATCTAAAGAAAGTCAAGTTCTTACAACCAAGTGCTAAAGACTCTAAATACAAGGTTCTAATAAGACAAGCTCTAAAGACTCCAAGGCTTAGGTTCTAAGACTTAAGATTGAATCTTCTACAACAAGCTTTAAAGTTCAACATTCAAATATCTGAAGCCTCTGATGATAAGAAGAAAGTTCAAATGGTTAATGTGTGATGTTATACAAAAGATATATAAAGTGAATATGACCTCTACCCTCTAGGGTGGCATAAGGACAATATTTTATATTGTATTATCAACCACTCTCATTGTGACTGTTGAAAACAAATAGCTGGTTATCTTTCTTTACTTAACGGACCTCTGTTTGCAAGCTCAATAGAAAAACATTATTCAGAGAAAAGGTGGAAAGCTATCATTGAACATTGACAGGATATAAAAATATTATTTTATACTATCTAAGCTCTTATACCTTATTCTATCCATTGGGAACTAACTATTGGTGCAGGAAAAGTCCTTTCTATCCTCACAACGTCTCTCTCTGTCAAAGGCTATAAAAGAAGATTGAAGACTCAAAGAAAGTCGTTGTTGGCCATCAAGCTTCATCCTGTGAAAGGAAAGCAGTGAATGCTGAAGATGTCAAAATGCTACATATTTTGAAGACCACCATAGAAGAGAGAAAAGAAAGAACATTTCATTAAGATGTTAACCAACTATCATCTTATACATCTTAGATGAAACATAAAAAGTTGTTGCTCGTAGCTTGCTCAATGAAGAACAAGATTCTACAAGATGCTAATCAACTATCATTATATATATCTTGGTAAATCTTAGAAGAAGCAAGGAGTTATTGCTCAGAACTTTCTCAACAAGAAGATGAAGAAAAACACTACAAGATGCTACTCGACTTCTGATCATATACATCTTTGTATAACATTGTAATGAACACTAGAGTTGTTGCTCGTATAGTGTTTCAGTTCAAATCTCTTCATGTAAATTGTTTTAAAACTTGAGTTGTTGCTCAGAAAAGTGTTAAACAATATGTGTTTAAAACACTTGTGTAATCTTGTTAGAAGAAGCAATCATGTAAACACGAGAATCCCATCAACTGTTGTTGATTGATTCCTTGGGAGGTTAAGTGAAGGTATGACATCAAGAAGATAATGATTATGGTCATTATAAGAAATCCTGATAGGAGATCTTGCAGAATCGGATTTTATTAGGTCAGTGGTAGTCATATCTCAAAGGGGACCGAGTGAAGGTCAGACTCTTGTGAGATCACTGATGGATATCATTATAAGGAAATCATGGTATATGATCTTGAGGGATTGGATTCTATTGGGTCAATGAAAGTTATATTCGGTTGGATCTCTAAATGGTTCATTGTGTGTTAGTCACCGTCTATTGCCCGTGTATTTGTAATCAGTTTGGTTATAGTGGATTAAGTCCTTGGATAAGGCGAAATTATCCTTGTGGGGGTGGAAAGGAGTATCCTAGTTAACGGGGAACTTGGATAAAATACTTGTGTCCTTTACTCTTAATTATCTTTATAGATATTATCATTTGAGTGCTTAGATTTTCTAATGGGTGATGTTTTCTATGAACACAATTCAGATCCCCCTTTTGTTGTGTTTTCTCTACCTTCAATACTCACTTCTTGTTCCCAAATTTGATAAGTTTCACATTCGAACCGACATGGTTCCTTGTTCTCTTTTTTATGATTTTGGCTGTCTATAATAGATCACTTTAATGCTTCAAATTTCTTATCGATTTCTTCAACCTTAGCTTCGAAGTATGTAAATTTTTTTCATTATAAGCTAATTTCTTATAAGCATGTAATTCACCTTTTTGTAGATTTTCAAAAGAATTTTTCAATTGAATAAAAGACAACATATCAATGTTAGAGTATTTGGATTGACTTACATTCTTTTTCTTGTTTTGACATTGATTGTATATGTAACAATAATTTGCCTCCTCGTTGCTATCACTTGAGCTTTCATTGCTTGAAACAACATTATTTCTATCCCAAACAAATTACGCTTTTCTAGATTTCCTAGACTTGTTTTGTTGGCCCTTTCATTTATCACTTTCAAAAGATGAACATTCTAGTCTATAGTGTCCCGGTTTTCCATATTCGTAGCATATACTTCTTGGTTTACCCTTTTAGTTGTCTTTATCTTGAGAGGATACATATTTACTTCTAAATTTTACAAGATTTTTGTCGGAGTGTTTAACATTTTTCTTGCCTATGTATTGATTGTATCTCCTCATAAACAATACCATTTGTTCGTCATCCGAATATTCTTCATCACAAGAATCATTATCATAAACGTGCTCACTTTTTGAGGACATTGAACTTGAATCTCTAAGAGCTTTAGACTTTGTTCTTTCCTCCTTATTCGTATCTTTACTTTTTTTTTCTCAAGTTTCTTTTCATGTTTGTCTAAGCAAGTGAATTCTTTCTCGTGTTCTTCCAAATTTTAAACAAAGTGGTAAGATAAAGTGTTGTAAGATTATTGACTTCCTTTATCATCGTGACCTTTCGTTGCCAATTCCTAGTAAGACATCTCAAAACCTTGTTAGTAGCAATTGCATGGAAACAAGATTAGGTGTGGAAACATCATCAACAACATGTGTAACCGGTGTTGGGCCATTTTGAATGGCCTCCCACACACCTTTATCATATGAGTTAACATGAATTTCCATACAAGCTTTCCAATAACTATATATTTCTCTCGTAAAGATTGAGGCCCCTTTATAATCTCCTTTAGGTTCGTACGCTATTTTCTAATAAGAGTTTCGAAGCACGAAATCAACCAGAGCTTTTGATGCCACTTGTTAGACGATGATGACTTATCTAGAGGGGGGTGAATAGATCATCGAGCCAAAAGTACCAATAAAAATTTTGTATTTGAAAATAGTGCAAGCAGAAGGTTTTAATATAGATCAACAAAAGTCGTCTATACGAACCTAGTTATTAGAACTCGGATATCCAAAGAGCCTTATGGAATAAACGAATCAATAAGAGGAGTTAATACATTTGAAACAATCAACACTTTATTACTACTTTATAACAATTCACTATCAATCTATTTCCAATGAAATTAAGCAAAAATAATGAACAATGCAATTTGTCAAACACTTGGTGTGTGAACAAATTTTCAGAATTTTTCTTTGAGTTTTGTTAAGATGAAAAAGAACTTATAATAAAAGTGATTATAAGCTAATCAAAACCCAATTTAAAACAAAAAAACCACAGAGAAATTCTTACGGGTCGATCGATCGATCAATCAATGAAATTTAACAAATTACTTAATGGAAGATAAAGCAAGTAAAGAGATAAGAGAGAGATACACGAGGATTTTCTTAGGAAGTTCACTAGTCGTACTCGCTATGGCTACATATCCCCCCAATTCCATTTTGGAATTGAGATAAATTTCTTACTATGCAAAATGTTGATTACAAGAGAAGTGTTCCAAGAGAAACTCTACAAATTTTAAATGTTTGTTGTTGATTCAACCCCTTCTCTTCTTTTGATCTTGATCAAGACCAAGACACATTAACTACTAATTGATTTATCTAATATTACTACTCCTTTGGGTACCAAACTCCAAAGCTATTTTTTGCATGATCAATTGTAACTATTAAACACAAACACTTTCAGTTTTATTCGTTGTTCTCTCGCTACTCCTTTGGTTACCAAAATTCAAAGCTTTCACTTGGCCGCAATACTCTTTTGAAAATCTTGAACAAAACCCCAAAATCTACCAAAGATCTTGGAGTAAAACCCCTAGGTTTTCCGAATGAAACCCCCCACAATTGTGAACCCAATATTCTTGGTTACACAAAAACCTAATTGGATGTTATCAAACCTTGCCTAGATGGCACCCCGACAAAAGATGATTATGTGTGATTTATCAGTGTGTATACATAGGTTGAAGGTTGAAGATGAAGAGCAATGGTGGTAAGTGTTTATAGTTTTGTCAAGTTATAATGATGCATGAATGATGTATTTATATTTTTAGAAGTTTGTATTCAAAGAGGTAATTTTCGGAATTAAAAGGGATTTAAAAATTGACACAATCAAACAGTATGTGTCAGCTTGAAATATGGATGTGCTGAAACATAAAGCTAAAAATAATAGTATGTACCAGCCTGAAAAGGCTTGTGTGTCGTACTATGAGAAACAAAGGCTACAACCTTTAATATCAAAGAAAATGTGTCGTCTTGAAAATTTTATGTGTCGACACATTAAACTGAAACTTACAGTATGTGCCGGCCTGTACCAGACAGAAGCTACAAGCTTCATTATTGAGTTACATGTGTGAGTCTAAAAATCGTATGTGCCGGGACATGCATGTATTTTTTGTGCAGAAAATGAGTTTTGATTTTTTTGACCAATTTCAATATGGTTTTGAATGATTCATATGACCTATAATGCAAGGGTGCACTATATGATATAGAGATACCGTCGATTATACAGAAATCTAAGGCTTCGTAGTTTTTACATCATGGAGATCATCTGATGGTGATGTTTCACTTACACTCACTTCTTTCTGGCTCTAACCAGATGATCTTAATTATCCTGGCCCTGTCTAGATGTCTTTAATTATCATGGCCCTATCCAGATGTATTCAATTATCATGGCCTTGACCATATGATCCTAATTATCCTGGCTCTATCCATATGTCTTCAATCATCCAGGCCATGTCCAAATGTCTTCAATTATCTTGGCTCTGTCCAGATATTTACAATTATTCTGGCCCTGTCCAAATGTCTTCAATTATCCTGACCCTGTTTAGATGTCTTCAATTATCATGGCCATGTCCAAATGTCTTCAATCATCCTGGACCTGTCCATATGTCTTTAATTATCCTTGCCCTGTCCAGATGTCTTCAATTATCCTGGCCTTGTCCAGATGTCGTCAATCATCCTGGCCCTGTCTAGATGTCTTCAATTATCCTGGCTATGTCCAGAAGTCTTTCATTATCTTGGCTCCATCCAAATGTCTTCCATTGTTCTAGCCTCGTCCGGATGTCTTCAATTATTCTGGCCTTATCTATATATCTTCATTATCTTGGCCCCGTCCAGATGTCTTCCATTATTCTGGCTCCGTCTAGATGTCTTCCATTATTCTATTTTCGTCCGGATATCTTCCATTATCCTGGCCACGTCTAGATGTTTTCCACTCTCTAGCGTCGTCTAGAATGTCCAACAATGAAACTTATCCATCCAGTTCTTTTTGGAGTTCTCGTTGCATCTAAGTAGGAGACCCATATCATTCCAAGACCTATCAGGTAAAATCAAGACTCGAAGGTACAACATAAAATGGTGGATTGGTGCTTACTTGCATATCCTCAATTAGTTAATCCTTCATACATGGTGCCTCCTCTTAGAAGATAATTTGGGGTCTTCTAATATTTAATTATCCTCAATCACAAACATGCGAAGACTTTGTCTTTCGCATGCTCTGGGCGAAGGTTAATTAAATAGGGGCAGCTGTAATACACCAAATTTGTCATATCCTTCAGATGTTTTCTTGTGCAATTTTATTTCGAATAGGTAAAATGACACAATTGGCAGGAGAGAATGTTTAAATACTTACATGTGTGGGAGGTTGAGTTTGAAACCCACCTTCCACACTTTTTGCATTTTTCTCTTTTATTTTGTTCTTTCCTTTATTTCTAACTTTATTTTTATTTTTTATTTTATCCAAAAATACATTTTATATTTTTATTTTTATTTTTTATTTTAATCAATTTTTTGAATATTTTTTTATTATAATTTATTATTTTTTGCATTTTATAGTTAAAAAATCCAAAAAAAAAGTTATTTAATTTTGTTTGATTATTTTAAACATTTTGTTTATCTCAATGGGAAAGCAAAATAACTTTTAATATAAAATAAATTTAAATAAATTTTTGAGTTAATTAGAATTATTTCCTTTTCTATCGTTTAACCTATTTTTTTTGTAGTATAAATAAACAATTTCTAACCTATCTGGGATGCCAATTTCTATTCACTGTATATTCACTCATTCACACTGTACCGCACAAAAACCTTCTCACTTACCACACTCATATTATGTACAAGTTCTTACTCAGAAAAGAGGTAACTTCTCACACATTGTACATATAATTCATGTACATACAGACTTACCACACCCATTACACACAAAATCTCATGAAACCCCTATTTTCCAAAACAAAACGAAAAATCTCTTGCACTATTCATTACAGTAGAAACATCAAGTCTCCCACAATCCAGTTCCACAAATACAATCTTACCTTCATATCCGCAAAACTCATAACCTGAAACCATCGCCAATATTCACATACAATAAAAAAACCATCACTGAATTTCATCAATTTAACCATACATCCTTCATACAACACAAACATCAATAACTCATAAACAAAAACAAATCACACCAATTAGCCTTCTTATTCAATCACCATGTCCATCTTCATCAAAGGTCCACCCTTAAACCATCACATACCATGTTTCAAGACTGTAAAACTTCAATAATTTCTTATCAATCAAAACATATCATAAACCTACACAAACCAAAGTCATCAAAACTTTCAAAAATTCATAAGCATCATTCATTTCATCACCACTTTCAAGCTACCTACAACATCAAAATGACAACAACTCTCAAAAATCATATTTGAAATTCTGATACACACAATATCAGAAGTCAAGATTGATGTCTCAATAACACACAATGTCACGACTGATGTTATAACATCTGCTGGAAAAAAACACTTACTAACACAGAAAGATTGTGCAGAAAATTAAATTGTAGAAACATAAAGAACACAATCAATTGTTAACCCAGTTTAGTTCAACTTACCTACTCTTGAGGTACCAAGTCAGGAAGGAAATCCAGTATCAGTAGTATCAATTTGAAGTTAAATAGTCCTAGTTTACACTTATCACTTAATCCCTACCCAATACAATTTCTACCTAGAAACCTCTGAGATATGAGAACCCCTTTCACTCCTAACCACCGCTGTAATATCAAACAATCTCAGTCCCAGGGAATGTCTCAAGAAACCAAAAATAAGAACATTTTTCCAATACAATACTTAGCTTGCTTAAAAGCTTCACTAAGAACAATACTCAACTCTTTGCTTAAAAGCTTAGAGGAGAATAATAACTTGATAAACAAGTAACAATCAGTAACTCAAATGCATAAAAAGATACATGAGAACGTACAAAAAACACACGGAGAAAACAAGGAACTCTCAAATCCTAAACCCTTATTTTTCACAAGGTTTTACAATAAAACTATGCTACTTAAAAAGCTAGGTCTTGGACGACTCCTTATATAGACTTTTGCAGTTGGGCTTGAACTATTTAATCAAATTCAATCTTTAGCTCTAAATCCCTGCAGAATATTCTCCACAAAAATAGAAACAAAAAAATCTTTCAAATATTTCCTAAAAAGTCTCAAATATCCTTTTTATAAAACAAATCAAATATGCAATTATTCCTAAAAATCCTTGATTGCCTGCGCCTGTTATGAGTACTAGAATCCTTCAGAAATTCATATTTTTCAATCAAATCTTCAAGGATATTATCCAGCTGTTTTGTCAATATGTTATGTTACAACATCTAATAGAACATCTGTCAAATAAGTACCAGCAGACTCTGTTGTACCAACTGGTCAAGATATTATGACATCTTGTTCAACATTAGATTGCAATACATGTTTTTTTCAATGAAACATGTTTTGATAAAATTGTTGTCAACTACTTGATTTACCAAAATTGTTTCCAACCATAAAATCACAGACCTAACAATCTCCCCCTTGGGCAAATTTTAGCTAAAACAACCTTTGCACAAAATCTAGAGAGAGGAATACAACCACAAACATAATTTACATGAAACCATATAAACTTTGTGAAAACACAACATAACTCAGAAGCTTGTACAACCAAACATGTTTAGTACTCCCCCTATCATACACAATCAGTTCTCCCCCTCAAGAGAAAAACCTCCAAATTAGAGAACGTGCAGCAGAAGACACGGTAGAAGCAGTAATAACAGCTTCAACAACACCAAGCATGAACAATCATACTCCCCCTGAATGATTGCATAAGCAACCATAAACAGCTACTCTCCCAAAAGGCGGTAGCACACAATCCTATCACAATTCTAAATCAACATGTCAGGACATGTGATGTAACACCATGACACAAAGCACACCAACACTTTACTCTCCCTTTTTAGCCAAAATATTGACAAAAACTGGAGTAAATATACACAAACAGTGGAAGCACACAACACTTTAGACCATATTGTGTTAAAATATAGTTTGGTTCTACATGATATATATATATATATATATATATATATATATATATATATATATATATATATATATATATATATATATATATATATATATATATATATATATATATATATATATATATATATATAAAGGACAAATATGCTTTCTAATAAAGTATTTTAATATGCAGTGAAGTTCTGATGTGAGAAGCATGGAAGATGAGAAAGATCTGTTAGAACATAGTTTGGTTCTACATCCCTGGAAGTTTTGATGTAAGAAGCATAGAATATGAGAAAGATCTTTGTTAAAAGATCTGTGTAACGCGCTTAAATAAAGAAGTTTTGGTGTTACAACTTCTGAATGCACCAAAGCTACGAAACAAGAACTCTTATATTTTGATACGTAAAGTTCTGGAAAGAAGTAAAGGAGTCTCAACGGTAACATTCATTTTCTGATGTGAGCATGTTCTGAAGCGTTACTTTTTATTCATGGATAATCAATAGTAACGGCTGAAAGAAGACAAGAATCTCTATGCTTGGAAAGTACATTAATTACTATTTATCAACCTTCCAAAAGCATATTATCATGTCTCTCATGCATTTCCTATATAAAGAAGACGTGAAAAAGAAATCAAACAACAGTGCACACCAAAAAAGAAAAATATATTTACCTAGTTCTACCTTATGCTCTTAAATTGTGTAATACATCACTGTAGTGATATTGTTTTATCTATAAAACATCTTTGTACACACTTTCAGTTATATTACTTTGTAATTCCTTGAGAAAACCGGGTTTTGGTTTAGACTCAAGAAGACATTGACAGTTGTCATTGTGTTTGTGTAATCAAGTTTTGATTAGTGAATTAAGACCTCATTTGAGAGAGGCGAAATAACCTTGGCGGGTGGACTGAAGTAGTTTAAGTTCAAATGAACCAAGATAACCAACGTGTCTATTTATTTTAGTTTTAAAACCCCAATTCAACCCCCCCCCCCTCTTTTTGTGTTTTTCCATTCTTTAATTGGAATCAGAGCGCCTGATTCTGAGTGCAAACACTTATTCATGTCAGAAAAATATCCAAACAAGAAAAACACTATGGTGGGACTAATTCATATCATCAGCAATGATTATCATGATGAGAAAGATAGAATCAACGGCAAACCTACAATATTTGACGGTGAAAAGTTTGATTACTGGAAATACATAATCAGAATTTTCTTTCTAGCTCATGATGCTGATCTCTGGGATATGGTGACTGATGGCTACATTCATCCTAGTGATGAAAACGGTCAGAAGATTGACAAAAATAAAATGTCAGATTAACAACAGAAAGAATTCAGAAACCATCATAAAGCCATAACAATCTTGTTGAGTTCTACCTCATATACTTAGTATGAGAAGATCACAAATATAGATTCTGCTAAAAACATGTTTGACTCTCTGATAATGACGCACAAAGGCAACACTCAAGTCAAAGAGACCAAAGCTCTTGCACTCATCCAGAAGTACGAAGCTTTCAAAATGGAAGAAGAAGAAACTATCAAGACAATGTTATCAAGATTTCAAACTCTGGTTGCAGGATTGAAAGTTCTGGACAAAGGGTACTCCATAACAGATCATGTTAAGAAGATCATAAGAAGTTTACCCAAGAAATGGAGACCCATGGTCACAGCCTTAAAACTAGCCAAAGATCTTAATAAAATTTCTCTTGAACTTATCAGCTCCCTGAGAAGTCACGAGATAGAACTAGAAGAAGATGAGCCCCAGAAGCAAGGTAAGTCTCTTGCTCTTAAATCTAATAAAAATATGTACCTAAAGTTTTTCAAGCAAGAGAAGAAAACTTTGGTGGATCCTCGTCAGAATAAGATGAATTATCTCTTCTCTCCATAAGAGTCAATCAGCTGTGGAAGCACGAGCATAGGAAGTTCAGAACTCCCATAAGAATAGGGAATCATTATGAACCATCTTCTGGATACAGAAAATCAAGTAACAGAGACATTGTTTGCTATGAATGCAACGAAACAGGGCACTACAAAAGCGACTGCCCAAATCTACAAAAATAAATGCCTAAAAAGAAGTTCTCCAAAGATAAGAAGAAAATTCTTATGGCAACCCGGGGTGACTCAGAATCTTCTGATGCTGAAATAGAATCAGAAGATGAACAAGCCAATATAACCTTAATGGCCAACTTATCAGATGACTCTGGATCATCTGAATCTAAATCAGACTCAGAGGTAGAAGAGGTATTCTCTAATTTTTCTAGATCTCAATTAGAGTATAGTATGTGATAACTTCTTGAAATATATGAACAACTTCGAGTCAAAAATAAGAACCTGAAATATGATCTAGTTTCTGACTCTGAAGAAACTAAGAAACTTAAAACAGAAAACTCTGAGCTAAAAGAAACCATTTCTAAACTCGAAAATCAAAATTATGTTATTAAAAATAAATTACAAAAAGATCAAAAAGAAACTATTTTATAAGTTTCTAGTAATTCTGATAGAACCATAAAAGAATATGATCATAACTTTCAAAAATTTCTAGCTAAAAACATAGATAGGAGCAAGATGGCTTCAATGATCTATGGAGTTTGCAGAAATGGCAGAAAAGGGATTAGATATATGGGTAAAGAATCTCGACCAAAGAAAGTTGATGATATAGTCATAAAACACACACCTCTCTATTCACACTTCACCTATGGATATAAAATATACTAGTAATGTGTTTTCTGCTAAACCAAAATTCAAACAGAATTTTGGAAACTCTAACAATCAAGGACCCAAAAAGATATGGGTACCAAAGGATAAAATCTATGTTGCATATGTTTTTAACAACAAGGTTAAAACACCAATTTTAAAACCTGGACTTTGGATTCTCTCTACACATGATGGGAATAAAACATATATTCCAAAGCCTGGGATTTAAATCTGGAGGTTACATGGGTCTCAGAGAAAATACAATCCAAAAGTAGCTTAGCACACCTGGAAAACATGTTTTTTGAAAATGTAGAGGTAAATAAAAAAGTAGAACAGAAGCTCTACAGAGGTACGACTGGCTCTCTAATTTTTTATCCTCAGAACTTTATGCCTTAATTTTTTTTTGTGAACATCTGATCAATAGTTCTTCAGCAATAAGAAGGAAAGTTATATCAGGATCTATCCAGAAGATCTGAATGTTCTCCAAAAATGGTTCATTTCAAAGATAGAAGCATGCAATTCATAATATCAACATATGTCAACTCTAAACGCAAGGTCTTCCTCTAAGGCTGAACACATGTTCAAATTCTGAAGAGACTGAAACAGTTGAGTTGATGCATTGAGGCTCAAGTCAAATCGGTAACTATTCCATATCTTCACGTTATCCCTCTCTTCAGAAATCATTAAATGCACATAATCGTTTTCCTTAACAACTTCAAATTGAAATCAACTCCATTTTATTTTCGATGGTTTTTTTATACTTCACAAACATAACTTCCACCTCCTCAAACATAGAAGATCTGAAAAATTGTTTTGCTTTTGCTAGTTGCTTCATTTTAATCTTTTGTTTTTCTTGTGTTTTCACTTCTTTTTGATTCTTGACAAAAATGGGGAGAATTTAAGATATTTTAAATATAATAGTATCGAGACTCAGTGTGATACGGTGGGAGAACTGACTTGGGTGTTTTGCGTTTTATCGCAAATGTTGCGGTTAAGCAAGAGTCGCCACCGACTTTTCTTTTATCCAAAAGGAAAGGTGAAAAAGCACAGGAAAGACCTTTGAGATTATTTCTTGAGTTCGGGGGGTAGATTATAAAAGGGGAAGGTATTATCACCCTTTTCATCCATGGTTTTCCTTGGGCTCTTAGTTACTTTCTAGATCACTTGCTTTTGTTTGAAATTATGCTTTGTGTGGTTTTTGAAAGTATTTTGTAAAGAGGCCATTGTTTAGGCAATCTTTGTAATGATTCTCGTTCGTAAGAATGTATACAAAGAAGTTGATCTTTTAAAAAATGTTTTCAAGTTGAAAGATGTTTTGAAAGTGTAGGTGTTTGTTTTGAAAAATAGCAATGATGTTTGTTTTGAAATTGAGCAAGTAACTAGGAACATTCTACCTACTAAAAAGTCTTTCTTGTTCTTTTTCTCTTCCTTTGACATTGTTATGTTACCATTGATTTGGTAAGTAACCCTATCTTTGGATGTAAAAGGGACATGCAAGGGTCATCGTATAGACACGATTAGCAATGTTGTAAGATATCTTAGCATTTTCTTTAAGGGACTAAGATCATTTTTGAAAGGAAACTTTGATAGCGTCATTGATCTACTTGGTATGGTAGTCTAAATGATCTAGACTGCAAGTGCACAGTCTTATCATGTAGTTTTAAAGATTATCGAACCCAAAGGACCAAAAGTCAAACGTATCGTTATCTAGCATTACAGTGTAAATCTAAGGATAAAAATATTAGGTTTATATTAGGGGAACTAAAAGTAAGTTTGAATCTAGTTAAATAATCAGAGGGGGTAAACAACCAGTATATAATGACCAGGCTTCAGGAATTAGTAACCTATTTGGTAACTTGCAGTTTCTAACAATTCTCAATAGAAATATATCAGTTTAAAAACCCTCATCTCACACTGTCGTGGTTGTCGATTTAGGTTATGCAACTTAATTCCTAACATATGCTCTCGCAATCCCGTCGGAGTTAGAAACATTATTTTGAAAACAAATAAACTCTAATTCACTTTAAAGCGCTCTCGCTGTTTTTAAAGCCAATGCCTAGTTACTACGTCCATTTAAAGATCCTCAAGCTCTCGCTTTATTGAACCTAACTTCTATTCTTTTTTACACTCGTAACAAAACGGTTCATCATTAAAAACAAAGTAATTTAGTCCAAAAAATAGTTCAACAATTAAATAACCAATAGTATTACCAAATTACCTCAGTTTTATCATCTTACATACCGATATAGAAATCTAGCCTAGCATATTATAAAACTCAATCACAGAATAATAAAATCCAGACAACAAAGTAAACATGGTTATCGAATTAAAGGCAAATAATAATTTATTCAAATAAAAACTTGGAAATAAATTGACTGGAGACTGATAAAAATTCGTCCGGCTCTAAAGGAAGCACTCCTCCACATGTTGGTAGGTTTTTCTTCGATACGAAATAGGAACAATCGCGAAAATAAAATAATAAACTTAAATTACAACTATGGAGGTCTTGAAATAAACTACTAGGCAATAAATTTCCGGTGTAGAAATCTATTGCTTAAAACGGGTTGGGAAAATAAAACTGCTAAGGAAAATAATAGATAAGGAAAAATAATTCTGGAAAGTAGTAGCTCTGTGAAATATGCACGAAGAACAAAAGGGCAGTAATCGCGTGAACCTCTTTCAGTGCATGAGGTATACTATTTATATTCATATCTAGTAACTGTTCGTGAGGATTTGTTGGAGAGATTATAGGGCTGCTGAATCTCCGCGTATCTGACTTGGTGGAAGCAGTTAACACACTTTCGTTGCAAGCTTTTAGGGACGTGGGAAAAATAATAGGGGATGTGACGTTCGTCAAAAGGATTAGTGACATTCGTCACTTACTTGGTCAATGTGTGCCGTTCGTCAAGCTTACCTTGCTGGTCGTCACGCTTGTTAACTTGCGCGCTCCTTCTTTTGAGCCTGGGCTTGTTGTTGACTTTTATTGTAGCCTTTTTTTCTTCTTTTTCTTCCTTTTTCTTCTTTCTCTCATAATTAATTTGATACCTGCAAAATAGAAAAATACCCACATAATACCAACTACAAAGTGATTTAATTTAGAATAAAAATGGAAAATAATTTAGTTAAATCAAGCTAAAAATGCAATATATTTATGTGTTATCAAACTCCCTCATACTTGAATCTTTGCTTGTCCTCAAGCAAGTGCTCAATACGATGTTTGTCTGAACATTGGCCAGGTGCAAATGTATGATACAAATCAACTTGTACGCGGTTGCATGGTATTTTTGTTAGAGAATTAAAAGTTCAATCTATACTCCATCATTATGGTAACATCATTAGACAACCCCGTCTTACGTAGGTTGCAAATTCTATTATAGCTCACCCCAAGTAATCGTCTTGTTTTACCCATTTTCATTCGAGCGCAATCACATTAAGCTCTTTATCCTAACACATACATATCAGAATAGCCGGTTAGTGGTTATGATCTTTTTAGCATAGTGGTTTCTGGAAAAATAATGTGGCAACCTTCCTTTTTTACCCATTTGCATGATGCAGGGATCAAACTGTAGTGTGCCCTACCAAGTTCAGCACCAGACGCCTCTGAACCACCTACAATGGATTTTATGTTACTTCATAGGGCTTACATTCATTGGATTAAACGATCGGATGAGGATCTTCCAATTTAATAGGTGCATTTCCTATAACATTTTCTAAATAAATAACCGAGATCATCCACTTATATTCATTGACTTTCTGCGTAGTTTGTGTTTTAGATGGTGCTGACTGCTAGATAAACTTCTCAGGATTACTTCAAAACTAAAGCTCTGGGTTTTGGAATAATAGGTACTTTAACTAGTCTATTAAATTCTAGGGTTGTAGAGTGTCAAGACGGTAGTGATTTCGTGAAATCTTGCAAAAGTTTCAAAAAATAAAAGGTAGCAACCTACATACTCGTCGAGTGAGTCAAGTTATGTATTAAATCGAAGAGAAAAAAAATTTGTTAGGGCTCAATAAAGTGAGGGAATCGGAAAAACAACACAAAATATTGCATAAAAAGAAGGGAGAAGATAAAAATAAAAATTTACTGGAAAAAGTGGAAATACTTCCTCCCCCATACTTAAATCATATAATGTCCTCAATGTATTGGAAAAGGAGAGTGAAAAACTAAATACTCATTCTTCCTCGCCTAGGCCACGGAATCTACCACGCATCCTTGGTCTAGATCTTCTACGCGCTTGCTCACCCCTTTTGGAAGATTCTGCTTCATATCTTTGACCCTCCACACGGGAAACAACTTCATGCAAACCTCCAACACGGAGTGTCAAAGCCCGCATGTCTTTTGTCATCCCTGCGGTGAATTCTAGCATAATTTGGTCTTGCCAATGAGCGTAATCATGTTGATCTCTTTGCATTTGTTGTACGAGATGCATCATTTCCTCTTGACGCGTCTCGATGCTCTGGTAGCGCTGGTTAGACAATTGATTCTGCTGCAGTATTGCAGCATAGGTGGCATCTAGTGTGGCAGGTAGATTGGAATTTTGTGGCTCTTGGGCTTCAGGAGGTTAAACGTCAGGTTGAGGTGCTTAATGTTCTAATTGTTGTTCCATTTCGTTGACAACATCATTATTGGCCTTGCCTTGGTTTCCTTGTGCATTGACACCAGGCTCGGGGGGTGTTGAGGTTGTATAACCAGTTGTTTGCAATGCTTAAGTTCGTAGTATTTGGATTTGGCAAAATGACACTACGAATTTCATTATTCGTCACCATTAGATGATAACCTCCTGATTCTCTTACCTTAATAAGGCGACCGGCTCGACAGTTGTTAATGTCCAAGAACATTGCTGGCAGAGAGGGTAGATTTAGGACTCTCCCTCCCAGGTTCAGGTGAACTGCTATTGCGGTGGCGATACCTCCAATACATAAGGGCACAATCCCGTCTCTTGTTACAAGATTTTGAATGTGAGCCATCAGGAAGGTGCTTGGGTTCAGACGGAGGTTTAGCGTGAAGGCGCAATGGAGAGAATACAACTCCTTGGTGTTGACCATGTTATTGTTGGTTCTTCCAAAAATAGTGTTGGACAGGGTGGGATGAAGGTAAATAATGTTCGAATTATAGATGTGAGAGGAGTAACGCGCTTCAGGAGCGACATTATGCTCACCGGATATTCTCTTCCATAATTTATATGACGTTCTATTCCAATCCAATTCAGGGGGAATTCGGTATTGCACATTGTCTCCATGAGGGAAACGAAACATGTCGCTCAAGAATCCTGGTTCACCGTGTATTCCTGGTTGAACATACGAAATGTGGCTGCTCCAAAAAGATTTGCATCAGCATCGGTGGGAGTGATGTAGAAGTAGGAGCTTAAGAACTCAAAAGTTAGAGCCTCATAGGTGGGTAAGCCAATCGTGATTACAAATCCCAGGCTTGCTTTGTTTAGAAAACCTTGCATACTATCATACAACCCTAAATTGCGTAAACAGTCATTGTCGGCATATTGTGTGGGTGTCAATCCTCGCTGATAAAACTTCCGGTATCTTTCCTGTTGGAGTTCACCAGCTTCGCCTTGTCGGAACACGAGATTAGTCATGTTGGGTTCTCCTTAATTGAGTTTATTTCTACGAGCGACCATGGTATATTTGACAAAGACGACAAGGGAAGGTGTTTGTGTAGTGCAAAGAAGGTAGTGAATGGTGGTGATATTAGGATGATAGAAGAAGTGGTTTAAATAGGTGGAGATTATGAGTGGGCAATGAATGGTTGTTTTCGGTTTTGAAAGTGGGGGGTTATAGGAATTATAAGGAATGAATGAGTGGTAATGGTGGTAGATAATGGGAATTATGGGGTTTAAATAATGGAAGATGGAAGTTATGGAGATTAAAAAAATTGAAACAGTGTGGTCTTGTAGTCAAACTATGTGGTCACGAGATCTAAGAGCGTGGGAGGCAAGGCTGGTGGTTGTCACATGCGTAGCAGGGCATGGGAGGAAAGGCTGGCGAAAGTCAGACAAAGATGTCGATTGTCACATGCATGGCAGGACTAGCTGACGTTCGTCACGTCTAGCTTGACGGTCGGTAATTTGCTAGGAAAAATGTGACAAACGTCACATCTGGCTAGATGGTCGGCAATGGATGCATGCAATTTCATTGGACCGCTACTGATACTTATACATATAATATTAATAATTGTACTTTAAAGCATACATATGATCATAACAATAGGTATAATGAAGGGAATAAGATCTCAATAGCGTTAATTAACCAAAAAAAATTAAAAATGGGAATAATAAGAAATAATGTTATTGGGTAAAGTACCGGTACAAAATAAAAAAAATGAAATAACAGAGTATTTGAAAATGAGAAAACAAAACAGTAATGGCAAACAATAATGTTTCCTTCCCCAAACTTAAATAAACAGTTCCCACACTGCCTTAAGAAAAAGGAACAAGAAAAATAAAAATAGCAGGGTATATCTAGCCACGACGTGGGCCTCCGGGAGGTGCATTAACAGAATAGAAGTGTTGATATAGATGATCAAAATGTTCTGTTATGATATCCATGAAACCATGAAAGTCCGAACACAAAGTGGTGAATTCTCTGTGTAAACTTTTAATCTGTGTCTCCAAATTAGCAATAGCGGTAGTAAAATTTGGAGGCAGAGGTCCAACATTAACCGGAATAGTAACAGCAAGGGACACGGGAGAAGCATCTGGTGTAACTTCATGACGAACAGGGGAAGGAAGATCATAATAATGAGGAGGAGTCTCAGGGTCAAAATCATTGGAGATCTCATACGGTTGAGGTGTTTCGAGTGAGGTAGGGGCATATGGGGGATCCAAGTCAAAAAGCCAATTATCTCTGTTATGAACACTCGTTATAGGATTGGGTAAAACAAATTGGTGGACAATGTTATGGTTAATGAGCAAGTCAAACTGAATTGGTCCAAGGTTTCCTATAAGGTGAGTGTTGAAACAGAAACGAATGTTCATGGGTGGAATTCCTCCATAGGGGTTTAATCTTAGGAGCGGTTGTCTCATTCCGATAGCATTTGCAATCATTGTAACTAGACCTCCTATAAGGATAGGTGTATGAGCGGTCTCTATAATGCGAACAAAATTGGCTAACATGAAGGTAGCCTCATTGACAGGACGGTTTTGTGAAGCACAAAACAAAATGAAAATCTCATCACGGGACACTAAAGAAATGTGTTTCTCTTTTCCAAACAGGGTTTGGGCCAGGATTTTGTGTAAATATCTTATAGAAGGGTTATGGATGCTATCAGAATGCATATCATCAGGCTCGGGATGGTTGTTACCAGTTATGCTACCCCATAAGTAATTAAGCTCATGGTTGGAGAGGATATCCTCTTGGGCGACAGTAAAGACATCAGGGCCACTAGGGAAACCATAAGGTTAGCAAACTCACTATTGTTATAACGGAAATCAATGCTAAACAGTCTAAACCGGATCAGGCCACGGTTAAACCCTACTTCATGGTTAGGCACATAATTTAAAGAACTCAGGAACTCTAGGGTAAGCCTACGATATGAACTGAATCTCCTGTGAATAGGGGATGTATCCCAACCTATCTGGTTTAGCAGGTATAAGACACTTTCTCTAATGCCTAGGGCGGTCATAGCACGATCATCAACATAGATGGTGGGGATCATCTCTCTATCGACCAAGTCCTCAAACCTCCTCATTTGATCTTTTCCCCTAAAAGTAATACTCATATAATCTACTCTTGTCATTTTGAGAGTTAGTCACTAGCTAAAAAAAGTAAATTATCCTGAAAAGTAAGTAGATTATAGAAACATCAAGTTAGCATCGGCCAAATGCCTTTTAGAGTAAAAAAAATAAGAAAATGATAATAAGGAAAGAAAGATGAGAATAAATAAAACATTTTAAAAAAAATGAAAAGTTAAATAAAAATATAAAGATAAAACTGTGGGTTGTCTCCCACAAAGCGCTTTGTTTTATGTCGCAAGCTCGACACATTTTCAATTATGAATTAGTCGTTTGGTTCAGCCGGTGGCTGTAGAAGCTTTAGGGTGGCCGAGTAATATTTGTTTTCGATATGATGGTAATGCTTCAAACGTTGCCCATTTACAATAAATGGGTCACTAGAGTTACTCTTAATTTCTACGGCGCCACTTGGGAAAACCTTAGTGACTTTGAAAGGTCCAGGCCACCTAGAGCGTAGTTTTTTGGGAAAAAGTTTAAGTCGGGAGCTAAATAGGAGTACTACATCTCCCTCGTTGAATTCTCTCCTAGAAATGCGCTTATCGTGCCATTTTTTGTTCTTTCTTTGTAGATCTTGGCATTTTTGTAAGCGTCTAGTCGAAGCTCTTCTAGTTCGTTGATATCTAGGATTCTATTTCCTACGGCGGCAGAGTAATTTAAATTTAGGGTTTTAATAGCCCAATAAGTATTATGCTCTAGTTCCACCGGAAGATGACATGATTTTCCATAGACTAACTTGAAAGGTGTGCTCCCTGTGGGTGTTTTAAAAGTTGTCCTATATGCCTACAACGCTTCGTCTAACTTAGATGACCAATCTTTTCTAGATGTGGAAACAGTTTTCTCAAGTATTTGCTTAATTTCTCTGTTTAAGACCTCTACTTGACCACTCGTTTGTGGGTGGTATGGTGTTGCTACACGATGTTTAACTCCATATTTCACTAAGAGTTTTTCAAAGATTTTGGAGATGAAGTGGGAGCCTCCGTCACTAATGATGAGTCTCGGCACACCGAACCTTGGAAAGATTATGTTCTTGAAAAGCTTGATTACTACTCGTGTGTCATTTGTTGGAGAGGTTATAGCCTCGATCTATTTGGATACGTAATCGACAGCTACGAGTATGTATTTGTTACCAAAAGAAGATGGGAAGGGTCCCATGAAGTCAATTCCCCATACATTGAAGATTTCGACTTCTAGAATACCTTTCTGAGGAATTTCATCGCGTGTGGAGATGTTTCCAGCGCGTTGGCAACGGTCGAAGTTTAAAACAGCGATGTGCACATCTTTCCATAGATTAGGCCAAAAGAAACCAGATTGTAGGATTTTCGCACAAGTTTTTGATGTACTTGAATGCCCTCCATAAGGTGCAGCGTGACAGTGGTCTATAATACTTTCGATTTCTTCCTCGGGCATGCAACAACGAAAAATCCCATCAGAACCTTTTTTAAAGAGGAGGGGGTCATCCCAGTAGTATTGTTTAAGGTCGTCGAAGAACTTCTTTTTTTTTGGTATGTTAGCTCAGGTGGAAGGACACCGGCGGCGAGGTAATTTACGAAATCAGCGTACCATGGTGCAACGGAATAAGCTAATGCCACTTTTACCAAATTGTTGGTTTCAAGACTTGAGGCCTCTATTTCTAAAGGATAGTTGGCTTGATAATGTTCAAACTCATTCTTTTCCAGCTGAGCTATAAGTCTCTCATATGGGGAATCATCGTTAATTGGTATTTGTTCGGTCTTCAGATTTTCAAGCCTAGAAAGATGATCTGCTACGACGTTTTTGGTTCCCTTTTTGTCTTTGATTTCCAAATCAAATTCTTGTAGTAATAGGATCCATATCAATAGTCTAGGTTTGGCATCTTTCTTAGTTAAGAGGTATCTAATAGCGTCGTGATCGGTGTAGATGATAATTTTGGCTCCCACCAAGTATGAACGGAATTTATCTAATGCAAACATAACTGCTAAAAGTTCCTTTTCCATCGTAGCATAATTCATTTGGGCTTCGTTAAGGGTTCTACTCGCACAGTATATTACGTGGAGTTTTTTTTCTTTTCACTATCCTAGAACGGCACCTACAACATAATCACTTACATCGCACATTATCTCGAATGGTTCGCTCCAATCTGGAGACTGCATAATTGGCGCAGAGATTAGTGCTTGTTTAAACGTTTGAAACACTTTGGAACATTTGTCATCAAAGATGAATTCAGTGTCTTTCATCAGCAACTCAGTTAGTGGCTTGGTTATTTTAGAGAAATCTTGATGAAACATCGGTAAAAACCGGCGTGTCCTAGAAAACTTCTTATTTCTCGAACAGTTTTACGAGGTTAAATGTTTTTTATCACTTCTATTTTTGCCTTATCTACCTCGATTCCTCTATCAGACACAATGTGTCCAAGTACAATCCCTTGTCGGACCATGAAATGGCATTTTTCCCAATTGAGAACAAGATTGACGCTCACGCATCATTTGAGTACCATTTCAAGGTTTGCTAAGCATCCTTCAAAACTTTCTCCATAGACGGAGAAGTCATCCATAAAGACTTCCATCATTCCATCCAGGAGATCAGTAAAGATCACCATCATGCATCTCTGGAAGGTTGCGGGTGCATTGCAAAGTCCGAAAGGAATTCGTCTATAAGAAAATGTACCATAGGGGCATGTAAATGTGGTTTTTTCTTGGTCATCGGGGTGGATAGGGATTTGGAAAAATCCAGAATAACCATCTAAGTAACAGAAATGGGAATGTCTGGCCAAACGCTCGAGCATTTGATCTATGAAAGATAGAGGAAAATGATCCTTGCGAGTGGCTTTGTTTAGCTTCCTATAGTCGATGCACATTCTCCATCCAGTTTGAGTGCGTTGGGCTACATATTCGCCTTTTTCGTTGGTGACTACGGTGACTCCTTCTTTCTTAGGTACGACGTGTACAAGACTGACCCACTTACTATCGAATATAGGATATATGATTCTGGCTTCCAACAACTTACAAATTTCCTTCTTAACTACATCGCTTAGAATTGTATTGCTTCGTCTTTGATGCTCTCTAGAGGTTTTACAGTCTTCCTCGAGCATAATGCGATGTGTACATATAGAAGGACTTATTCCTTTTAGATCCGAGATGTTATAGCCTAGAGCGGTTGGATATTTCCTCAAGACATTAAGTAATTTTTCGGTTTCAGTTCGTCCTAACTTAGCATTGACTATGACGGGTCGTTTACATTCTTCATCCAGGAATTCGTACCTTAGATCATTTGGTAATGTTTTAAGTTCTACAACAGGTTTCTTGAGTTTAGGCATGGGGTCAGGAGTCAGTGTTAGGCATTCACTTAGGTGGTTTTCCTGGCGTTCCTCATGCCAGTGGTCGTCTTCAAAAACAGGTGGTATTGGAATTCTTAGAATTTCAGTATCCTTTGTTGGTTCTGACTTTATTTCCTCACACATTCATCGATGATGTCAAGAAAACAACATGTGTCGCTTATTGTAGGGGCTTTAAGGAATTGAGAAAGAATGAATTCAATTTTCTCTTCTCCGACTTCAAAAGTCAATTTCCCTCGTTTCACATCAATGATGGAGCTAGTGGTGGCTAAGAACGATCTTCATAATATGATGGGAATGTTTGAGTCTTCTTGAATGTCCATTATAATGTAATCTGTGGGAATATAGAATTGACCTATTCTAACGGGGATGTTTTCTAGCATACCTGCTGGGTATTTCACAGATCGATCAGCTAGTTTTAGGGACATCCTAGTTGGTCGCAGTTCTCCTAGTAGCAGCTTTTCATATATTGAAAGGGCATCAAGCTCACACTAGCTCCTAAATCGCATAATGCTTTGTCTATTACGAATTTCCCTATCACACATGGTATGGAGAAACTACCATGGTCTTTCAGCATAGGTGGCATATTGTTCTGGATAATAGCGCCACATTCCTCAATAAGCATCATTGTCTCATTATCCTCGAGTTTCTTTTTATTAGACAATATTTCTTTAAGAAATTTGGCATAAGATGGCTTTTGTGTTATGGCTTATGTAAATGGTATTTGTTTTACCCCAAAATTTCCCCTCTCATTTTATCAAGATTTTCCCCACAAGACTCTTTGGACTCAAGACCAGATTAGGGTTTGCTCAGCTCAAGACATCTCCTTGCACTGATGACCTGAAATTAGGGTTTGAGTTTGCACAGGGATTTTTGGACTTTCAATGTTTCATGTGACTTTCAAACTTCATGTTGGAATCCTAATATTGCCCATACCAAGTTTCAAGCTTTGGATCACACTTTTGCCCAGTCAATTAGACACTTGACCTAAAAATCAACTGTATTGGGGAAAAAGTCAACCATGGCCAATTTATAGTCAAACTTCATAATTTTTTATCCAAATCAACATTATAGACTCATATGAACCATTTGATCAAGTTTGGACCACAACTCCTCAAGAAATTTGATCAGATCATCAAAAGGGCAAAATGGTCAAAATTAGGGTTTTGACTATAGAAGGGCAATTTCTGATTTTTCACCTAGACAATGGAAAATTGGGTTCAAGCATGGTTTCAAGGACTCAATGGAATCATCTTCACCTAATCACAAGGTTCAAAAGATCTCAAATGCATTGGATTGACAGATGAATTTTCCAATCAACTAATCAAAAATCAACTGTACACTGAAAAGTCAAACTTTGACTTTTTGGTCAAAATCAAGTGCCAAGGGTCATAAATCATCAAAACATGTCAAAATTTTAAACTTGTTCACCAAGAAACCTAAATTTGGAAATTAGGGTTTAGGTTTGAAAAATTTCATAACTTAGAAATTTTCTAAGTTATGAAAATTCCTTATTTTTCCCAACTTTCCCAGACTTTTTCACCATGATGCAATTGGATTAAAAGAAAACTTCCAACATTAAAGTTGTAGTCCTCCATGAAATATACAACTTTTATTCACAAAGTTTTCCCAAAAGATGCTTGGATCTCATGTTAAGATTTTGTGAATAGGGGTCCAAAAACTTTTTAACTTAGTGAAATTTTGCCCTAGTTTAGGCCGATTTTTTACCTAACTTCATGGAAACTTTTCACCTAGTTCCAAGAGGAATCTCAAAATTCATTTCAAAGATGTATTATAGAGCATGTTACAAGATTTCCAAAATGTCCAAGAACTCTCCAAGATCATATATGGTTAGGGAGAATCGAAGAAAAGAAAATGGCAATTTCTAACTTTTGTCCATGGCATTTTTCACATTGTTACAAGTTGAAAATATATCCTAAGCATGCTTGTACTTGTTTTACAGGTCTTAATCCTTTCCACACTCCTTAATTTAATGCAAATACATTGGACAATGAGTTTGTTCTGAGCTATGGAACTTTGCACAATGAATTAACCCATTTATGGCATAAAGGTATCAATACCATTTCCATAAAGCTTGCTTTTTTGCAAATTTGTATTCCTTGAGCATTGAACCTGATCTTTGGCTACAAACAAGATCCATGAACATCAGGAAAAGTGTACCAACCCTCTACATCCCACGAGCTAGCAAGTACAGCCTTTGCCTTTGTCACTTCAACTTTTGCTTCAAAAGCAAGTAAGCTTGCAAAAGTCCACACCACTTGTGTATCTGATAAAACCAAGACTTTGTAGCATTTCAAACAATTTCAGCATATTGTAACAAGCCAATACACGAGCGCATAGCATTGCAAACACCCTCTAACACAGAAAACCCCATTTCTGCCCAAAACAGGGCAACTTCTGCAAACACCAAGCCACTTCCATATTCCCTCTTGCGTTTTGCTTGGAACCACATCAAACACATTCCATACATCACACATAAGTTGTCCAGGCCTTTCTCAAGCAACTGTAACCCCTGTTTCGAGCTTCACCATTTCCATTTTCTGAGTTTGCAGGTTGACTTCTACAGGGATATTCAGGAAACTTTAAAGCAAGTTGAGCATTGGAAAAGGTTGAGGGAACTTCAAGCAAGCTCAAAAGAACTTCAGGCCTCACTCAAAGTTGCTACATTGCCATATTCAAACTCAACTGAATAAGGTAATTTTCAAAGTTCTATCTCCTTATTTAGGCATCATTAGGCTTAGGTTTGTAAAGTAAAAATGTAGTCCTTAAGTTCCTTGAGCTGTACATATGCGTAGATTTCATTTATATTAACTTAGCTAGGGGTATTTGATAGTTGAAGTTGTTGAAAAAACTAGGTTAGAATTTAGGGCCACTGAAATTCTCCCTGGTTTCTTAGAGTTAGATCAAGTTTTTTATATCATTGAAATCGTGTGATCATGAGCTACATTTTTCATGTTATAAGTTTTTGATTTTATGAAAAGAATAGCAAGAACATGATTCATGCACAGAACGCGTGTTTTGGACGAAGGCAGAGGTCAGGGATGAAGTGTGTATGGGTCTGGCGCGCTTGGGCCTGTTTCTTTTGGCACCCCCCTTTTACTTTTTGCACCCCTTGGCCCATTTTCTTTATTTTACATATTTTTTCATTTCTTTTATATTTTCTGACTTTATTTATTTTTCCAAAACATTATAAAATCATAAAAATATTTTCTTAAATTTTTGCATTTTATTTTATTATTTTTATTTATTTTTAGGGCATAAAAATAGTTTATTAGGTTAAATATAATTTATTTTCTTAAATAAACTTGTAAATAATATTTAAATACTTAAATATTTTATTTTTATTATTTATGCATTTAAAATAATATTTTCATGCAATATTTAATTTTTTAACATTTTGTATATATTATTTTTTTTTTCTTGAACAAAAATAAATAATATAGAATATTTTCTTTTAATTAAAATTAGGGTTTTCTTCACCCTTTCAAAAATAATCATTTTTATTTTTCTTATTTCTAAGACTTAAATAACTTATTTTTACATACATAAAAATTAATACAAAAACATTTCTTGCATATTTACATTTAATTGCATATTTAAATACTTTTTTATTTATTTATTGTTGTATAAATTCAATTGGGTTGTAATAGTAAATTAGGGTTTTATTTTATGCAAATACCCCCTATTCAAACTTGTATCCCCTTTCCCATAATATTGTTGTAATAGTCTAGATTTACTTTACGCATTTTATCGCTTTCATATGCCATGATAGTAAACTAGGGTTTTGTATGCAAAGACCAAAAATAAAACAAATAGCATGACTAAATACAAGACAAAAATGCATGAAAAATGACAACACCTTGCACACAAGCACCCCTAGGATTTCATACACTTTGTTGCCTTAAAATGGCCATGGTATGCATGCTAGGTATCTTGGCAAAACAAAAAAAAACAAAAGGATCATAGTCCCTCGATGACGCTATCTTGGTTGCCTAAACAAAAATGATCTAGTCCCTCAAAAGAAAGCTTGATAAGATACTTGGCACCATTGTTATCATGGTTATACGATGACCCACGCCCGTCCCGTTTAACATCCAAAGATAGGGTTGTTTACCAAATACAATGGTAAAACAAAAATGTTAAAGGAATAAAAATGTATAAGAGAGACTTTTGAGTAGGGTAGATAACTCCTAGTTACTTGATCTCTTTCAAACCATCCTTGCTATTTTCAAACAAACACACATAATTTCAAAACAATTTCCAAACAACTTTCAAAACATTGAAACATTTTTCAAAAGACCAACACCTTTGTATACATTCAAACAAGAATCATTACAAAGGTTGCCTAAACAAAGGCCTCTTTTCAAAATACTTTCAAAACCACACACAAAAGCACCATTTCAAACAATTGGAAAAGAAAAGCAAGTGATCTAAAACAAGTAACCAAGAGACCATGGATAACCATGGATGAAAAGGGTACTAGCACCTTCCCTTTTCATAATCTACCCCCCGAACCCAAAAAAAAATCTCAAAGGTATTTCCTGTTCTTTTTTACCTATCCTTTTGGATAAAATAAAAGTCGGTGGCGACTCTTGCTAAACCGAAACATTTGCGAACACAAACGCAAAACCTCAAGTCAGTTCTCCCACCGCATCACAGAACTGGTGACTCTGCTGGGGAATATATAAAAGTGGGGTTACCTTAGGGTTAGATCACCTTTACTAGCTTTCATTATTTGATCTGTATGCTTTACATTTTGGTTCCTTGTTTGGGTTTGTTTTAAATCCTACACCCGGATTTGGGGGCACCTTTTAGGTAAGTAGCCATAGACTGTGAGGGAACTGTGCGGGGTATACCGACATGGTTGAAGCAGTAGCTACGTTGATGTGTCACTTTGGTTGGTACCGGTAACCCTTGAGTTGAATCAAGGAGAGTACGGGGCCGCCACGTGGTGTCATGAAACATCAACTGACCTTAGAACCGTACTTGACCAACTTGGCCTTTTAGGATGTAGTGAGATGATCGGCTTTGGTGCAGTCTGAAGTTGGTAGATACTCGATATTACACTCATTGAGGGTTGTTTTCTTGGAATATTCCGGTTGCTAGTAAAGTGGCTAAACTGAAACAATGAACACAAAAAATAATCCAGTGATATTGAGCTCCTTAGAACCCGGTTACTATTTCTAGGACAGGTTGAGCCAACTAAACTTCAAGAGGGTATTTACCTATGAAACCTCATGCAAGCCTAAAAAACTAAGGACTTGTATTCTTTGTGTGAATATAATTATTTGTACATACACTTGCTTACTTTTGCATACTTGTACATAACATCATAACATCATACCATAGAATTTTCAATAACCATTTCAAGGATCTCGAGGGTCTTTGATACAGGGTCGTGTTAAACCAGACGACTACCAAAGGGCAAGAGGATTCATTTTTCTCTAAAACAAACATCGTCAAAAATCAAGTACAATAATTTAAGTCAAAGGCTATGACCCACTTGACATGGTGAGCTTGATTCTCGTGGAAAGAAATCCACTGATACGAAGTTCTCCAATCAAAGATGTTCAACTTCCACCATTTTCTTATGTTTACCCCGCGAGATCCTTGAAAACATGCATCCACATATCATACATCTTATCATGACAGGTTTCTCTTCTTCAGGTCTCTTTATCTTCCTACTGTTTATTTCAGTAAAGATGGCTCTAGAGAAGACTATCAAGGACATCCAGGCTCAAAACACTCAACTGTAAGAGATGTTCTTGAACCTATCCAAGGGGAAAGAAGAATTGAAATCTCTCATCGCTAGGGGAATAATCATTGGGGAATCCTGAGGGCAACAAAGATTATCAACTGGGGTTGCTACGAACTGAGATAGCCATAATGAAAATCCAGATGATGGGACAACTAGTGGGCCAGATGGCTCTCATCCAAAACTTGGCACGAGGACAGGAGGAGCTGAGAGTCCTCATCAACAAGCTTCATCAAGATGAATGTAACCAAATGGGGAAAACAACTAAGATTGAGGATCAAGTCATCATTCAGCCTCCCTTGAGACAAGAAGCCGAGAGAAAACCTCCCCAGTTTTCCTCAGGGTCACAAGCCCAATAACAACCTCACCAACGTCAACAGGGTAATCGGCGTAACCGAAATACATTTGAAAAGCGCTTCACTGAGATTAACATGTCATTATCTCAAGTGTTGCAATGCTTGTTGCAAGTCAAGTTGATTGTATTAAAGGACCCTCCTCGGAATCCCAACACAGCCTTTCCAAGGTACAATCCAAATGCAAGATGTGCGTATCACTCCAACAGTCCTGGATATGACACCGATAGCTGTTGGGCATTAAGGAACAAAATTCAAGATCTGATTAAAGAAACAACGATGGAGTTCACACAAGATGGCCAGATGAAAATCTTCCGTTGAGGGCTCTCCACCTAAAATGACAAGTTCGAACAAAGAGGCTTCTGTTCATTTTGAATTTCCAATTGTAATTTCTTTTGTTATTCAAACAATTATCTATTAATGTAAAACTCTGTTTCATTAATGCATTGTGTTGTACCCCAAAATTTTCCCTCTCTTTTCCACAAGAAATCACAGCTTCGGGCTTTTCCTGATTTTTCAGATTGGCTTAAGAATCGGTCAAACAGGCTTTTCTCATCAGTCAGACAAAATTAGGGTTTCCATTGATTTTGAATCAGTTCAAGCAGATTGTTAGGGTTTGGTTGAGTTTGGCTCAGGGTTTGATCAGGCGGACGTTTCTTTGACAGTAAATCAAGAATTAGGATTTGCGCGCGCATTCTCAGAAGGAATTAATTCTACAGTTCTTTTCAATTGACTCTGGGATATGGGTTGAGGCTTCTGATTGAAAGTTTGAAATTTAAGTTTGATCAGTGAGATAAAGGACATATGGACGTTTGTTTGTTTAACTGTGCAATTCTTTTGGTTATTCGGAACGTCGGACGTTTATTGATTATTTATAATTTCTAAGTTAAAATTATTGGATAATTTCCAATTATTATAATTCAAGAAATTTAAGTAATTAAATAAATAAATGCAGAAGAATTAAAAGAGATATATGACAAAAAGACTTTTATTTATTTTTAATTATTGGTACAAGTGTTATTTAAATACAAGTAATTTTTACAGTATTTATAATAATGTTTATTACAAATGATTAAAATAAAATAAAACTGTATCCTAAGTGTCTTGAAATCTTCATCTGCTACTGTTGCATCCTTTGCTCAACTGACATTTACCTGCAAAAAGAGAAGAAAGAAGTCAAACACAGCTGAATTTGGAAAAGCATTCTCAGACAGTTAATCATAAAAACTCATCATTAAAAGTGTTGGCCGGAATCAGTTTGTTCGCCCTCTCTGCAAATCACAAGAAGACTCTTGGTTCACAAAGAGGGAAAGGAAATATATTTGCAAATATATGAACTGTACAAGGATGCATAATTGAACCAAATGCACAAAGCTACATGAAAAGGGACAAGCTACTGAATATGCCAAAACAAGTTGCAAAGTCAAACTGTACAAACTAAATATGCCAAAGTTAAAACTGAACAAACAAGTTGTACAAATGCCAACCAAGCAGTCAAACTGTACAAACTAAATATGCCAAAGTTCAAACTGAACAAACAAATTGTACAAATGCCAACCAAGCTGTCAAACTATCAAAGAAGCCATCAAACTGTCAATGCAGAAGAAAGTACACAAAAGGCAGAAAATCTGGAAGTAAGAAGATATACAGAGGAAAGACAAAATGCAAGCAAGCTTGTAAAGATACATTATCATCATTTTCCAGCCAAAACACCTTTTCAGAAAGGTACTTCTAAAGCATTAAAATATGCTTTAATAGAGATAGAACAGAGAGAGAGAGAAGGAGAAGGCTTACAATTTTGCAGGCTTAGGATAAAGATATAAAACAAAGAGTATCAGGATAGTATAAAGGGGGAGGCAGAAAAACACATAGAAACAAATAACACAAAGCTAAAACTCAAGCCTTGAAAAACTGCCTCAAGCCTGCTCTAACTACCTTAAGCCTGCATAAAACTAAGAACCTGCCTCAAACACATGACAGAAGTTGTCTTCAAGCAAAATACCACAAACTGTAACATGGCAAAAGAGGTCAAAAAACAACCAAAACCTTGAAGCCTATAACCTCAAGCCTTGCAGCCCTAAAAAAAAATGTTACATATACAAGCCAATGAGCCTGTAACCTCAAGCCCTGAAACCTGAATAAGAACAAGCTTCAAACTGCCTTGAAGCCAAAGAAAAACTGGTAGAAGCAAGCAAACAATAGCCTGTATCCAACCAGCCTGTCAAAAACTATACAACATTCAAGCTTCCCAACAAACCTGTCTCAAGCCTTATTCAATCAAAACTCAAACAAGCAAACAATAAACCTGTACCAACAACCCTTCAATCCAAACTAGATATCAAACAAATCCCAAACACCCTCAGAATCGTGTTCATCACAGGGCAACATCAACATTCTCAGAAACATGCAACTCATAAGCAAAGTTCATCAAAGAACATCATCAATTAAACACTCAGAGGCAAGCAAAAGAGAAGAAGGATCTCAGAAGCAATTATTACAGGGTTTTCAGGATTTAGTCTCATCATAAAACCATTCAAAGAGGTTAAAGATACAAAGTACCAGAGAAGCCAGCAAGCCCTCGTCATCAAGCTCCCACGCCTCCGGCCACCTGAGACGCGCCGCCGTCCTCCTCCGTCTCCTCTCCAAAGGTAGTAACTCCTCCCTTTTCTTTACACCTCACACATAAAATCAGAAACGTGTCCAAGGTTAACAACATGCAAGAATAAAAATCCAAAACCCTAAAACATAAAAAGAGATCGTTACCTTTTTCACTGCCTTGCTCAACCATGGAGATAGGGAGATGGACGGTGGCGCGCTGGCAGCTGAGGCGAGGAGGATTTAGTCAGAAGCTCGCCTTGGTTAAGAAGGATGAAGAGGCGAAGAAGGGAAACGGTGCCGCTCATCAAGCAACTGTAACCCTAGTTCTGAAACCAAACCAAATGAACCCTAAACAAACATTGTAACACGCATATGGACCTCTACCCCATTAACCTGCCTAAGCCCAACAATCCTGGCGCGTTACACCCCCCTCTGATTCTCCTTCAGTTTTGTTTTGGGCCTGCCCCTCATACTAATGCCTCAGCCCATTTATTTTCTTTATACAAACTAATATCCTTTTTTTTATTATTATATCACTTTATTTCCTTTTTTTTCATAACTTATTACATTAACTTTTTATACAAATTTTTCTTAGATGCTTCTTTTTATTTTATTACACTTAAAAATACATAAATCTTAAGATTATTAAGTTTAAACATTTTTTTATTAAAACCTTTTTTGTTTAGTTTAAACCTTGTATAAAACATTAATAAAGAGTACATAAAAAATAGAATTTTTTTAAGGTTAAATATTTCCTTTTTTTAATTAGTTAAAACTTTTGTTTATATAATTAACAAAAACCCAAAAATAAATAAAATACTTAACAATTGCATTAGGTTAACAATTTATATCATTTGTAAATAATCACATGCATGACACAATACTTTTGTTTCTCTTTGATTCTTATACATTGTTATATTTTACATTGAGAATGCGATTCGATTTGGTTGTAAATATTATTTGGACACTACTATCCTGATAAGACTCATCCCCATTTGTAAATATTTGTACCCCCATTCCCGGATACTTATTTGTAATAGCTTAGACTTTAAATTCCCGCAATTTATCGCTTTCTATATACTGTATAGTAATTAGGGTTTGTATGCGAAGATTCAAAATCAACCGCTAGATAACCTAATACAAGACAAATGCATGAAAATCAAATACACAATTCACACTTGCACCCCTAGGGTTCCTCCACTTGTTGCCTTCCAAAATGGGCCATGTTTGCATGTCAAGTACTTTGACAAAACAAAAACAAATCAAATGATCATAGTCCCTCGATGACGCTTTCGAAGTTGCCTAAACAAAATGATCATAGTCCCTCAAGAAAATTGCCAAAACACTTGACACTATTGCATTCATGGTCTAAACGATGACCCGCGCCTGTCCCGTTAACATCCTAACACAAGGTAGTTCACCAAATACAATGGTGAAACAACACTGTTAAAAGGGTTAAACCATGAGAAAGATCTTTGAGTAAATTTAGGGGTAGACAACTCTTAGTTACTTGATCAAACTTGCAAAACACACTTGCATACTTTCAAAACACACTCCACAACACAACTTTCAAAACAAACTTTCAAAAACATTGAAACATCTTTTCAAAAAGACAAACACCTTTGTAAAACATTCGAGTAAAGAATTGTTACAACGGTTGCCTAGACAAGGAATCCTTTTCAAAACATTTTCAAAACCACACACACACAAAGCACTATTTCACACAATTGAAAATCAAGGCAAGTGATCTAAAACAAGTAACTAAGATCCCATGGATAACCATGGATGAAAAGGGTGCTAGCACCTTTCCTTTTCATAATCTACCCCCCGAACCCACAAAAACATCTCAAAGGTTTTTCCTGTGCTTTTTAACCTTTCCTTTAGGATAAAATAAAAAGTCGGTGGCGACTCTTGCTAAACCGAACAAGTGCGAATACAAAACGCAAAACCTCAAGTCAGTTCTCCCACTGTATCACAGAACTGGCGACTCTGTTGAGGATTGAATTAAAAGTGGGGTTACCTTAGGGTTTAGATCACCTTTACATACTTGCTTTGATTGCTTTGATTGCTTTACTTTTTGGGTCCTTGTTTGGGTTTGTTGTAAATCCTACACCCGGATTTGGGGGCACCTTTTTAGGTAAATAGCAATAAACTGTGAGGGAACTGTGCGGGGTATACCGACATGGTTGAAGCAGTCAGCTATGTTAGTGTGACATATTTGTGAGTACCGGTAGCCCTTGAGTAGTCAAGGAGAATACGGGGCCGCTGAGTGATGTGATGAAGCACTAACAAACTCTTAGAACCTTACTTGACCATCTTGGCCTTTTTACGGGTATGAGATGACCGACTTCGGTGCAGTCCGAAGTTGGTAGATACTCGATACTACACTCATTGAGGATTGTTTTCTAGGAATATTTTGGTCGCCAGTTAAGTGGCTAAACCAAAACAATGAACACAGAAAATAATCCAGTGATATTGAGCTCCTTAGAACCCGGTTTATATTTTAGGACAGGATGAGCCAACTAACTTCAAGAGGGTACTTACCTACAAACCCCATGCAAGCCTAAACCTAAGGACTTGTTTGCTTTGTGTGAATATGATTACCTGTATATATACTTACTTGCTTTTGCATACATGTACATAACATCATGACAACATACCATAGCATTTTTCAAATAACCATTTCAAGGATCTCGAGGGTCTTTTGATGCAGGGTCACGTTGAACCAGACGTCTACCAAAGGGGCAAAAGGTTTTCTCCTCTAAACAAATGCCATCAAAGATCAAGTGCAACAACTTGAATCAGGGGCTATGACCCACTTGACATGGTGAGCTTGATTCTCGTGGAAAGACATCCACAGGTGCAAAGTTCTCCAATCAAAGATCGAAGTTCAACCTCTAACATTCTCTTGTGTTTACCCCAAGAGATCCTTGAAAACATGCATTCACATATCATGCATTGCATCATAACAATTTTTTCCTTTTCAGGTTTCCTTATTCTCCTACTGTTTATTTCAGTAGAGATGGCTCTAGAGAGGACTGTCAAGGATATCCAGGATCAAAATGCTCAACTTCAGGAAATGTTCTTGAACTTGTCCCAGGGGCAAGAAGAAGTGAAAGCTCTCCTCACAAGGGGCTTGGTCCAGGGGAATTCAGGCAATGCCAGGAGTGATCAGTTGGAAGAGCTTCAGTCTGAGCTGACTGCAATGAGGATCCAAATGATGGGACAACTGGTGGGCCAGATGGCTCTCATCCAGGACTTGGCTCAAAGACAAGAGGAGCTCAAAGTTCTCGTCAAGCAACTGCTTCGAGACAACCAAGTGGGGCAAACATCTGAGGTTGAAGAGCAAGTCACCATTCAACCCCCTTTGAGACAAGAAGACAAAGGAAAGGCTCCTCTACTTGCTTCAGGGTCACAAGCCCATCAACAACCTCGTCAGTGTCAACGGGGTAATCAGCGTAAGCAAACTACGTCTGGAAGACAGTTCACAGAGACTGACATACCTTCATCTCTAATACTGGAACACTTGTTGGAGGTCAATCTGACTGCTTTGAGGGATCCTATTCGGAAGCCCAACACCTCTGCTCCTAGCTATCATCCTGACGCATTTTGTGTATACCACTCCTATAGTCCGGGACATGACACCGACGACTGTTGGGCCTTGAAGAACAAGATTCAATATCTGATTGACATTGGAGTGCATTAGATTCATGCCCGATGGCGAGATGAAAATCTTCCGTTAAGGGTTTCTCCACCTGAAATGACAAAGCTCAAACTGAGAGACTTTTGTTCCATTTGAATTTTCAAAGTTGTAATTTCTTTTGTGATTTAAACAATTATCTGTTGATGTCAAACTCTGTTTCATTAATGCATTGCATATGTTTGTCTTGAATTCATCCATTCGTTTTCACTACTCTTATGCTTTCTTTATGATATTTAACTCTTGATAAAAAGTTGCAAGCCTTTAGAGGGAGGATGACGAAACAATACCATATTCTCATACAGTATGCTTTTGAACAGACCTTGCTGATGATGTACAGGCATTTCTTTCAATTCCCAAACACTGGAGTTATAAGGAAGATAATCCCTAGTCAACCCGTTCGAGCCAAAGAAGTAGGAGTTTTCTGTTCTAAACAAATTAAAACCTTTGATTTAAACCCGGGGAAGGGTAGTCTCTCAGTTAATCCAAAAAAGGTGCGCATTGAAGTCGCAAACTCTCAGTTCGTAATACAACGAATGACATCAACAAAAAAAAGCATTCCTCTGGAATCAAAAGACAGTGATGGTTCCTTATCTCATAGGCAGTCATTACCTCTCAAAAGAGAAAAGCCCATTAAGCCAAAACCTATAAAGGAGGCTTAAGAAAGCTGGGGCATCCCGCTGACTGTAATCTCGAAAACAGGAACAGTCAGGCAAAAGTTAGGGATAACAAATCAAAAGAATGAGGTCACTACAAATCCTCAACAACATGAAAAATGTTGCAAAAAAATTGAAATGATGACTGCCTTCCATAAAATTAAATTGGTGTGAACCATCACCAAAAGGTCGTTCCAAACTCGAATAGAGTTCGACGCACAATTAACTGAGTTTAGGATTTAGGAACATCACGAAGAGCGGGTGGGTACAAATATACTTTGAGCCTTTATCCTTTGTTTCTTAAACCGTGAACCAAGCCACATTACAACCCTTCAAAAGTCCTAATTGAAGCATGGGTTAGTTCGAAAGCATACTGTTACAAAAGGTATCCTGACTCCTGTAAGGCTTTGCCCTCAATCTTGTGTTTATTTGTCTTATAAAAAGTTTTCTGCTAAAAAACGCATTTTTTTTCAAAACTTCGAGACAAACATAAACTTTGCATTACTTGAATATCGTTGTTTGCACATGGTTATTTGTTTGACAGCGAAGAAATTCATACAACGAATGTTCGGAGGAACGAAAACTCTCTCAGTGAGTAAAAATCACTTCGAAAAGGATGACGCTTCCATTTACAAATATCCTATCAACAAAGGGGCATGACATGTCACTATCCAATTAACCTGGGGCAGTCCAGTCAAGGTTTCAACAGATCTTTCAAAGTTCAATTATCCTGGGGCAGTCCAGTCAAGGTTTCAACAGATCTTTCAAAGTTCAGTTAACCTGGGGCTGTCCAGTCAAGATTTCAACAAATCTCTCAATTACAGATTAACCTGGGGCAAGTCTCCCTCACCATCACTTGGGGCATTCAAATGTCAATCTCAAAGGGTTACGCGCAGTCCAAGTGACCTGGTAATATCACAAACATCTGATACTAGGGGCAGTGATGAAACCTCTCCGAAATCTTTCTGAAAAGAAATTCAAGTGTCCTCGAGAAGTTCATCACCTCTCTAGCAGACCAGCAGTCATGGGTTTATTTCCCCAACATTTGCCAAGGATTTATTCTCCAAAACAAATTACATTTCAACAGCATTCTTAACATATGCAGTTTGATCGACAGATAAGATTCCTTCATCTTTTGAAGTAGTAATCGTCAAAGATTCCTTCATATTTTGGAGTAGTAGTCGTCAAAGATTCCTTCATCTTTTGGAGTAATCGTCAAAGATTCCTTCATCTTTTGGAGTAGTAATCGTCAAAGATTCCTTCATCTTTTGGAGTAGTAATCGTCAAAGATTCCTTCATCTTTTGGAGTAGTAATCGTCAAATATTCCTTCATCTTTTGGAGTAGTAGTCAAAGATTCCTTCATCTTTTGGAGTAGTAGTCAAAGATTCCTTCATCTTTTGGAGTAGTAATCGTCAAAGATTCCTTCATCTTTTGGAGTAGTAGTCGTCAAAGATTCCTTCATCTTTTGGAGTAGTAATCAAAGATTCCTTCATCTTTTGGAGTAGTAATCATCAAATTCCTACATCACTTGCTGGAATTCAAGAGCGTGCAAAATTTCCTTCATCACCTGCTGGAAGTTACAACCACCAACAAGATAACGGACAACTGAAGCTCCTAAAAAATATGTTTCTCTCAAAGAATGAAGACTCTCATCCTTGAAACCTCAGTAGATTGGTATACTCCCAATTTCTGACCCCCAACAGAATGAAGATTCTCATTCTCAAAGTGGCATATAACCCAAGTTCCAGATTAATACCTGTAACAAGCCAGGAAAACTATCTGTGGACAACTGATTGTAGATTAATACCTGAAACCAGCCAGGAAAACTATCTATATGAAGAGATTGAAGATTAACACTTGTAACAAGCCAGGAAAACTATCTTTCTTTCTCAGGTCAGAGATTAATACCTAAAACCAGCCAGGACAACTATCTCACCGACCAACCTTTTCAATATCCCAGGTCAATACCTGCAGAAATCAAAAGATTCTTGCAATCCCCAGCGGATCTAAAACTTCCAACTATCAATCCCCAAGAAGAATGAAGACTCTCATTCTCAGTTCCTCACAGAGTATTCAAATATTCCCCAGTGAAGATCTCCTCAAGACAGGAATCCCCAGTAGATTGGCATACAACCCAAGCTCCTGATTCCACAACAGAGTGGTCCCAGGACTTCTCATTTTCAACGATCAAAAGATTCTTGCAGTCTCTTGCAGCAGTCAAGGATTCACTTTCCCCGGCAGCAGTCAAGATTCTATTATCTCCGGCTATCCAGGATTCATCTATCTTCAGCAAGACGGCTCATCAGCTTACATGCGCATTCATTACATTCATATCATAAACATTAATATAACACATATTGCATCATACATTTCATGCAACATGACTTTGTATTTCAGCTAATATCTTACCCTTTTTCAGGATAAGATTAATAAGCTTCAGGCTCAACTTTTGAAAACAATTTACGGACGCTTCCCAGCATGGATGCTGCTCTATTGCTTATTCAATTTCAAGACTTCTGAAAGAAGTTCACGGGTTCTCCAGACACGGATGTTAACCTATCGCTTGTTCAGACTCAACTTTTGAAAACAGTTTACGGATTCTCCAAACATGGATGTCAATCTATTGCTTATTCAGACCCCCAGTTCAGAGACGTTCCAAACATGGATACCTTTCTGATACAAGCCCATCTCCAACAAGATACAATCACCTTCAGATGGCATCTATAAGCCCATCCTCCTACCAACAATTTCCAGATGGCATCTCTAAGTCCATCCCCAGACAAGATTCTGTCACATCCCCAGATGGCATCTTTAAGCCCATCACCAAATGGTATCTTTAAGCCCATTCCCTCAAACTACGCTTTGACGAGTGCAATTTTTTTTTGGGCACTCTAGTGTCCAATCTCCTTTTACCTTCGAGTCGTGAACGACAAACTTGCCAATCTAACTCTTCAGGTTCAAGAAGATTGAACAGGGGCAACTGTTGTACCCCAAAATTTGCCCTCTCTTTTCCACAAGAAATCACAGCTTCGGGCATTTCTTGATTTTTTAGATTGGCTTAAGAATCGGTCAAACAGACTTTTCTCATCAGTCAGACAAAATTAGGGTTTCCATTGATTTTGAATCAGTTCAAGCAGATTGTTAGTGTTTGGTTGAGTTTGGCTCAGGGTTTGATCAGGAGGACGTTTCTTTGACAGTAAATCAAGAATTAGGGTTTGCGCGCGCATTCTCAGAAGGAATTAATTCTACAGTTCTTTTCAATTGACTCTGGGATATGGGTTGAGGCTTCTGATTGAAAGTTTGAAATTTAAGTTTGATCAGTGAGATAAAGGACATATGGACGTTTGTTTGTTTAACTGTGCAATGCTTTTGGTTATTCGGAACGCCGGACGTTTATTGATTATTTATAATTTCTAAGTTAAAATTATTGGATAATTTCCAATTATTATAATTCAAGAAATTTAAGTAATTAAATAAATAAATGCAGAAGAATTAAAAGAGATATCTGACAAAAAGACTTTTATTTATTTTTAATTATTGGTACAAGTGTTATTTAAATACAAGTAATTTTTACAGTATTTATAATAATGTTTATTACAAATGATTAAAATAAAATTAAACTGTATCCTAAGTGTCTTGAAATCTTCATCTGCTACTGTTGCATCCTTTGCTCAACTGACATTTACCTTCAAAAAGAGAAGAAAGAAGTCAAACACAGCTGAATTTGGAAAAGCATTCTCAGACAGTTAATCATAATAACTCATCATTAAAAGTATTGGCCGTAATCAGTTTGTTCGCCCTCTCTGCAAATCACAAGAAGACTCTTGGTTCACAAAGAGGGAAATGAAATATGTTTGCAAATATATGAACTGTACAAGGCTGCATAATTGAACCAAATGCACAAAGCTACATGAAAAGGGACAAGCTACTGAATATGCCAAAACAAGTTGCAAAGTCAAACTGTACAAACTAAATATGCCAAAGTTCAAACTGAACAAACAAGTTGTACAAATGCCAACCAAGCAGTCAAACTGTACAAACTAAATATGCCAAAGTTCAAACTGAACAAACAAGTTGTACAAATGCCAACCAAGCTGACAAACTGTCAAAGAAGCCATCAAACTGTCAATGCAGAAGAAAGTACACAAAAGGCAGAAAATCTGGAAGTAAGAAGATATGCAGAGGAAAGACAAAATGCAAGCAAGCTTGTAAAGATACATTATCATCATTTTCCAGCCAAAACACCTTTTCAGAAAGGTATTTCTAAAGCATTAAAATATGCTTTAAAAGAGATAGAAAAGAGAGAGAGAGAGAGAAGGAGAAGGCTTACAATTTTGCAGGCTTAGGATAAAGATATAAAACAAAGAGTATCAGGATAGTAGAAAGGGGGAGGCAGAAAAACACATAGAAACAAATAACACAAAGCTAAAACTCAAGCCTTGAAAAACTGCCTCAAGCCTGCTCTAACTACCTTCAAGCAAAATACCACAAACTGTAACATAGCAAAAGAGGTCAAAAAACAACCAAAACCTTGAAGCCTGTAACCTCAAGCCTTGCAGCCCTAAAAAAAAACATGTTACAGATACAAGCCAATGAGCCTGTAACCTCAAGCCCTGAAACCTGAATAAGAACAAGCTTCAAACTGCCTTGAAGCCAAAGCAAAACTGGTAGAAGCAAGCAAACAATAGCCTGTATCCAACCAGCCTGTCAAAAACTATACAACATTTAAGCTTCCCAACAAACCTGTCTCAAGCCTTATTCAAACAAAACTCAAACAAGCAAACAATAAACCTGTACCAACAACCCTTCAATCCAAACTAGATATCAAACAAATCCCAAACACCCTCAGAACCGTGTTCATCACAGGGCAACATCAACATTCTCAGAAACATGCAACTCATAAGCAAAGTTCATCAAAGAACATCATCAATTAAACACTCAGAGGCAAGCAAAAGAGAAGAAGGAACTCAGAAGCAATTATTACAGGGTTTTCAGGATTTAGTCTCATCATAAAACCATTCAAAGAGGTTAAAGATACAAAGTACCAGGGAAGCCAGCAAGCCCTCGTCATCAAGCTCCCACGCCTCCGGCCACCTGAGACGCGCCGCCGTCCTCCTCCGTCTCCTCTCCAAAGGTAGTAACTCCTCCCTTTTCTTTACACCTCACACATAAAATCAGAAACGTGTCCAAGGTTAACAACATGCAAGAATAAAAATCCAAAACCCTAAAACATAAAAAGAGATCGTTACCTTTTTCACTGCCTTGCTCAACCATGGAGAGAGGGAGATGGACGGTGGCGCGCTGGCAGCTGAGGCGAGGAGGATTTAGTCAGAAGCTCGCCTTGGTTAAGAAGGATGAAGAGGCGAAGAAGGGAAACGGCGCCGCTCATCAAGCAACTCTAACCCTAGTTCTGAAACCAAACCAAATGAACCCTAAACAAACATTGTAACACGCATATGGACCTCTACCCCATTAACCTGCCTAAGCCCAACAATCCTGGCGCGTTACACCCCCCTCTGATTCTCCTTCAGTTTTGTTTTGGGCCTGCCCCTCATACTAATGCCTCAGCCCATTTATTTTCTTTATACAAACTAATATCCTTTTTTTATTATTATATCACTTTATTTCCTTTTTTTTTCATAACTTATTACATTAACTTTTTATACAAATTTTTCTTAGATGCTTCTTTTTATTTTATTACACTTAAAAATACATAAATCTTAAGATTATTAAGTTTAAACATTTTTTTATTAAAACCTTTTTTGTTTAGTTTAAACCTTGTATAAAACATTAATAAAGAATACATAAAAAATATAATTTTTTTAAGGTTAAATATTTCCTTTTTTTAATTAATTAAAACTTTTGTTTATATAATTAACAAAAACCCAAAAATAAATAAAATACTTAACAATTGCATTAGGTTAACAATTTATATCATTTGTAAATAATCACATGCATGACACAATACTTTTGTTTCTCTTTGATTCTTATACATTGTTATATTTTACATTGAGAATGCGATTCGATTTGGTTGTAAATATTATTTGGACACTACTATGCTGATAAGACTCATCCCCATTTGTAAATATTTGTACCCCCATTCCCGGATACTTATTTGTAATAGCTTAGACTTTAAATTCCCACAATTTATCGCTTTCTATATACTGTATAGTAATTAGGGTTTGTATGCGAAGATTTAAAATCAACCGCTAGATAACCTAATACAAGACAAATGCATGAAAATCAAATACACAATTCACACTTGCACCCCTAGGGTTCCTCCACTTGGTACCTTCCAAAATGGGCCATGTTTGCATGTCAAGTACTTTGGCAAAACAAAAACAAATCAAATGATCATAGTCCCTCGATGACGCTTTCAAAGTTGCCTAAACAAAATGATTATAGTCCCTCAAGAAAATTTCCAAAACACTTGACACTATTGAATTCATGGTCTAAACGATGACCCGCGCCTGTCCCGTTAACATCCTAACACAAGGTTGTTCACCAAATACAATGGTGAAACAACACTGTTAAAAGGGTTAAAACATGAGAAAGATCTTTGAGTAAATTTAGGGGTAGACAACTCTTAGTTACTTGATCAAACTTGCAAAACACACTTGCCTACTTTCAAAACACACTCCACAACACAACTTTCAAAACAAACTTTCAAAAACATTGAAACATCTTTTCAAAAAGACAAACACCTTTGTAAAACATTCGAGTAAAGAATTGTTACAACGGTTGCCTAGACAAGGCATCTTTTTCAAAACATTTTCAAAACCACACACACACAAAGAACTATTACACACAATTGAAAATCAAGGCAAGTGATCTAAAACAAGTAACTAAGAGCCCATGGATAACCATGGATGAAAAGGGTGCTAGCACCTTCCCTTTTCATAATCTACCCCCCGAACCCACGAAAACATCTCAAATGTTTTTCCTGTGGTTTTTAACCTTTCCTTTAGGATAAAATAAAAAGTCGGTGGCGACTCTTGCTAAACCGAACAAGTGCGAATACTAAACGCAAAACCTCAAGTCAGTTCTCCCACCGTATCACACATTGCATATGTTTGTCTTGAATTCATCTTGTCGATTTCACTATATTTAAAATTATGCTTTTTATTCTTCTTATAACACAAACCTTTAGAGGGAAGATGACGAAAGCAATGCCTTAATCTCATATAGTATGCTTTTGGAAAGACCTTGCTGGCGATGTACAAGCGTTTCTTTTAAATCCTAAACACTGGAGTTATAAGGAAGATAATCCCTAGTCAACCCTTTCGAGCCAAAGAAGTAGAAGTTTTCTGTTTTAACACAAGTTGAAACCTTTAGTCAAAACCTGGGACAGGGTAATCTCTCAGTTAATTCAAGCGCATGTTAAAGTCGCAAACTCTCATCTTGTAATACAATGAATGACCTCAAAAACATTCCTTTGGAATCAAAAGACGGTGATGGTTCCCTATCACATAGGCAGTCATGATCTCTCAAAGAGAAAAGCCCACTAAGTCGAAACCTACGAAGGAGGCTTAAGAAAACTGGGACATCCCGTTGACTGTAATCTCAAAAACAGGAACAGTCGGGCAAAAATTAGGGATAATAAATCAAAAAAATGAAAAAAGAGGTCACTACAAATCCTCAACAAAAATAATGTTGCAAAAATGACTGTCTTCCAACGAATTTAACTTGTTTGAACCATCACCAAAATGTCATTTCAAACTCAATTGGAATTCAAACGTACAATTAACTGAGTTTAGGACTGAAGAACATCACGAAGAGAGGGTGGGTACAAATATACTTTGAGCCTTTATCCTTTGTTTCTTAAACCGTGAACCAAGCCACGTTACAACCCTTCAAAAGTCCTAATTGAAGCATGGGTTAGTTCGAAAGCATACTGTTACAAAAGGTATCTTGACTCCTGTAAGGCTTTGCTCTAAATCCTGAGTTGAATTTTTCTTACAAAAGCTTTCTGCTAAAAAACGCATTTTCAAAATTTCAAGACAAGCATAAACTTTGCATTATTTGAATATCGTTGTTTGCATATAGCTATTTGTTTGGCAGCATAGAGATTCACACAATGAATATCCAATGAACAAAAAGCTCTCTCAGTGAACAAAGTCACTTCAAGCGGGATGACACTTCCATTGCAAAAATCTCCTATCAACAAGGGGACATGACATGTCATCCTCCAACACACCTGGGGCAGTCTAGTCAAGATTTCAAGAAATCTCTGAAAGTGCAGAGTAGCCAGGGGCAAGTCTCCGTCCCCGTCACTTGGGGCATTGAATGTCAATCCCAACAAAGGGTCGCATACAGTCAAACATTTCCTGGCAAAGCCATAAACACTCACTACTTGGGGCAGTGACAAATCTCCCCCAAAATCCCTCTCATAAGAGGACTCCTAACCAGAGTTTCAATCTTTGATAACCTCTTCCCATCTAAGTCGACCTCAAGAATCCATGAGGATTTTTCTCAATTGAAGTTGCCAGAATTTTCACTATCCCCAGCGGAAACAAAGAATTCAACTCTTTTCTCCAGCACCAATTCGGAATTTATTTTCCCCAGCCAGAGATCATCTTGAAAACATTACATATTCGTACATCAAGACATCATACAACGCAATATCATTTATTTTGAGAATATCATTGCCTGATATATGTCATGCAACTAACCTTTACCTTTCAGGAAAGATGCAATCAAATTCTCACAAAATTCAAGCTATGAAGCCTGGATTTGACCAGATAGTAGTTCACTCAACTTTCCTATCCAACAAAGTTGATTCCTCAGAAGAATAACGGACGATCAAAGTTCCCAAAATTCAACAGAGATGATTCCTCAGTAGAATAACGGACGACCGAAGTTCCCAAAATTCATAGAGATGATTCCTCAGTAGAATAACGGACGACCGAAGTTCCCAAAATTCAACAAAGATGATTCCTCAGTAGAATAACGGGCGGTCAAAATTCCCAAAATTCAACAGACATGGTACCCCAGTAGAATAACGGACGACTGAAGCTCCTAAAATTCTATTTCTCTCAAGACAAAGATCAACATTTCCCCGCGGAATCCTCCTCAAACAACGAAACAGGAATCCCCATTGGAAACCTTCTAAGCAATGTTTAAAGACACATATACTCTTCAACAGCAGTCCAGGATTTAACGGTTCCCCGACATCTTTTGAAGATATTCCAAGACTTTCGTCTGGTTCAGTTAAATCGATTTCTAAGATTTTTCTTATTCTTATCCAGTCAAAGTTAATTCAAGACCTTCTCTGGTTCAGTCAGATCGAGACTAAGATCTCCCTGATTCTTTTTCTAGTCGAAGATTTACCAAGACTTTCGTCTGGTTCAGTTAAATCGATCCTAAGATTTTTCTGATTCTTATCCAGTCAAAGTTAATTCAATACCTTCTCTGGTTCAGTCAGATCGACACTAAGATCTCCCTGATTCTTATTCCAGTTGAAGATATTCAAAGACTTTCGTCTAGTTCAGTTAAATCGATTCTAAGATTTTTCTGATTCTTATCCAGTCAAAGTTAATTCAATACCTTCTCTATTTCAGTTAAATCTCTCAACGGTTTATTCTGATTCGTTTCCAGATTTTTACTGTTTCAGATAAATCTCTCAGCGATTTATTCTGATTCATTTCCGGACTTTTGCTGTTTCAGATAAATCTCTCAACGATTTATTCTGATTTGTTCTCTATTCAGATCCAGTTCAAACTTTCCGTCAACAATCATCTTTGAATGGCATCTTTAAGACCATTTCTATACACAATCTCTACAACACGTCATTAAGATCCCCAGCGGAGATGAGACTACCAACTACCAATCCCCAGCGGAGCCGAAACTTCAAGCTATCAACCCGCCAGCGGAAATCATCCAGTTTCTCCAAGTTTCCCCAGCAAGTTGTCTTGAAGCCTGAAAATTAACCAAATGACGGTTAACTTCTGTTTCTACCCAACCAAGGTTAACTCCCCAATAGATGGGCATACAACCCAAACTCCTGAACTCCCCAGCGGAATTAAACTTTTCCCCCACTGAGTTTTTATTGCTTCTCGAGAGAACAAAGACTCCCGTCAATAATCCCCAGTAGAAGTCATTAAAATTCTCAGGATTCCTCAAGCAGATTCCTCAAGAAGTATATGGCATTACTCTCACAGCGGAATCCTCAGCAGTCAAGGATTTATTTTCCTCAACAATACAGCAAATCAGCTTACATACGCATACATTACATCCATAGATCATAAACATGGATAAAACACATTTATTGCATAATACATTTCATGCAACACAACTTTGTGTTTCAGATAACGTTTTACCCTTTTAAGGATAAGAATAACAGCTATCTTTAACAAATATTCAAAGATTTCGGATACAGTACAAATACGCTCCAGACAAGGACGCCATTCTGATACTCATTCAGATTCAGTTTTTGGATACAACACAGATATGCTCCAGACACGGAAGCCATTATGTCGCTTATTCAGTTTCATCCTACAGATACAGTACAGATACACTCCATACACGTAAGTCATTCTGTCACTTATTCAGATTCAAGGACAAATACAGTTCATATATGTTCCAAATACAGACACCATTCTGATGCTTATTCTGTCGATTTACAACCAAACATTCTTGGATGGCATCTGCAAGCCCATCTCCAACAATATTCTAACATCTCTCCAAATGGCATATTTAAGCCCATTCCCTCAATTACATTTTGACGAGTGCAAATTTACGGGCACTCTAGTGTCCAATCATCTTTTACCTTCGAGTCACGAACGACAAAACTCGCCAATCTAACTCTTCAGGTTCAAGAAGATTGAACAGGGGCAGCTAATGTACCCCAAAATTTTCCCTCTCATTTTATCAAGATTTTCCCCACAAGACTCTTTGGACTCAAGACCAGATTCGGGTTTGCTCAGCTCAAGACATCTCCTTGCACTGATGACCTGAAATTAGGGTTTCAGTTTGCACAGGGATTTTTGGACTTTCAATGTCTCATGTGACTTTCATACTTCATGTTGGACTCCTAAGATTGCCCATACCAAGTTTCAAGCTTTGGATCACACTTTTGCCCAATCAATTAGACAGTTGACCTAAAAATCAACTGTATTGGGGAAAAAGTCAACCATGGCCAATTTACAGTCAAACTTCATAATTTTTTATCCACATCAACATTATAGACTCATATGAACCATTTTATCAAGTTTGTACCACAACTCCTCAAGAAATTTGATCAGATCATCAAAAGGGCAAAATGGTCAAAATTAGGGTTTTGACTGTAGAAGGGCAATTTCTGATTTTTCACCGAGACAATGGCAAATTGGGTTAAAGCATGGTTTCAAGGACTCAATGGAATCATCTTGACCTAATCACAAGGTTCAAAAGATCTCAAATGCATTCGATTGACAAATGAATTTTCCAGTCAACTGATCAAAAATCAACTGTACACTGAAAAGTCAAACTTTGGCTTTTTGGTCAAAATCAAGTGCCAGGGGTCATAATTCATCAAAACATGTCAAAATGTGAAACTTGTTCACCAAGAAACCTAAATTTGGAAATTAGGGTTTAGGTTTGAAAAATTTCATAACTTAGAAATTTTCTAAGTTATGAAAATTCCTTATTTTTTCCCAACTTTCCCCAACTTTTTCACCATGATGCAATTGGATTAAAAGAAAACTTCAAACATGAAAGTTGTAGTCCTCCATGAAATCTAAAACTTTGATTCAAAACGTTTTCCCAAAAGATTCTTGGATCTCAAGTTATGATTTTGTGAATAGGGGTCCAAAAACTTTTTAACTTAGTGAAATTTTGCCCTAGTTTAGGCAGATTTTTGACCTAACTTCATGGAAAAGTTTCACCTAGTTCCAAGAGTAATCTCAAAATGCATTTCAAATATGTATTGTAGAGCATGTTACAAGCTTTCCAAAATGTCTAAGAACTCTCCAAGATCATTTATGGTTAGGGAGAATCGAAGAAAAGAAAATGGAAATTTCTCACTTTTGTCCATGGCATTTTTCACATTGTTACAAGTTACAAATATATCCTAAGCATACTTGTACTTGTTTTACAGGTCTTAATCCTTTCCACACTCCTTAATTTAATGCAAATACATTGGACAATGGCTTTGTTCTGAGCTATGGAACTTTGCACAATGAATTAACCCATTTATGGCATAAAGGTATCAATACCATTTCCATAAAGCTTGCTTTTTTGCAAATTTGTATTCCTTGAGCATTGAACCTGATCTTTGGCTACAAACAAGATCCATGAACATCAGGAAAAGTGTACCAAACCTCTACATCCCACGAGCTAGCAAGTACAGCCTTTGCCTTTGTGAGTTCAACTTTTGCTTCAAAAGCAAGTAAGCTTGCAAAAGTCCACACCACTTGTGTATCTGATAAAACCAAGACTTTGTAGCATTTCAAACAATTTCAGCATATTGTAACAAGCCAATACACGAGCGCATAGCATTGCAAACAGCCTCTAACACAGAAAACTCCATTTCTGCCCAAAATAGGGCAACTTCTGCAAACACCAAGCCACTTCCATATTCCCTCGTGCGTTTTGCTTGGAACCACTTCAAACACATTCCATACATCACACATAAGTTGTCCAGGCCTTTCTCAAGCAACTTTAACCCCTGTTTCGAGCTTCACCATTTCCATTTTCTGAGTTTGCAGGTTAACTTCTACAAGGATATTCAGGCAACTTCAAAGCAAGCTGAGCATTGGAAAAGGTTGAGGGAACTTCAAGCAAGCTCAAAAGAACTTCAGGCCTCACTCAAAGTTGCTACATTGCCATATCCAAACTCAACTGAACAAGGTAATTTTCAAAGTTCTATCTCCTTATTTAGGCATCATTAGGCTTAGGTTTGTGAAGCAAAAATGTAGTCCTTAAGTTCCTTGATCTGTACATATGTGTAGATTTCATTTATATTAACTTAGCTAGGGGTATTTGATAGTTGAAGTTGTTGAAAAAACTAGGTTAGAATTTAGGGCCACTGAAATTCTCCCTGGTTTCTTAGAGTTAGATCAAGTTTTTTATATCATTGAAATCGTGTGATCATGAGCTACATTTTTCATGTTATAAGTTTTTGATTTTATGCAAAGAATAGCAAGAATAGGATTCAAGCACAGAACACGCGTTTTGGACGAAGGCAGAGGTCAGGGATGAAGTGTGTATGGGCCTGGCGTGCTTGGGCTTGTTTCTTTTGGCACCCCCTTTTACTTTTTGCACCCCTTGGCCCATTTTCTTTATTATGCATATTTTCTTCATTTCTTTTATATTTTCTGACTTTATTTATTTTTTCTAAACATTATAAAATCATAAAAAAATTTCTTAAATTTTTTCATTTTATTTTATTATTTTTATTTATTTTTAGGGCATAAAAATAGTTTATTAGGTTAAATTTAATTTATTTTCTTAAATAAACTTGTAAATAATATTTAAATACTTAAATATTTTATTTTTATTATTTATGCATTTAAAATTATATTTTCATGCAATATTTAATTTTTAAACATTTTGTATATATTATTATTAGTTTTTCTTGAACAAAAATAAATAATATAGAATATTTTCTTTTAATTAAAATTAGGGTTTCTTCACCCTTTCAAAAATAATCATTTTTATTTTTCTTATTTCTAAGACTTAAATAACTTATTTTTACATACATAAAAATTAATACAAAAACATTTCTTGCATATTTACATTTAATTGCATATTTAAATACTTGTTTATTTATTTATTGTTGTATAAATTCAATTGGGTTGTAATAGTAAATTAGGGTTTTATTTTATGCAAATATCCTCTATTCAAACTTGAATCCCCTTTCCCATAATATTGTTGTAATAGTCTAGATTTACTTTACGCATTTTATCGCTTTCATATGTCATGATAGTAAACTAGGGTTTTGTATGCAAAGACCAAAAATTAAACAAATAGCATGACTAAATACAAGACAAAAATGCATGAAAAATGACAACACCTTGCACACAAGCACCCCTAGGGTTTCATCCACTTTGTTGCCTTAAAATGGCCATGGTATGCATGCTAGGTATCTTGGCAAAACAAAACAAAACAAAAGGATCATAGTCCCTCGATGATGCTATCTTGGTTGCCTAAACAAAAATGATCTAGTCCCTCAAAAGAAAGCTTGCTAAGATACTTGGCACCATTGCTATCATGGTTATACGATGACCCACGCCCGTCCCGTTTAACATCCAAAGATAGGGTTATTTACCAAATACAATGGTAAAACAACAATGTCAAAGGAATAAAAATGTATAAGAAAGAATTTTGAGTAGGGTAGATAACTCCTAGTTACTTTATCTCTTTCAAACCATCCTTGCTATTTTCAAACAAACACACACAATTTCAAAACAATTTCCAAACAACTTTCAAAACATTGAAAAAATTTTCAAAAGACAAACACCTTTGTATACATTCAAACAAGAATCATTACAAAGGTTGCCTAAACAAAGGCCTCTTTTCAAAATACTTTCAAAACCACACACAAAAGCACCATTTCAAACAATTGGAAAAGCAAAGCAAGTGATCTAAAACAAGTAACTAAGAGCCCATGGAAAACCATGGATGAAAAGGGTGCTAGCACCTTCCCTTTTCATAATCTACCCCCCGAACCCAAAAACAATCTCAAAGATCTTTCTTGTGCTTTTTTACCTTACCTTTTGGATAAAATAAAAGTCGGTGGTGACTCTTGCTAAACCGAAACATTTGCGAACACAAACGCAAAACCTCAAGTCAGTTCTCCCACCGCATCACAATATTGTTATGTTTAATTGTTTCAGGAGCTCCACAAATTTCTTGAATTATCCTTCGGTTTTATATTTGCCTAATCTCTGAGGGAATGGAATAGGTGGCTTATATGGTGGTGGGGCTACGTATGGTTTTGCATTTTCAACTTCGTCTCTGGCAATGATTTCTTACTCAATATTTTTATTTATTTCGTCATTGTTGTTTGCATTTTCGGTTTAATTTTCATTTTGTTGAGACATCGACTTAGTTGAGATTCTCGGATCTACCGGTCCGTCTAATTCAGTCCCACTTCTTAATGTAATGGTATTAGCATGACCTTTCGGGTTAGGTTGTGGTTGACCAGGAAACACCCCAGGTGGAGCGACAGTTGTTGCTTGTTGTTGGGCTACTTGAGAAATCTGGGTTTCTAACATTTTTTTATGTGTAGCCAAGGCATCTACTTTGGTTGCTAATTGTTTTACTAATTCGGAGGTGTGTACGTTTTGGTTTATAAATTCCTTATTTTGTTGTGTTTCAGTAGCAACAAAGTTTTCCATAATTATCTCAAGGTTGGACTTACGGGGTGCTTGAGGTGCAGCTTGAGGTGTAGCTTAAGGTGCCTTTTGGAAACCAGGAGGTGCTTGAGGGGCGTATAACGCATTTTTATTCTTATAGGAAAAGTTAGGATGATTCTTCCAACATTGGTTATAGGTGTTAGAGTACGGGTTTCCTTGAGCGTAATTCATCTGGTCAGGGGGTATCCCAGCTAGCAATTGGCATTTAGAAATGATATGTCCAGGTATTCCACACAAGTCACATTTTTGAGCTACGGCAGCCACGGTGGCTGCGGGGGTTGGGGTTATTTCTAAACTCTCAATCTTTTGAGTCAGGGCGTCAACCTTAGCATTGACGTGGTATATGCCACTGACTTCGTGCAATCCTCGTGTGGAGGCTCATTCTCCCCCCCATTGATAATGGTTTTGCGCCATGTTTTCAATTAGTTGATAAGCTTCATTATAGCGTTTAACCATTAGTGCACCACCAGCGGCGTCGTCTAGAGATAGTTTGGTGTTATATAGGAGACCACCATAGAAGGTGTGGATGATTAGCCATGGTTCAAGTCCATGATATGGGAAAAGTCTCAGCATGTCCTTGTATCTCTCCCAAGCTTCACAAAGGGATTCGTCGTCTTTTTGCGTAAATCCATTGGTTTGGCCTCTCAGTATTGCAGTTTTGCTTGGTGGAAAATATCTTGCTAAGAAGACTTTCTTCAATCCGTCCCATGTAGTTATGGAGTTTAAAGAAAAGGGAAAAAGACGTAATCAAATTATCTCAGGATTAACACCATTAGCTTTTACTGTGTCGGCGTATTGTACGAACACGGATAAATGGATATTTGGATCGTCCGTAGGGCCTCCGGAGAATTGATTTTGTTGCACGACTTGCAACAATGAAGGTTTAAGCTTGAAGTTATTCGCCTCGATGGCAGGAGGAGAAATACTCGAGTGCGTCTCAGCTCGAGAAGGAGCAGCGTACTCCTTAAGAGGTTGATTACCTAGTTCATCCATGTCTAGGTTCAGAATTGGTTCTTCAGGAATGTGAATTGGAATTGGATCTACTTCGGGAAGATCGAGGATTCGACGTCTTATGTTAATAAAACATTCGATTTCATTGATTCGTTGTACTAATTCCCCTCCTTGTAAATGAGTATTTGGCATACAATCATTCCAAGAAAGGAAAAATGTTGCCCTAGTCTATACGGTGCAACAGCAGAATTATGATATTGACTAAATTAGTCCCCGACAACGGCGCCAAAAACTTGATCTACTTGGTATGGTAGTCTAAATGATCTGGACTTCAAGTTCACAGTCTTATCGTGTAGTTTTAAATATTATCGAACCCAAAGGACCAAAAGTCAAACGTATCATTATCTAGCGTTACGGTGTAAATCTAAGGCTAAAAATATTAGGTTTAGATTAGGGGAACTAAAAGTAAGTTTGAATCTAGTTAAATAATTAGAGGGGGTAAACATACAGTATGTAATGATCGGGCTTCGGTAATTAGTAACCTATTTGGTAACCTGTAGTTTCTAACAATTCTCAGCAGAAATTTATCAGTTTAAAAACCCTCGTCTCACACTGTCGTGGTTGTTGATTTAGGTTATGCAACTTAAGTCCTAATGTATTCTCTCGCTATCTCTTCGGAGTTAGAAACATTCTTTTGAAAACAAATAAACTCTAATTCTCTTTAAAGTGCTCTCACTGTTTTTAAAGCCAATGCCTAGTTACTACGTCCAGTTAAAGATCCTCAAGCTCTCGCTTTATTGAACCTAACTTCTATTCGTTTTTTACTCTCGTAACAAAACGGTTCATCATTAAAATTTAAGTAATTTAGTCCAGAAAATAGTTTAACAATTAAATAACCAATAGTATTACCAAATTCCCTCAATTTTATGATCTTACATACCGATATAGAAATCTAGCCTAGCATATTATAAAACTCAATCATAGAATAATAAAAGCCAGACAACAAAGTAAACATGGTTATCGAATTAAAGGCAAATAATAATTTATTCAAATAAAAACCTGGAAATAAATTGACTGGAGACTGATAAAAATTCGTCCGGCTCTAAAGGAAGCACTCCTCTACGGGTTGGTAGGTTTTGCTTCGATACGGAACAGGAACAATTGTGAAAATAAAATAATAAACTTAAATAACAATTCTGGAGGTCTTTAAATAAACTACTGGGAAATAGATTTCCGGTGTAGAAATCTATTTCTTAAAACGAGTTGGGAAAATAAAACTGCTAAGGAAAATAATAGCTAAGGAAAAATAATTTTGGAAAGTAGTAGCTCTGTGAAATATGCACGAAGAACAAAAAGGCAGTAACCACATAAACCTCTTTCAGTGCATGAGGTTTACTATTTATATTCATCTCGAGTAACTGTTCGTGAGAGTTTGTTGGAGAGATTATAGGGCTGCTGAATCTCCGCGTATCTGACTTGGTGGAAGCAGTTAACACACTTTCGTTGCAAGCTTTTAGGGACGTGGGAAAAATAATAAGGGATGTGATGTTCGTCAAAAGGATTAGTGACGTTCGTCACTTACTTACTCAATGTGTGTCGTTCGTCAAGCTTGCCTTGCCGGTCGTCACGCTTGTTGACTTGCGCGCTCCTTCTTTTGGGCTTGGGCTTGTTGTTGACTTTTATTGTAGCCTTTTTTTTCTTCTTTTTCTTCTTTTTCTTCCTTTATCTTCTTTCTCTCGTAATTAATTTGATACCTGTAAAATAGAAAAATACCGGCATAATACCAACTACAAAGTGATTTAATTTAGACTAAAAATGGAAAATAATTTAGTTAATTCAAGCTAAATATGCAATATATTTATGTGTTATCAGTCATCGAGGGACTATGATCTTATATTTTGTTTGTTTTTGCTAAGACACCTCACATGCATAATATAGCCATTTTATAAGGCAACAAAGTGGATTTTCCCTAAGGGTGGATGTGTGCAAGTGTATTGTTTTCATGCTTGATTTTGTCTTTGATTAGGGTTTTCTAAGCATTGGTTTTAGTCTTTCCATACAAATCCTAATTACTAGCATGTTATATATAAAGCGATAAATTGCGGAATAAATATCCTATGCTATTACAATCATTAGGGGGGTGGGTTGTACAGATTTTACAAATGGGAATTGCAAGTAAAATTAAGTTCTAAGTTACTATTACAACCATATTGAATGGATAAGAATGTACAAAAAATATAAAATGAACTTGTTTTGTTTAAGAAAAAAGAAATAAATTTTGTTTAAGAAAATATTTTGATTTTTTTATGTTAAAAGAAATAGGACATGTGAATATGAAATATTTTTGGTGTTTTTGATTAATAAAAGTAATGGAAAAAATAACAAGGAGAAAGAAAACGGAATCAGCGCTTTGCTGAAATTAAAGAAATCAGTAGTTCTGACTCTGGCAAGCTGCAAGACAAAAATAACATGTTAGCAAAAAATAGGGAAGGTCAAAGGTTCTGGGTCCGCTGGAAACAAAGAAGATTTCAGAAGTTCTGATGTTGCTGGCAGAACTTCGTCTCCCTCTCCATGCTAGTCAGAGCATCTGCAACTTAGTCATTTCTTAACAAAACAGAAGAGGCGCACATAGCAGTTATGGCAAGTTTCGTAATGTTTCAGAAACAAGAGGTATCAGAACTATAAATCAGAAGCAAGCATGAATTTGTTAATCCTAGTTCTGAGTCCTAATTTCTTCATAAAGTTCTGAACTGAAATTCTCTCTACTTAGGAAGGCAAATACATGAAACCTCATAATATGTACAACATCAGAATCAGGATGTCTACATTTTATTTTGAACATGCAAGTCTAACAATGCCTAAGTAATATGACGAGAGTCAGCAGAAGCTTACCTTGCAGCTGGAAAATGTTCTGTGAGCTGGAGTCTGGTTCTGACCGCTTGTGATGTTCTGACCAGCTTCCTCACGTGCCCAACAGGCTAGAAACCTTTTACTTGAACTATGAATGACTGGAAAATTCTAGAACATCCAAAGAGCAAAGTTCTGACTTCTTTGAAGTGGATATTGATGGAGGGTATGTTACAGTCTGAACACGGAAGTTAGGATGGTTTCAAATGTATATCAGAAACTGCATGGATGGTTTTGGTCAAGGAACACTTCTGATCTTTGTATCTTCTTGCTCCAGCATGTTTTGAAGGAGCTCTCAGACTTTCCAGGAAGCTTGCAACACGTTTTGTAAACCTTCTTTGAATTACTCTTGCAACTTCTGGATGAACCTATGTGAAAACTCGCCTAGAAGTTGTAGACAACTTCTGACTTGAAAATGCTCAGAATTTGCTGAGTGCCTAAGCTACAGGGACATGCCTTTAAGGATATATAACTTGAAATCCCAAAATTTCTAAAAGAAGTTTCGTTCTACAATGTTTCAGGCCTCATTGAGATCTAAAACTCTTGAGTTAGAAATTATTCCAGAATCAGCTTGCATCATGGTGATAATCTGATCAGAAGTTCTGAGTTTGTCATATTTCTTAAACACTTAGAAAAATTCTAAGTATTTAGAATTTTGAATTTTCCAAAGTAATTTTGACTTTTGAATTTCTTGATGAAAAAAACTTCATATTTCAACATTTCTTGATGAAATATGGTCCTTGAAACTTGATTTTGATCAAAATTCAAAGTTTGACTTTTCAGTGCGCAAATGACCATTTTACCCTTGTGAATGACTTTCTTGGAAAATTTGCAATTCAAGGCTTGAAATTGGATGGAAGATAACCTGAGGGTCCAGGTTGATCCTTTGAGAAATGAGAGGGAAAATTTTGGGGTACAACAGCTTCCCTTGTTCAATCTTCTTACATCTGAAGAGTTAGATTAGTAAACCTGCCATTCGTGACTCGAAGGTGGAAAATGATTGGACATTAGAGTGCCCAGAAATTTGCACTCGATGATGTGAAGCTTGATTGTATAGGGAATGGGCTTAAAGATTCCATTTGGAGGGATGATGGAAAGTTGTTGGAGATGGGATTGCAGATGCCATCCAAAAATGATCGTTGAACCGTATCTGTAAGATGAAACTGAATGAGTATCAGAATGGCGTCCGTGTCTGGAGCGTATCTGAACTGTATCTGAAAGTTGAATCTGAATGAGTATCAGGATGGCATCCGTATCTGGAGCATATCTAAATTGTATTTGTAAGTTGAATCTGAATGAGTATCAAAATAGCGTCCGTGTCCGGAGCATATATGAACTGTATCTGAAAGTTGAATCTGAATGAGTATCAGGATGGCATCCGTGTCTGAAGCGTATCTGAACTGTATCTGAAAGCTGAATCTGAATGAGCATCAGGATGGCATCCGTGTCTGGAGCGTATCTGAACTGTATCTGAAAGATGAATCTGAATGAGTATCAGGATGGCATCTGTGTCTGGAGCGTATCTGAACTGTATCTAAAGATTGAATCTTTGAACATTGTTAATAGTAGCTATTGATTAACCTTATCCTGAAAAGGATAAAGTGTTAGCTAGAATGCAAAGTCATGCTGTATGAAATGCATGATATAATGCGATTGTGATACATGCATTCGTGTTATCGATGTTTATGATATATGGATGCGATGTATGCGTATGTGAGCTAATCTGCTGCACTGCTTGTTGGTTTGGGGGAAATAAATCCCTGACTGCTACTGAGGATACGTAGTGTAAGTCTTTATATTGTGAAGTTGAAGTGTTGATGAACTTCTACTTAGAGAAGTAAACTATGTTGTAAGGGAAACTCTGTGTACTGCTTGTGAAATCCCGTTGGGGAATCCTGAGAAATTTGGAAACTTCTACCGGGGAGTGATAACTGGAAGTTTTGTTCCGCTGAGGATTAAACTGCCACTGCGGGGGATTTTATGGAAATAGCTTAGAGAGATTTCCTTATTTCTTAAAGCCATCAATGATTGTCTTTTTATTTTGTTCATTTGTAAACAGTAATTATGTTCAAATGCATATGTTCAAAAATAAATCATTGGACGTTTTTGTAAACAAAACACAAGAGTAAAGAAAATAGATAGTTTTGCACTTTCAAAGGGATATCTTTGTATTGACTTTGAGTAAGTATTTTTGTACAATGAAACAAACATTCTAGTAGGAGAATGCCATCGTAAAAAAAATGAAAGTTTGATACAAAGAAAAGATATCTATGTGCAATAATCCCATGGGGTTCCCATTCTGCTATAGTCTTCGTGTCTTTGAGCATCTTATCTATTTGTTGCCTTATTCGAAGCTGATTGAATTGATCAGAACCGTCAAGTTTGCAGGTTTTCGGTAAGGTGATCCAACGGGACATAGTCATACGCTTTAAATCCCTAACTTTTTCCTGGACCGCCCTTTCGGGTTTTCAGTCCACCGGGATACCCTTTTTTGCCCAAGTCGCCCTTTCAAGTTTTCAACTTTCCGGGTGTACATATTTTTTGATTTATCCCTAATTTTTGCCCAAACCTTTTTGGTTCGCCGGGATACCCTTTTTTGCCTAGGTGTGTCAACCTAGCGGGTCTCTTTATGCGTAATATCTTTTTACTATGTCTTCGTTCACAGGGTGCGGTAGGTCGTCACCATCCATGGTGGTCAAGATCATTACTCCACCAGAGAACATGCTTTTGATTACAAATGGCCTTCGTATGTAGGAGTCCATTTTCCCCTGGGATCACCTTGCGACAGTATGATACGTTTGATCACCAGATCTCCGATTTGATACCCTTGGCATCTGACCTTTTTGTTGAAAGCCTTGATCATCCGTTTTTGATACATTTGACCATGACAGACAGCAGTAAGCCTTTTCTCATCAATCAAGTTCAGTTGATCAAGTCGATTCTGGATCCAATCTTCTTCATTCATCCCTGCATCCCTCATGATTCTCAGAGAGGGGATCTGAAACTCTATAGGAAAGACAGCTTCCATGCCATACACCAAAGAGTAGGGTGTTGCTCCGGTTGATGTGCGTGCTGTGGTATGATTCCCATGGAGAGTGAATGGTAGCATCTCATGCCAGTCTTTGTACGTGACTGTCATTTTCCATATGATCTTCTTGATATTCTTATTTTCGACTTCGACAACACCATTCATCTTTGGCCGGTAAGGGGAAGAATTGTGATGCTAGATCTTGAATTGCTCACACGGGGTGGTGATTATAGTATTGTTTAGATTCGTACCATTGTCTATGATGATCCTCTCTGGGATGCCATACCAGCAAATAAGATTCTGTTTAATGAACTGGGCTACAACAATCTTGGTAATGGAAGCGAAAGAAGCTGCCTCAACCCACTTTGTAAAATAGTCAATGGCCACTAGCGCGAAGCGATGTCCATTGGAGGATGTTGGTTTGATTTCTCCAATCATATCGATTCCCCACATAACAAAGGGCCAAGGATCTGTCAAGACATTCAGAGGAACCGGAGGTACGTGCACCTTGTCAGCATAAATCTGACACTTGTGGCAGGTTCGAGAGTGTTGATAACAGTATACATCCATGGTAGACCAGTAATAGCCTGCCCATAGGATTTTCTTTTCCATCGTATGTCCACTGAAATGGGTGCCAAAAGTTCCCTCATGTAGATCAACCATGATCTTTTCCGCTTAAACTTATCTGCGCAACGGAGCAAAACAGAGTCAGGGTTGCGTTGGTAGAGAATGCCATTACTAAGGAAGAATTTAGAAGAGAATCTCCTTAAGAACTTCTTATCATTGACTGAAGCTCCTTCTGGATATTCTTGAGCCTCGAGATACCTTTTGACTTCGTGAAACCAAGGCTGGTCCACTACTTCTTCAGTATTAATCTCGTGACAGTGAGCTAGTTCGTCCATTTGTTCAATGGTGATCTAGGGAGCCTTGTTATCCCATTTAAGTTTAAACATGGATGACATTGTGGCTAGTGCATCTGCTAGCTGGTTTTCTTCTCGTGGGAAATGCTCGAAGGTAATCTTCTCAAAATGTGGGAGCAATGTCAACACATGTTCTTTGTAAGGGATAAGGTTAGGGTGTTTGGTGTCCTACTCCCCTTTGATCTGGCTAATGACCAAAGTTGAATCTCCGAATACATTTAAGGATTTAATCCCCAAGTCTATGGCAGCTTTGAGACCAAAAATGCACGCTTCGTATTCTGCCATGTTATTTGTACAATTGAAGCAGAGTCTTGCCGTAAAGGGAGTATGACATCCTTCAGGAGATATGAGTACAACACTTATACCATTGCCGAGTGCGTTGGATGCCCCATCAAAAACCAGGGTCCATTGGGATCCTTGTTCAGGTCCGTCATATGGTCTGAATTCTTCATGGTTGTTTACCATCATGATGTCTTCATCTGGGAATTCGAACTTCATGGACTGGTAGTCATCCACAACTTTATGAGCAAGGTGATAAACTAGTACACTACCCTTTATTGCTTTCTGGGTAGTATATTGTATGTCATATTCTATCAGGATCATCTTCCATCTCGCTATTCTCTCAGAGAGAGCAAGTTTCTCAAAGATGTATTTTATTGGATCCATTTTAGATATCAATAAGATAGTATGGGTCAACATAAACTGTCTTAGCCGGCGAGCAGCCCATGCAAGAGCGCAGCCAGTTTTCTCAAGCAGTGAATATCTTATTTCACAGTCGGTAAAATTTTTGCTCAGGTAATAAATATCATGCTCTTTTCGGCCAGACTCGTCATTCTGCCCCAGCACACACCCCATTGAGTTTTCCAAAACAGTCAGATACATGATCAATGGTCTTCCCTCAACTGGTGGAATCAAAACAGGAGGCTCTTGCAGGTACTCTTTGATCTTGTCGAAAGCAATTTGGAACTCGTCATTCCATTTGACTACTTGATCTTTCTTTAGTAACTTGAAGATTGGTTCACAAGTAGCTGTCAGGTGAGAAATGAATCTGGAAATGTAGTTTAAACGTCCCAAGAATCCTCTGACTTCCTTCTCAGTACGAGGAGCAGGAATCTCTTGTATTGCTTTCACCTTGGCAGGATCTACTTCAATACCTTTATTGCTGACGACAAAGCCTAGAAGTTTAGCAGACCTCACTTCAAACGTGCATTTATTTGGGTTCAACCTCATCTTTTATTTCTTTAGTCTTTCAAACAGTTTCTGTAAATGATCAAGATGCTCTTCTTCTATTTGAGATCTAGCTATCATGTCGTCCATATATACCTTTATTTCGTGATGTATCATGTCGTAAAATAGAGCTACCATGGCACACTGATAGTTTGCCCCAGCATTCTTCAGTCCGAATGGCATAACCTTGTAGCAGAATGTACCCCATTGTGTGACAAAGGTTGTTTTCTCCATGTCCTCAGGCGCCATTTTGATTTGGTTGTAGCCTGAGAAACCCCCCATGAAGGAAAACACTTTATGTTGCGCGGTATTGTGAACTAGAACATCAATATAGGGAAGTGGGAAATCATCCTTAGGGCTTGCCCTATTTAAATCTCTGTAGTCCATGCATATTCGTACTTTGCCGTCTTTTTTGGGCACGGGAACAACATTGGCAACCCATTGCGGATAGGAGGTGAAGGCCAAGAATCCATCGTTGAATTGTTTCATGACTTCTGCTTTAATCTTCTCTGACATGTCTGGTCACATTCGACGGACATTTTGTTTCACTGGTGGAGAATCTTCTTTTGTTGGTAGACGATGTACCACAGTATTTGCATCAAGTTCTGGCATGTCTTTGTACGACCAGGCAAAGATTCAACATAATCATGTAGCAACTGAATCAGACACTCTTTGACACTGGGTTCCAAATTGGCTCCCACCTTGACTTCTCTTTTTTCTTCTTCGGTACCTAGGTTAATTGTGTCCATTGGTTCCTCGTGGGGATGAATGGTCCTCTCTTCTTGTTGTAGTAACCTGGTGAGTTCCCCTGGTACTTCACAATCTTCCTCACCTTTGTCTTCGGCTTGGTAGATTAGATTTTTAGAGTCACAGAAGGCCATAGCATAATCGTTATCCATGGGATCCCTAATGGATGTAGACATGCATTGTGAGTGTGAGTGTGTGTAAGAGTATAACTATCTTTGAAAGAAATGAAAATGTAAAAAGAAAAACAATGAGCACAAAGTTTGTATGAAAAAACGTCCGTGATTCATTGATGTCATATGGAAAAGAGACAATAACTCTTACAAATGGACCATTATGCCTCGGGTAAGACTCAAGGTTTTAAGAGTCTGGATTGTTTTAATATTACAGATCCAACAAAATGTAAAGATAAATTATTGTGGGATAAAAGTGATCGGGACGAAATCTCTAGCCTCCCAGTTGATGAGCCCTCCACTGACAGTTTGGAAAATCCAATCCTCTAGGTCATAGTTGTCTTCATCATCCTCTACTGCATTGACTTCGCGGTTGCTGATCTTCAAGGGTAGTCCTCCGCACGAGTGCGGCGTACATCTTTCTGGGCACCTGAAGTGAAACCCATACCAAATTTGTCAGATTTGTATGGGATATCTAGGAGTTGTCCCCAAATAGTGCACCCACATTCTTCTATTATTGCCTTGGCATCCTTCAAAGACGACATCTTGAGTGGAGGCCTTGTGATCTTGGGAACTTGAGACACAACCTTGGTTACCCCCACAGTCTGCGGGACTTCTTCAAAGTGCTGGAATAAAGTTTCAATAAATTCACCATCTATCTCCAAATATCTGAAGGAATTTAGATGGATGACCATATACTCTTCTTCTCCATGAACACTGATGATCTTCCCTTGAATTGGATATTTCAGCATTTGATGCAATGTAGAGGTGACTGCACCAACATTATGAATCCACGGTCGGCCTAGCAAGTTGGAATATGAAGGGAAAATATCCATTACATAAAAAGTAGAATCAAATTTTTGGATTCCAACCTTTATAGGGATATCTACTTCCCCATGCACAATCCTTTTTGAGCCGTAAAATGCCCTCAGTACTATGTTGCTTGGTTTCAATGTCAATTCTTCACAGTCAAGCCTATCAAGAGCCTTTTTAGGCAAAACATTCAGAGACGAACCAGTGTCCACCAAAACATGAGCCAAGGTCGTTCCCCTGCCTTACAATTTCTGAATGCACCAAAGTTGAGAAATAATAAATCGGATATTCTGATACGTAAAGTTCCGGGAAGAAGTAAAGGAGTCTCAACGGTAACATTCATCTTCTAATGTGAGCATGTTCTGAAGCGTTACTTTTTATTCATGGCTAATCAATAGTAACGGTTGAAAGAAGACAAGAATCTATATGCTTACAAAGTACATTAAATACTATTTATCAACCTTCCAAAAGCATCTTCTTATGTCTCTCATGCATTGCCTATATAAAGAAGACGAGAAGAAGAAATCAAACAACACTGCGCACCAAAATAGAAAAATATAATTACCCAGTTCTACCTTGTGCTCTTCAATTGTGTAATATATAATTGTAGTGATATTGTTTTATCTAGAAAATATCTTTGTATTCACTTTCAAATATATTACTTTGTAATTCCTTGAGAGAAAACCAGTTTGTGGTTTAGGATCAAGAAGACATTGACAGTTATCGTTGTGTTTATGTAATCAAGTTTTGATTAGTGGATTAAGACCTCGTTTGAGAGAGGCTAAATCACCTTGGCGGGTGGACTGGAGTAGTTTGAGTTCAAATGAACCAGGATAACCCACGTGCCTATTGCTTGTAGTTTTAAAACCCCAATTCACCCCCCCCCCCCCTTCTTGTGTTTTTTCCATTCTTCATATTGTACCTAGGCAATAACACAAATGGAAACAAAAAGAGAATTGGAGATACACATATTGCATAAAAGCAATACCACAGATGGAAGCACTCACTCTTGGCCAGCTTCAAGTGGTCTTCCACCTTTTACCTCTGTCAAAGAGCCTCTTGCCCCTATCAAAGAGCCTCATGTATTCCTTGGTGTTGTAGCCAGCCCCACTGTTTTTCATAACACCTTTCTACCAGCCCTTTTCAATAGCAGTTTGACCAGCATGTCATGCCTCAGAGTATAGAGGAAAGATGCAGCTTTAATTACATTCCTCCATTTCTGTAATTGCTATAACTCCTTAATAGTATAAGTTCCAATCCCGTTGTTTTTTATAACAGTTAGTTGTTCCTTGTTGTCCATTTGTTCCAGAGTCACAAACTTCCCTTTAAAAATATTCTTGACCAGTTGTTTACAACTACCAAGGTCTTTGTTCTAGTCATGTTGAATGAGATATCTGAAAGAGTTCAAATCTTCACTGTAAAATGTCATGACATCATGTCTGTAGCGGTAGAAATGTTAAGACTAAGCCAATGGATTGACTAGACTTGTACAAATCAAAATAAAAATCTTCATTGTGCTTTATTGTTTCCAAAGGATCAGGAAAAGAGTGAATAACCCAAAAGATGGGCAAAGATTCAAGGTAAGGGGGTTGGTTATGCAAAGGGAAGGTATTAGCACCATAAACATCCACGGTACTCCGCAAGAACCTCTTTGTAAAATCTATATATTTTGGCTATCAAATTTTGATTAAAAATAGACGGTGGAGGTGAGAAAAGAAATATATTTTTATGATTTTTGCACCTGACGCGGTTGCGAATCTTTAGTGCCTACGTACCACCTTCCGTGCAATAGGGGATCAAGGTACATGTAGTTCCTCTTTAAAAATTTTAAAACACGTGTGTTGGTTAATTTTATGAGATAGGACATCATCGTCATTGTCCGTGTGGAAAACATGCTTACTACCTACAATCATGAGAAAGGAGAATTTGTATCATCTCAAAATGGAGGATATGGCTTGGATTTTAAAATCAACAATGCCTCACTCAACACCCCAGTGGAAAATATCTCACTTCACTATATATTGTAGAAGTATAGTTGTTTGTATCACTACAATGATTGACAAGAGTCTAATCTTTTGAGAAAATTTTAAAGATAAGAGCCAAAATGGTAAAATGGTTTGAATAAGATTGATTAACATTCAGTCTTCTCATAAAAATGTCAAGGTATTGTTAAGTTGATTGAAGTTTATTTATGAAAATGTTTTGAAAATGCATGGACCTAAGTCCAAGTTTATTATGAAATTGGTTCAAGCTTAGAAACAAGAAGAGATTTCAAAAGGAGGGAGAAGATATTTGAAATTAAAGAAGATGGGAGGAGATGAAGGGACTATCATAAAGCATAAGGTAAAATCTAAGAAGAAGAACCATATAACCAACAAGAAGCCAATACTCAACATTATGAGTCAATATATAATTCCAATTGTTTGGATTGAAACCAAGCAAGCAAAGATACTAGACCTCTTGAGAGAACCAAACTTCAAATGCATTAAGTCTTCACAAAAATTTGGCAGAGTAACGCATGTATACAGATGAATTCCAGATTAAAGACAAAGTATGTAATCACAATAACCTTCACACAAAACAAACAAACAACCCAATATCTCGAGGTAAACCCCAAGAACTCTAGACAAAATATCAATTAAGGTCACAAGGTCTCCAACATATGCCAAGGTCTCTAATCCTAAGTCCAAGAAGTCCAATACTCCACAATGCCAAGGATAGTAACCAAATAGTCCAAGTATCATTAAAGTTTTTTATGGTTCATGTTGATTATTAAGTGTCTTCAAAAAGAAAAGAAAAGCTCAAGTGAGCAAAATAAAAATGACATAAAAGTAAATGCTCAAGTGAGCAAAGATGAAAATAGCATGAAATATAAATTCTAAGTTAAATGGTACATAAAGTAAAAGCTTAAAAATAAAAGAATAAAATAAATTCAATTGTTAGAAGTTAATGGTTAGTTGGATGACCATATTGAAACTTGCATTTGGAACTCATTAGAAGATTGGTAGAACCAAAGCCTCTCAACAACAAGTTGCATTTGCTTTTTGTCAAGTATATCATCCATTTAAGAATCTTCAAGGTAACATTTAATGATCAATAATGTTTAAGTGATCGTCGTTGACCAAAATTAATGAAGATCCATTGGAAGATTGGTAGAACCAAATCCTCATAAAAATGAATCTAAAGGTTATTGGATAAAAGGGTTCAAATTAACATGCTTGGGCTTGCAAACATAGGTTTGGTCCACGAATGATCATTTTCTCAAATCGGGATAAAATTTAGCACTATGTTAGCAATCGTAAGTGGACTTATGTAGAAGTCGCACCTATTTTGGGGCCAGTCAATAGTAATCTATGTACTTCATGTTTAGATAAATGATATAGAAATCATCATCCCTTAACATGTAACACAATTAAAAAGGTAAGGGATAAGATGAAGAGGTAGGGGAATGATAAGCTAATTTGGATCACTACCTCAAATTTCTTTCATCTTTAATTTCAATCGCTCATCTCAATGGATTAAAGTACTAAACATATCATTAATCCAAAGCACCGAAAATAAATTAAATAATTCACTCTTTGGTAGATTTGAATTAATGAACATTTATACAACTTCATCTACATCCAAAGTCCATTGAATTTAAAGAGAAATTGGACATTTAAAATTGCAATCCAAATCAACAATCAAAAGGAGTGAGTAGAAAAAGATAGATGGATCAAAACAGCCCCAAAACAAGGCAGAAAAGACATTTTTGTTCTGTTACAATCGATTGCATTGTTGATACAATCGATTGCATTAGTGCTATTTTTCAAAAAAAACGTGAAATTTTGTTGTGACAATCGATTGCACTATTACAATAATCAATTGTACCCTGTTAAAATCAGAAAAACAGCAATTTAAAAGGCCAAATTCTAGTTCAAACTTTTCATCAAACACCTTATGATCAAGGACTAAATTGAGCATGAAAGTTCCATCAAATTATGAGAAAATAGCACCAATGGAATCACAAAATAATGGCCAATTAATCACACCCAAAGATCAACAAGAGATCACATTGTGAAAGATGAAAAATCCAACTTACCAAAGGTAGATCTAGAGAATTATCAAAACAACTTCAAGAATTTGCTTCAATTCAACCACAAGAATCAATTGCCCAAGCTTGGATTAGAGAATTGATGAAGAAAAAGTGTTTGGATGGAGGTTTAGCTCAAAGACTAGTAAGCTTCAAGGCAAAGCTTACTAACTTTTTTGAAAATGGAGCTTTGAGTGAATTTGGTAGATGGAGAGAATTGAGAGATTTTTTAGCAAAATGAGTTTGGCTATCAAAAGCTTGTGATTTGAATGAAATGAGGGATCTATTTATAGAGTTTAGGCTTGGGATTAGTGGTGGTTTGGTAATTAATTCTTGGAGCCAAAATTTGAATTAATGATATATCTTTCAAAATATGAAAAATTGGAACCAAAATTTGAATTAATGATATATCTTCCAAAAAATGAAAAATTGGCACCAAAATTTGAATTAATGATATATATTTCAAGAAATGAAAAATTGGCACCAAAATTTGAATTAATGACATATATTTCAAAAAATGAAAAATTGGCGCCAAAATTGACAAGCTTGAAATTGCTGATTTTTTCAAATTTTCACTATGTGCAATCGATTGCACTCTGGGCTCAATCGATTGCATCAATGTATTTTTTTCAAAAATTGCATAAAATGCACTGTGTGCAATCGATTATACAGTGAAAAAAATGAAAATTTTAAATTATTTTTTTCTTTGCAAATTGAGATTTTAGGGAAATAATACTGGAAAACCTTATTTGTCAGATGCTTTGACTCGGTACCTACAAAACACAAATATTATTTCTATTTTGATTAGAAGTTAGTTGACAACACATACACAAAATACACAACTAAGGTGCTTGGAGATTCCTCAAGAGAAAACTTAAAGATAGGAGATAGAAAAAGAGGAAGAATTAACCCTAATGTGATCTTGTCATGATCGAGTTGATACGATATGATAGAGGAATATTATGGGCAAATATTAGGATACAACAGCTGCCCTTATTTAAGTAACCTCTATCTTGAGATATGAAGGTTAAAATATTCGTGTTGACGTGATTGAAGATACTTAAATATAAAAAAAGCTCTATTTTTTGCCCTAAGATACCATGCAATGCTTATGAATATGAATGCAGATGAATAAGTCTAAAGGGATGCAAGATACCACTGGGGATGTAGGAAATAAAACAAGGATTAAAAGAGAAACTCGACCAGGAAAATAAATCACTGGTGAGCAAAAAACCTGACTCTATTGGGGTAAAGCCCAAAGAAGAGACAAGGTAGCATCAACTCAAATATTGAGGAAAAAGTAGAGAATGATAACGATCGACAAATAACTGTGAACCATCAACTCAATGGATGAAGGTAGAAAAGTAATAAGATACCGACTCACAGATGACGGTAGACTACCAACTCAATAGTCGAAGGTAGAAGATCAAAAAGATACCAACTCATAAATGATGGTAAACTACCAACTCAATGGTTGAAGGTAGAAGATCAAAAAGATACCAACTCACAGATGATGGTAGACTACAAATAAATAGTTGAAGGTAGAAAATCAAAAAGATACTGACTCATAGATGACGGTGAACTACCAACTCAATAGTTGAAGGTAGAAGATCAAAAAGATACTGAATCATAGACGATGGTAAACTAACAACTGAATAAATGAAGGTAGAAGATCAAAAAGATACCGACTCACAGATGACGGTAAACTACGAACTCAATAGTTGAAGGTAGAAGATCAAAAGATACTGACTCACAGATGACGGTAAACTACCAACTCAATAGTTGAAGGTAGAAGATCAAAAAGATACTGACTCACAAATAACGGTAAAATATCAACTCAATGGTTAAAGGTAGAAGATCAAAAAGATACCGACTCACAGATGATGGTAAACTACCAACTCAATGGTTGAAGGTAGACGATCAAAAAGATGCCGACTCACAGATGACGGTAAAATACCAACTCAATAGTTGAAGGTAGAAGATCAAAAAGATACTGACTCATAGATGACGGTAAACTACCAACTCAATAGTTGAAGGTAGAAGATCAAAAAGATACTGACTCATAGATGACGGTAAACTACTAACTCAATAGTTGAAGGTAGAAGATCAAAAAGATACAAACTCACAGATGACAGTAAACTACCAACTCAATAGTTGAAGGTAGAAGATAAAAAAGATATCGACTCACAGATGACGGTAAACTACCAACTCAATAGTTGAAGGTAGAAGATCAAAAAGACACTGAATCACAGATGACGGTGAACTACCAACTCAATAGTTGAAGGTAGAAGATTAAAAAGATACCGACTCACAGATGACGATAAACTACCATATCAATAGTTCAAGATAGAAGATCAAAAAGATACCGACTCACAGATGATGGTAAACTACCAACTTAATTGTTTAAGGTAGAAAAAATGTATTGATAATAACAAGTTTCCCAAAATTCTCGCGTTTCACCTAGAACGGGTCTGAAATTCTTCTTTAACCAAGGAATTCCGCCCAGAAAGGGTAATATATAAGCTGTCTCAAATAAAGAGATTGCCACTTGTAAATATTTCTCAATGAATTGTCTCTGCCATATTGAAAAGACTTTCCATCCATTGGAGTAATTTGACAATGAACTGCAAACTATCCACTCATAGAGAAGACAGCAAAAAAAAGTAATGTCGACTTTTACGGGGAAGTATAAGTTTCTCAAATAAAGAGGCCTGCTACTTGGGGTTATGGGAAGGATTGTAAAAAATGACTTCCTGGGGAAAGAAATATAGCTTCCTAGGGAAATGCCAATATATTCCTACTGAGGAGATAAAATCTTCTCATGCCAAAATAAATGCACATTCTCAAACCAGGGCTCGAAGCTTCCAGAAATCCAAGGTAATAATATTGTTGGGGATCATAGATTCAAACCAGAAATAAACCGGAATGAATCAGTCAACCAAAATACATCCTTTAAGAAATAAAATCAAGAGGGAAACCTAAATCATCCAGACAAAGAGTTGTACAGGAAGGCTAAAGCAAAATTCTTCCACGAGGGATAACTCGATGGGGAAATTGAAAGAATATACACTTTTTGCTTAAGGTTGACACTCTATTGGAGAGAGGATAACATAACTCTGCAAAATAGGGTAATAGACTAACAAAAAATTAATGAATGCATATGAGCAATGATTTGCTAAATTCAACTATGCATAATGTATGTATGAATGTATGAGTGTTATTATGTATATGCTGACAAAACAGACATATAATCACTAGGGATAATCATACAAAACCAACCCGGGTAACATCAATACTCGGATAAATCACATCCAAGATGAAAATTCCATAAGGAAATAAGCACCAACTGAGGAAACAAATTCCCACTTTATGGCTTAACTTCACTAGGAAGGAACATAATCCGAAAATAATTGCATCATAGCAATAAATCAATACAGATACAGGGATATAACATCCTCCTCCAGGCTTCACCAGGGAATATCACACAAACTTCAATGGGGAAAACAAATGTTTCACGGCCTGTACTTCTATTGGGGATTGCAATACTGATTTCAATAAGGCAGGTGTTAGCTGGGAATTTCGACCAGGTTAATAAAGGAGCTTTTACATTTTAAAATTTCCATAAGATGGCTGAAAAAAGAGCCTTTAGTCGAAGTATATTACTAGATATGCGTCGAAAATAGTTTGAAAAGAGAAGTTTTTTATTTGGTCAAGAGGGCGCATTTTCGACGGTCACGTAAGAAAATCATTTTTGAAGGCTTAAGCGGGATTATTTGAAATTCGAAAGTAGTTTCTTTGGATAAAAAGGACGCGTGGAAGCCTTAGAATGTCGAAAGACATGCAAGAAGCAACATGGCCTTTTCTTAGAATAGTACTGTTATGGTTAGGACATTATAAATAGCTCCTTAGTGTTAAGGAAAAAGGAGGTCAGAATTCGTACAAAGTTACTCACAAATACACAAGTACCAAGTTAAAGAGAAAGATTTTCGTTGAGAATGTACGTATGACCTCACAATTTTGTCTTTGAAATTTCACTTATCAACATAATTTTCTTTCAAACCATTCTTTTACATATTCCTGCAATTGTTCTTAAAATTCTTTATGTTCTGTTAAATTCTTTATGTTCTGTCGAATTGTTTTACTTTCCTGCAAATCTTTATAAATCAAATTCCTTTTAAAAGGCTTTTTTCTTTAATATCAAGTCACTTAATTCCAGTATTAAGTCTTTTTATTGTCAAATATTTACATTCAAACCTTTTTCGTTTAATTAAAATGCTTCGTCTAAACCTTTACATTTGAATTTAATTTCAGAAGTCTTGCATTCCAAGCCTTTACACAAACACATGCATAAGTATCACATCATATTTTACATAAGCCCTCAAGAAAGTGTTACAATTAAAGTTAAGACAATGTACTAGGATCAATCTAGTCGATCCCGCAAGTAACCATACATATCAAATTTGTTTGGAAGACTAGCGGTTGTTTTGCCAAAAATCACTACGAACAAATTGGCACGCCCAGTGGGACAGTGTCATAACGTTTTAAGAGAAAACCAGTGGTAATCATAATAGAGGGTTTGAAACACTATTTTTTGGTAAAATACGCAAAAGCGTTATATGAACCTTAGAGTGGCAGAGTTACTAGAGAATCTCAACCAATACCTAAGAAAAAACATACCAGAAGAATGGTTAACACAACTAATGATCAAGGAGGACAAAATCCTTCACAAGGATCAGGAACGGTCGGTACAAATTCGAAGACTAGTTCCCAGGCCATTCCAACATCAATAGGAGCAATGGCCGTAACTAATTCGAATCCATCTTACACAGGAACTGCTTATGTGGCTAGTGCGACCAACGTGCCCCCTTCGGGGGTACATCAGAATCTCTGTCGAATACTCAAAATGGTCCTGTTTTAACATATGTATGAGGCCAAATACCACCTTCGACACCCCACAGGCCACCAGGATTCGAAAATTTTAGGCCTTGGACAGAACAGCCATATGGAGGGCCCTCATCATCATTCATGAGCGGTTTACACAATGGCACTTCCACATATACGCAACCCAACATAAGTACTTTTTCGCCGATTCAAAATGTTGGTTCAATTGGTCGAAGCGCCCAAAACCAAGGCCTATCAGCCTAGATGCCTTCTTTAACAACAAATACCCAAGCAGCACTTAGACAACAAATGGACGCTAGTAACCAAGATATGGTTGGAATATTGGCGAGGGAAATGAATACTATCTTTTCTCCCCTAATCCAGAATATAAACAAAACCAATCAAGAAAACACCCAATCATACCAACAGTTGTCAGCGTATATGGCGCGAATAGCAGATTTCTTTGGGAACCCCCAACACCTGTTCGACACAGGTAGAATATCATAGGGGTTCAAGAAGAACCAATCATAAACCAAGTTCCACAACCTAGACAGAATTTTGTCGAAGAACCAAGAATTGAACCAGTAGGTATTTGACAGCCAGACCCTGAGGAACCACTCAGGAGAATAGCCATGGTCAATAGAGGCCAAGATGCAGATGAAGTTGTTCATAGAGTGACGCAAGACCACCTGTTGGTCAAAAATAATGTAACAAATATATTCGAAAGAATCATGGCTAATAATGGTTTAAACACAGGGTTTCGACGCCCCAACTACACTTCCCCTATAGCGGAATTTATTCTACAAACAGAATTGCCAAGGGGTCACAAGATCCCAAAATTCACTAATTTCTCAGGGGGATACAAATGAATCCACCATTGAGCATATTGCCAGATATTTGACAGAGTTGGGAAACTTGGCAAACAATGAAGACCTAAGAATAAAATATTTCCCTAGTTCACTAACCAAAAATGCTTTTACATGGTTTACCACTTTACCTCCTAGTTCCATAGATACGTGGTCTTACTTAGAAAGACTGTTCCATGAACAGTTTTATCTGGGACAAACAAAGATAAGCTTGAAGGAATTGGCAAGCGTAAAGAGGAAATTCAAATAACCCATAGATGACTACCTGAATAGGTTCCGTCTTCTGAAATCTAGATGCTTTACTGTGGTGCCTGAGCATGAGTTAGTCGAAATGGCTGCAGGTGGATTAGATTATTCCATTAGAAAGAAGTTAGATACTCAACACTTGAGAGATATGGCCCAGTTGGCAGATAGAGTTCGACAGGTCGAACGACTGAAAGCTGAGAAGGCCAGGGCAAGTAAAAATCATAAAAAAGAAAGGGTAGCCTATGTCGAAGCAGAAAGTGAAGAATACGAGCCGCATAACAACCCTTATGGTGTTGAAGAAGTAGAAATAGAGTTGGCTGAATTAAAAGAGGCACCCATTTACTCTTGTAAAATGTTAACACCTTCGAATGGGAAGAACCCCGTCGAAGAGGAAAAGAGTGATAAATACCCCAAAAGAACTTACACTTTTGATGTCACTAAGTGTGACGAAATATTTGATTTACTGGTGAAGGACGGCCAAATGATAGTGCCTCCTAATGCTAAAATTCCTCCGTTAGAACAACGGAAGAAAAGAGGTTATTGCAAATACCATGGTTTTCTTGGCCATAAAACATCAGCTTGTTTTCTTTTCAGGGATTTAATTCAAAATGCTATCAAGGATGGACGGCTGAAATTCGCTGACAAAGGGAAAGGACATATGAAAGTGGATGCGGACCCTTTGAATGTGGCTGCCACCAACTACGCTGAACCTTTGGACATCAATATGGTTGACATGGTCAACACTGAACAAGCGAAGGTCGTGGAGGAAGGAAAGTAGGCTACTGATGTCCTAAACATCGGAGGGTCTTTCGACACTAACATTGAAGATCCCCAGGCGGGACAAATCAAGTTTGGGACTACTGAGGGTCCTTTAAAAGATACTAATGAGGCTACTGAAGGTCTCATAGTTAGACTCGAAGGAATGGAGATCTCTGAAGGACCCATGGGAGTCAACATGGTCAATCTGCGCCAACCCGCTACAGAGATGGAGGAATTGGAAAACTTCCTGTTGAAGCAACAGAAGAGGAAGAATTTTGGCTACCCAAAGGAAAATGAAAATATGCGCGAATACTTACGGAGATGCCATGAGAGGAATGCCCACAAGACGTTACTATGCCCAAGGTGCTCCATTATGTTGAGTCAAAGAGTGGCTGGAAATTATGAGAGGGTCCAACGCATAAACACCCAAGGAAATTGGCGCCAAGAAAGTCAACTGATGAGAGTATACCCAAGGCCAGGCGAAACGCTTTTGGCTTTCATACTCCACTGTTACAAAGCAGAATCAGAAATCCTGATGTGCCCAAGATGTGGCACAGTATATGACAAAGAGATTGCTGAAATGTTTGAATGGATCCCTTTTCATGGTAGTTGGGAGCCAAGGGAGGCAAACCCAAGGATGTACGTGTTTGACAAAAGGGGAACATCGAAAAGGCCAGATAGCCCACATCCCAAGGCAAGAAGAGTCTCGTTTAAATTATCTCCTGAGATACCAACTGACCGATGAATGCATGTTAATGATGAGAAATCGAAGTGGAGGAGTTTCGATAGGGGAGGCAGAACAACTTTCACCTATAGAAGGAAGTTCCAGGCATCAACAAGGGAGGCTCATAGGCTGGACAATTACAAAGGGAAAAACCCTATGTCAAGATCCCAGTGGCGTAGACACCAGAGAACGAGGAAAACAGAAAGGGAACTAAACCAGAAAGGAGTAGGTGAGTCAAGCAATACCAAAGCAGTATCTGGAACATCGACATCCATCAAACCACCGGTAGGATGAAGGTTGTTCACTGAGGAACAGCAGAAAACAAAAGAAGTGACTCAAGAAAATCCCATAAAATCTGAAGATATGTTGACAGACGACTTCGACTCTGATGGCGTGTCGTCTCTAAACATGAATTGCAACGTGGTATCCGTTATCCCCCATGAGTACTATCAGGAAACGAAAGTGGAAGATTGCGAAGAAGCTGATGAAGAGGAGATGGCGAAACATAAACCAATATGTTACTACATCCTCAATATTGGAGCAGTTGACGGAAAAAATGCCTTCTTCGAAAGGCCTGACGGAGCTATGAGAAATCATCTGAAACCTTTGTACATAAGGGCCAAAATCAAAGACACCAGTATTAACAAGGTATTGGTGGATGGAGGGGCTGCAGTTAACTTGATGCCTCATTATATGTTGAACAGAATAGGGATGTTCGATACAGACATTAAACCTCACAATATGGTGCTATCCAACTATGAAGGGAAAATAGGTCACACCCTGGGGGTGATTCAAGTAAATTTGACAGTTGGGTCTGTGACAAGACCAACTATGTTCATGGTAATTCCTGCGAAAGCAAATTACAATTTGCTTCTAGGAAGAGAGTGGATACACGGGATGGAGGCAGTTCCATCAACCATGCATCAGAGATTAACCATCTGGAGAGAGGATGGAATTGTGGAAAATATTGAAGGGGATCAAGGTTACTACATGACGGAGGTAAATATGGTAGACAGGACCAACTTTGACAAAAATCTAGCAAATATTGGACCATGTGGAGTGGCAGGAGATTGCTATTTACCAAACAAGCATGCATTGTATTATCTAACTTTGCTTCCAAATGGATTTCGTTGGGATAGAGAAATTATGGGAGAACTGGATGACCAGGAGAATATCGAAATCAGCTATCAAATACGGACAACTGGCTAGGACACAAACATTGACCATGTCTGAGCCCTCTTTCTTTGAGAGGCTTTCGGCTTATTTAGCCGAGAATAAAAGACAGGCGACTGTTGAAGCTGCAATAACAAATATAGCTGGCAAAGCCATTACCAAAGCAACTAAAGTGGCAGAATCTGGACCAAACCCCAACTCAGAACCAACTGATGAACAGGTTCAAGATGAGAAGGTAAATCAAAGACTAGATGCCATCTATGACGAAGAACCCTTAGGGTTTGAAAAAGATCCGACAGCGTCAAGTCCCAAGATGTTGGCTCAAGACCCCCTTGAGGAGATTGATCTTGGAGATGGGAGTTCAAAGAGAATCACTTACAGCAACGCTAAACTGAAACCCAGTTTGAAGGCAAAGGTCATATCGCTCCTTAAAGAAAATAAAGACTGTTTTTCTTGGGACTATGACGAGATGCCTGGTTTGGAAAGGGAACTGGTCGAACTAAGACTACCTATAAAGGATGGCAAGAAGCCCATCAAGCAGACTCCAAGAAGATTAGCCCCAGAGATCCTTTCAAAAATCAAGACAGAGGTCGAAAGACTCCTGCGTTGCAATTTCATCAGGACCACAAGGTATGTTGAATGGATTGCTAATATAGTACCTGTTATTAAGAAAAACGGTTCTTTGAGGGTATGCATAGACTTTCGTGATTTAAATGCTGCTATCCCCAAGGATGAATACCCGATGCCAGTGGCGGAAATGATGGTTGATTCAGCCACAGGTTTTGAATACCTTAGTATGTTAGATGGGTATTCAGGTTATAATTAGATCTTTATTGCTAAAGAGGATGTGCCTAAAACAGCCTTTAGATGCCCTGGGGAAATTGGCACTTATGAATGGATTGTTATGCCTTTTGGCCTAAAGAATGTTGGGGCAACGTACCAAAGAGCAATGAACTCTATATTTCATGATTATATTGAAACATTTATGCAGGTGTATATAGATGACATTGTAGTGAAGTTTGGATCATACGAATGCCATCTGAATCATCTTCTCCAATCATTCAAAAGAATGAGAAAACATGGTTTGAAGATGAACCCTCTTAATTGTGCTTTCTTTGTGCAGGCAGGAGATTTTCTGGGATTTGTGGTCCGTAAAAAGGGGATAGAAATCAATCAGAATAAAACGAAGGCTATCATGGAAACAAAGGCGCCTTCGACAAAAAAATAATTGCAGTCACTATTGGGGAAAGTAAATTTCCTAAGAAGATTTATCTCTAATCTCAGTGGTCGAACGCAAGCTTTTTCCCCCCTCCTGCGGCTAAAGCAAGGAAACTTTGAATGGAACAAGGAACATCAAGAAGCTTTTGACAAGATCAAGCAATACTTGGTGCAACCGCCCATTCTGTCACCCCCAAATGGGAAGAAGTCTATAAGACTCTATATATCAGCCTCTACCACTACTTTAGGTAGTATGTTAGCCCAAGAGGACGAAAATGACGTCGAAAGAGCCATCTATTATCTTAGTAGGGTTCTAAATGATGCAGAAACAAGATATACTTCAATAGAAAAATTATGTTTGTGTTTATATTTCTCCTGTACCAAACTCAAGCATTATATAAAGCCAGTAGATGTTTTCATTTCGTCTCATTGTGATGTTATACAACATATGCTTCAAAGCCAATCTTGCATGACAGAATTGGCAAATGGGCTTTGGCCCTCACAAAGTTTTCTTTAACTTTCATGCCTTTAAAGGAAATGAAAGTTCAAATAGTATCAGACTTTATAGTAGATCATGCAATGGTCGAAATCCAACTCTATATTGAGTTGAAACCTTGTAGATTATTCTTCGATGGTTCAACACACCGGAATTGTAGCGAAGTTGGAATGCTTTTGATTTCTCCAGAAGGAATTCCAACAAAGGTTAAGTATAGGATTGAAGGCCCTCTTTGTTCAAACAATGAGGCTGAGTATGAAGCCTTGCTTGTTGGACTCGAAGCTTTATTGGAATTGGGGGCAACCAGAGTCGAAATCAAAGGGGACTCTGAATTGGTAATAAAGCAACTAGCGAAAGAATATAAATGCATAAAAGAAAACTTGATTATGTATTTCATCTTGGTTAATAGATTGCTCAAGAAATTTAAATATATGGATATAAAACATGTCCCTAGAATAAAAAACCAAGAAGCAAATGGCTTGGGACAGATATCCTCAGGGTACAAAGTGTCAAAGGAAAGATTAGAAGTATTGATTGAGATAAGAGGAAAAGCATTGGCTACGAGGTTATCACCAATTGACTTAGAAACTACTAGGCTAGGGTTTGCCAAACCAGAAGAGTTTGAGGTACTAAATAGAAGCACTCTGGCAGATACAGATTGGAGAATCCAAATTATTAACTATCTAAAAAACCCTTCAACCAACACGGATAGAAAGGTTAGATACAGATCTTTATCTTATTACTTGATGGGAAACGAATTATTCAAAAAATCCCCTGAAGGAATTTTGTTAAAATGCTTGGGGGAAAATGAAGCATATCTGGCATTATCAAGCGTTCACAGTGGAACCTGTGGGGCCCATCAAGCAGGACATAAGATGAAATGGTTGTTGTTTCGATATGGGATGTATTGGCCAACTATGTTGAAAGACTGTATAGACTTCGCCAAGGTTTGTCAAGAATGTCAGCTACATACAAGCATTCAACATGCCCCTGCAAGTGAATTACATTCAATCATTAAGCCATGGTCATTTAGAGGATGGGCATTGGATTTAATAGGAGAGATTCGACCCACTTCGTCCAAAGGACAAAGATATATATTGGTAGAAATAGATTATTTCACAAAATGGGTAGAAGTTATTCCTTTGGCAAATGTAGACCAAGAAACAGTCATTGAATTTATCCAAAAGCATATACTATATAGGTTTGGAATCCCAGAAAGCATAACTACGGACCAGGGGTCAGTTTTTACTGGTCGAAAGATGCAAGAATTTTCAAAAGAAACAGGGTTCAAATTGCTAACATCTACACCATATTATGCTCAAGAAAATGGTCAAGTCGAAGCAGCCAACAAAGTCATAATAGGCTTAATCAAGAAGCATGTCGGAAAGAAGCCAAAAAATTGACATAAAACGTTGGATCAAGCACTTTGGGCTTGTCGAACGTCACCTAAAGAAGCAACCAATACTACACCATTCCAACTTACCTTTGGGCATGATGCAGTATTACCAGTCGAAATCTTTCTGCAGTCAGTCAGCATTCAAAGACAGGAAGAGATAGCTCTAAACCTTTATTGGGAAATGATGTTGAATGAATTGATAGATGTAGACGAAGAAAGGTTGCGCGCCTTAGAAGTGTTAATAAGGCAGAAGGAAAAAGTAGCTAGAGCCTACAACAAAAGGGTGAAAGGTAAAACTTTCGTTGTTAATGATTTAGTTTGGAAAGTTATTTTACCTATAGATAAAAAGAAACAAGCTTTAGGCAAGTGGTGTCCCCATTGGGAAGGTCCTTTTCGAATTTTAAAAGTATTTTCGAATAATGCGTATGAGGTGGAAGAACTAGCAGAAGATCGAAGGATCCTAAGGGTAAATGGGAAATACTTAAAGAAGTACAAACCATTTCTGCAAGAAATTAGAATAAAAAACAGTAGTGACAAATAAGTAAAGCGAAGCCAAGATGGAAATACTAAAATGGCTATTGTAACGTATCAGAGATTTAAAAAAATTTTTTAATTAAAGGTGCCAAAATGGCATTTGTCTGAATCTTACAATTAAAAGGGCAATGCAACAAGAAATGTCAAGGCTAGCGGCTAAAAGCTAGAAAGGAAGATTTCTCTTTATCCTTGCATATTTGATCTTCAAAAAAATTAGGTTTATATTGGATAGCCGCTTTGGAATCTTGAATTTTGGCTATTCCTTTGTCCATATTGGTAGCCGCTTCCACTTGAGCAACACTTTCCTTCGCCAAGAGGTCATCCTGAGGGTCATTCAAGCCTTGAATGGCAGCCTGTTTCTCTTTCTCCTCAGCAATCCTCGCTTGTAACTCTGAGATCTGAGTTTCCCAAACTTGGATGGAGGATGCGTAGTTATTGTACTCCTCTTGGGCTTTCTTCTTCGACTGCATGAGAGTTTCAGAGGCAGTGTAGGCATTGTAAGCTTTTTCATATGCTAGAGATTGTGCCTTTTCCGCCGCTTGAAGTTTCGTCTGAGCATTGAAGTCTCTATTGAACTCAGAACTCACTTGATCAATCAATTGTTGAATATCAATTAGAGCTTCGCCCATATTAGGTGGACACATTGTGATGGGTATCTGAGAAATCATTTTCTTTACCCGAGAACCAGCAGTGCAATCCTCCTTTAGGGTGGTAAAAAGGTCAACATCGAAGACAGCTTGCTTCACCTGTTGCAAGAGGGCATCAAGAGAAGTTTCTTTGGTACCAACACCAGCTTGGGCAGAGGCATCAGGAAACGTTTTAGCAGGATATGAATCCTTTAAAGCCATCATTAGTTTGACATACTTTAAGGGATCCATTGCTTTTAGGATAGTTCTTTCCTCTTCTGAGAAAGTGGCAATAGTGGGCTGACTTGAAGAAGGCTGGTTGTGCGTCGAAGCAAGATTAGACTCTTCAGTGGCATGAGCGGAACCCAAGTCTTTGTTACTGAGAATCTGTTCTGACTCTTTGATGTTTCTTTCATCATCTCCTATCCCCTCATTACTTTATAAGAAACCTTTTATGTCAGAAGAATGTTCTGCGTCCTCATTCGTTTCAATTTCCTCAGACGTACCAGTATTAAGGGGAGTGCCATTTTTTTGAGCATCCGCCTCAGGAGAGGAATTCTCCTGATCTTCTGCGTCCTTCGACTCAGATTGAGGATTGCCAGTCGCAGACCCTTTGTTTTATGCAATTCCAGCATTGGGATGGGGTGAAGGAGTTCCTTCGACAATCAGATTTTTTAGAGGATCACAAGTTTTGAGGGACTTGTCAGACTTTTTCTGCAAGAATTAATGCCAATGTTGGTTCAAGGAATATAATATGTCAAAATATAGGGAAATGAAAAGAAGAGTTTAAAATAGAATACCTTATCAGCAGTAGAGGTATTGCTTCCAATACACTCTGAAATTTTGGCTCCAGAGGTTGGAGGTCCCGCTTCTTTCGCAGAAGTAGGGAGAGTAGCAGTTTCAGTTTCCTTTTGAGCAGTTCCCTAGGACGAAGTAACCTTCGACCCTTTTTTTCTTTTGCTTCTTCAAAGGAGGAGGAGAGTCATCAGCGCTGCTATCTTCGAGTGTAATTACTTCTTTTTCAGAAGCATTTTTTCCGCAGCATTTTTTCCCACAGACGCACCAGTCTGGATAAGGTGGAGAAAATGCCATAGCAAAGTCCGCTGTGGGCAATTTTGGAAATCTGGGTGGTTGCAGTTCAAAGGCTAAATCATACTTGAATTCAGGTTTTACAGATTTGGGAAGTTTTAATTTTGAAAGAGTTTTCGTAATTTTTTCTTTCAAAATAAGTGACGCTTGATAGAATGTTCGACTAAGCTGCGTAGGATCATAGACAGTTTCAAAATAATCCTGAAAAGCTTTTATTTCTTTGCAATGAGTAATTTTACCTTTGGGTCCATGATCCTACAAAGATGAAAAGGCTTGGGTCTTTTATTTCAGTACTGTCAAACATGTTGTTAGAATAAAACTCTGTCCACCAAGTATAAAAGCCTTTGGTCATATAAATCGCAGGTTCGAAAGAGGCAAGTTTGAAGACAGCAAAGTCAGCATGATATTCTTGATGTTTCTCCATGTCCCTCATGACATAATCTATTCCAGCATAGCAAATCTCCTTCTTACGGTTAAAAAGAGACACGGGGACAAGTTGATTTAACCCAAATTATCGAGAGACAAAGTTTGGTTGATAGGCTAACATGCATACATAGTTCTTCAAAGTCAAAATCCTGGAAATAAGGAGTCTGGGAAGGAGGAATGCACGCCAGACATCTTTAACTTCAGTGTTGGCATCTTTTATGGCTTCTTCAATCGAAGCGGTAAACCAGGAAGGGGCATGAGTTCGTTTGGCGAAGGGAGCCATAGCAGGAGTAAAGGCATGACGTTTTGAGAACATCAGAATATACTTGGTAAGGCTGGATTGAAGATTCATGTCTTCACTAGGAGTCAGTAGCAGAAGCATAGTTCCTTCAATACTTCTTGCTACTATCATGGGATCCTCTTCATTCACATTTCCAAAAGTTTGAAGGGATGGTTCGAAGGTGGCATTCAGCCACAGTTGAAGAAGCCAGTAAGGTCCGGCTAAAAGAAGGTTACTACCAGCTTCATGTTCTTTAAGCTTGGTTACAGCAGCGCCTAGACTTTCATATAAACTTACTAGTAATAATTCACTAAGGCAAACCTTTCGACCAGAATGTAGTTGGTTATCCAAAGTTAAAAATCTTCTAGCTACTTGGAGAGATTTGCAACAGAAAACAAATTTGGATAACCATAAATCTAAGAAAGCTATATGTTCGATGTCGGAAACATCTTCGCCGTCCATATGATAGAAATTCATATAGGCATTAAAGGAGGCGGTTTTGGTGTTGAAATCTATTGTGTTGTCAGAATGGAGAAAAGGGTCAAATATTTCTCCAATAGGAGAAAGTCCTGTAATGGCTGCTACGTCGAACAGTGTAGGGGTTATCATCCCACAAGGAAGATGGAAAGTGTTATAAGTGGTATCCCAAAAATAGTGAGACACAAGAAGTAAAGGTTGGAAATAGATAAAACCTAATTTCGACATCTGGATCAGGTTGAAAATGCCTAAATCTTTCCAAAATTGGCTTTTCTTTTTCTCTACTTTTTCTAGCCAGTTCAAATAAGACTTGTCCAAAGTGGGGCAAGATCGGAAAGGTCTGAAATTCTCAGTAATATAGTTCATTTGGAAAGGTTCCCTATTTACTTCAGTACTTTCTGTGGATATATTTTTAGGGGATTTGGAAGAATCATCTGAAGTGTTTCCCTTATTAGCTATGGGTTTAACAGCATGATAGGTTGGGAAAAAGTTTTTGAAGTCTTCCAGATGTTCAGTAGAAACTAAAGGACCTAGGAATCCTAAGGTTTTACCAGATAATGAAGAAGAAATTAATACCTGGGAAGCAAAAATGGCTTTTTGTTCTTTGGACAACTTCAGAGGTGTGATAAATTCCTTATTCTCATGCGTGACTATTTTACTAGTTGGAATGGATTGAGAAGATGAACCTGCGGAAGCTCCATAGTTTTTGATTTTGATTTTCATTAGTTGTTTATCAGAGGCCACTGTTGAGATTCTTTAGGTCTTTCTGGAGATTTTCTGAATTTTTTGGAAAGGAAAAGTTTTTACAAAGACTGAAAGGATTTTTCTAAGAGAAATTTGTAAAAGTAAGAGAGAGGAAGGAGAAAAAAAATTTATAGTGAAGAGTGATTGTTCATCAAGGGACACGTGTTTGCATCCTGAAGGAGAAGGTGAGAAGTTTGTCAAGTCGCCTGACATTGGGAATAGTTATTCATCATTATAACTGCTGCATGCACGTCTTGAAACGACGTTTTTGAAGAGATGTCATGATGATATCATTGAAATATGAAAAGGTTCTCTTTGCTGGTCGAAATAACATAAATCATAAGAAATGCCTATTTCTGCACATATTCGAAACAAACATTTTTGGGGGCAATTTGTTAGCTGGGAATTTCGACCAGGTTAATAAAGGAGCTTTTACATTTTAAAATTTCCATAAGATGGCTGAAAAAAGAGCCTGTAGTCGAAGTATATTACTAGATCTGCATCGAAAATAGTTTGAAAAGAGAAGTTTTTTATTTGGTCAAGAGGGCGCATTTTCGACGGCCACGTAAGAAAATCATTGCTGAAGGCTTAAGCGGGATTATTTGAATTTCGAAAGTAGTTTCTTTGGATAAAAAGGACGCGTGGAAGCCTTAGAGTTTTGAAAGACATGCAAGAAGCAACGTGGCCTTTTCTTAGAATAGTACCGTTATGGTTAGGACATTATAAATAGCTCCTTAGTGTTAAGGAAAAAGGAGGTCAGAATTCGTACAAAGTTACTAACAAATACTCAAGTACCAAGTTAAAGAGAAAGAGTTTCGTTGAGAATGTACGTATGACCTCACAATTTTATCTTTGAAATTTCACTTATCAACATAATTTTCTTTCAAACCATTCTTTTACATATTCCTGCAATTGTTCTTAAAATTATTTATGTTCTGTTAAATTCTTTATGTTCTGTCGAATTATTTTACTTTCCTACAAAGATTTATAAATCAAATTCCTTTTAAAAGGCTTTTTCTTTACAATCAAGTCACTTAATTCCAGTATTAAGTCTTTTTATTGTCAAATATTTACATTCAAACCTTTTTCGTTTAATTAAGACGCTTCGTCTAAACCTTTACATTTGAATTTAATTTCAGAAGTCTTGCATTCCAAGCCTTTACACAAATACATGCACAAGTATCACGTCATATTTTACATAAGCCCTCAAGAAAGTGTTACAATTAACGTTAAGACAATGTCCTAGGATCAATCTAGTCGATCCTGCAAGTAACCATACATATCAAAATTTTTTTGAAGACTAGCGGTTGTTTCGCCAGAAATCACTGCGAACAGCAGGTGAAACCATATCATCAAAACATCAACTAAGGATCTCGTGTTGACTTCATTGGGGAAATATCATACAGACTTCACTAGGGGAGATAGTGACTCATCATTGAGATATCAACTGGAGACCTCGCACTGACTTCATTGGGGAGGAAAAAACTACATCGTCGAGGGGAAACCAAGATACATTCTTCAATGTTAAGAGTGACTATTGCACCCACTTCTCTGAGGAGAAAGTATGAAACCTTATGGGGATAACAACTTGAAGGGTTAAGAAGTCAAACATTACAGCAAGAAATAAATCTTATGGGGATTTTAAATCAAACCCAGCACTTGGCGGGTGAAAACCCAAAAAGTTGATAATCATCTCAACACTTCTTCAATAAGACATTTCCCTTGCCTGACTGTCGAGCAAACAAACAATATGCTAATGCTATCGAAAGAAGATGTTCCGCAAATGAGTCAAATCTCAGCATGTACGGGGAGAAAATAATTTTACCAAATAAGTGAAGCCTTTACTGGGGAATCTTGGATAAAGTCTTCATATCATGCAAACCTGAGGTTTAAATGAAACAAGACTTGGTTGGGAAAACAGGATCAAGAACCCAACACCGAGCCATACATCAATTGGTATCATCTTAAAATATCTGAGAGACACAAGAAGGTCATACTTATTCCAGCAAAAGTGCCCTGGGATAGCCCTCCTGGGGAATCAAAAAGTTAACATTATAGCAAGAGGTTTAAATTACGGGGATTTTAAATCAGACTCAACACTTGGTGAGAGAAAACTCGGAAATTTGACAATTCTCTCAAAACTTCTTAGAAAATATAGTGCCCTGGTCTAGTTTCCTGGAAAACTAAATACCAACAATAATTCCAACACTGCAAAAAAGAGTGACATTTTGAAAATGGTTCCATATCAGTATGCGGGGGGAGAAGGAACTTTCATCATATGAGTGAAGACCTTACTGGGGAATCTGGGATAGAGGCTTCAGATCATGCAAACCCAAAATCAAAAATGCACCAATACTTAACTGGGGACAACAGGATCACAAACCCAATACCACACCTTATACATCAATTGGTATCATCTCCAACCATCTGAGAAACACATGAAGATCATATGCATACCAGCAAAAGTGACCTAGGAGAACCTTCCTGGGGAATCAAGAAGTTAACATTATAGCAACAAGTCAAAATTATAAGGATTTTAAATCAAACTCAACACTTGGTGAGAGAAAACCCGAAAAGTTGACAATTGTCTCAACACTTCTTAGAAAAGATACTGCCCTTGTCTAGCTACTTAGGGAGCACATAACAACAATAATGTTGTAACTGGAGGGAGAAATACTCTTCAAGAGATTTCATGTCAATTATAAATACACAAAAGGGAGAAATAACTCCATCAAATGAGCAAAGGCTTCATAGCTCTTTTTTAAACTCTATTTGATCATCACCTGGCTGCATAAATAATCACACTCAACTGGAGATGTCTACAACAAGATTGGAAAAATGGGATTATAAACCCAACACCATAACACAACCTGTAGGAAACCCTTTAATTCATCAACAACTGTTAGAGGAAGTCATACACACGTCTACAAAATAGATCACAAGAAACAATCCTGCTTGAGGAAGATTCTTGGCTTGGGGTAGACATAGCAACTATCTTGACGAAATTTGGATATGCCCTTGGAAACCAATCTGGTGTCCCAAGCTTACCGTGTTGATCAAGGTAAATTTCATAATTTTCCTTTGGCTGCATGCTTTTAAGATAACCTTTCTGGTCAAATGGCTTCTGAGATTTATAGAATCTGGACGTAATTGCCTTAGATTGGCTTAATGTTGCATCCTCTTTATTCCGCAACTCTTCTCAGCAACATGCCTTCTGCTGATACTCAAATGTAAACTTCCATGATATCAAGCGGTTGTTTTACAAGCAGAAAAATGTTTATTCTAAGAATTAAAATGCTAATGCAAAAATTATATAAGTCTTGAAGATTTTATTTGAAAAGATGTCGCAAAACCTTGTGAACGAATCACTAGCCAGGATGCGACATGGATATTTTGTATGAAAGATAACAAAAAAAATATGATACCAATCACAATAATTTAGCAAAATTAATGGGAGTCGGGAAACACTATCTCATTGGAGTATCCTTTTGAAATAAACCTTGTTTCAATTAGGACTTCTGAGGGTTGTAACATGACCTGGTTCACGGTTTTTAGAAGAAAAGATTTAAGGCACAAAAATATTTTGTGCCCACCCCCTTCGTGAAGTTCTTCAGTCCTAAGTTCAGTTAACTTGACACGAACATTCATCTCTCAAAATAAATTTTGAGATGGTTGAGGAATCAAACAAGGTTTTCTTTGGACATGCAAGTCACTCATTCCTGCTTCTTTTGGGTTTCTTGTCATGCGACTCTATTCTTTGTTGAGGATTTCACACTGTAATCCTTTATCGCATTTCAGGCTTTCCATTTCTTCCTTGCTTTATGGATAAATTCCTTTTGACTTTGACTCAGAAGTGCAGCGGGATGCCCTAACTTTTGCCTAAGCGACTTGTTTTTTCAAGTTCCAACTTAGCGGGGATTTTTGTCTCTTTCTTTTACATCATCATTTTTTTATTCATATCATTTTTTTCTTTTTTCTTTTTGAACATGTCGCGTGATTTCGAGTCATTTGTGACTTGTCGGAAGAATTGTGACTGCCCTATTTCTGGGTAGATGAAAGATAACCACTATTGTATCGTCATCTATTGATCTTCTGGTCTGCGAGAGATAGCCATTAAGATATCGTCAATTGACATACCCTCCTGATAAGTGAAGATTAACCATTACGATTTTGACTTTCCTCAACCTTTAGAGGGATAACCATTATTGTATCCTTAGATGTGCACTCTTGATGAGATTTGAATACTCAATCAGATTAACTGAACACTACCCTGCCCCTGGTTAAAAATGAGGGTTTTTTCTAAATAGAAAAAGAAACTCCTACTTCAAGGATCAAAGGTTTCACTCCCTTATATCTTCGGTGTTTGAGGATTTGAAATAATGCTTGTACATCGTCAATAGGGTTTTATCCAAAAGCATATAACTAGAAAATTTGTGTTTTAATATCATCATCCTCCCTTCAATCTCTGCCTAGGCGAGAGAATGGGTAACAAGTTGGTATCATAAAACAATTTAAAATTGAAAACACATACGAGTGAAAAGAATGAATTTCTTCAAGACAAACATACTTGTTATATTAAAATTAAACATTCAAATGTACACAAGTTCTTACATGCAAACAGTGCAATGATAAACAAGAAAAATTACAAATGAGAAAGCAGTAAAAATGCTAATAAACCGAGAAGGCTAATCATCCTTAAACTCTAAGGTATCCTTCAATCATGTTTGAGCAGTGGGTAAACATCTGTGAAGGATAAGATAGCATTCTTTATCAACTTTTGTACTTCTATCTTCAATGGAAAATAATGCTCAATATCATGCCCATGGGCGCCTTGGTGAAAATCACGGGAAACATTAGCTTTGTACCACCAAGGAATTACTTCTAGGATAGCTGGTGGTGATCTTGTATGAACCAAATTCTTTTCTAACAAATCAGGCAATAATTCAGCATACGTCATAGTGTTGTACCCCAAATTTTTCCCTCCCATATTTCTCAAAACATTTCAAGAAAGATCCTCAAGTTGCTCAAGGAAGTCCAAGGGTTGACCAAACAAGCTCCCTCCTAAAGCGGTCTACCTCAAATTAGGGTTTCATATTGCATCAAGATACTTGAGTCCAAGGGATCCCAAATGCTCACCATTGTCCTAATATGTTCTCAATATCATCCATGTCAAGTTTCAAGCCTTGCAGAGAAACTTTGCTCAGTCAATTGCTCAAAGGCCTGAAAATCGACTGTGCTAGAGCAAAAGTCAACTGTGGCCCACATATAGTCAAACTTCAAGATTTTTGGTCAACATCCTCATTTTGAAGTATATTTCATCATTTTATCAAGGGTTGATCATGATTCATCAAGTATTGCTCATAATTCATCAAGACTCAAAAGTTGCTAAATTAGGGTTTTGTAGGAAAAGTCAACTCAACTTTGACCAAGCATAACTTTCTTATACTTTATGAGAAATGACCCATCAAAATCTCATTTTGAATAGGATGCCATTCTCTACAATACATCTTCATCTACCAAGTTCAAAATATGCACCCACAAGAAGTTATGATTTTGGACATTATAGGTCACTTTGAAAAGTCAACAAAAACACCTTTTTTGTCAAAGCTTCATACATGAGCATGGAATATCAAATTAAGATGATACAAAACGGGTTGCTTATAGGACATATCAAGCTTTCTAAAAAGTCCAAGAACACCTTCAAAGAGTCAAAATTGAGGAAGTTATGCATTGTTGAAGTTGACCTTTTTTGCAAAATTGTCAAAAGTCAACTATGCCCAAAACTTCAATTTTTGCCAAATGGGCCCAGTCTTTTTCACTTGTTTTAAGTTGGCAACATGGTCCACGAGCCCTAGCCTTTGCCACTTGTCATTATATTATTTATATTATTTATTTTGATTTTTATTTGAATTAAATCATTTTAAATCAAAACAAATCATATAAAATCCAAAACATTGAAATTCAAAGATCTTGTGCTTGTTTCAGGTCTTAATGTCCAGCTAGCATCAAATCAAATTCGTGTAAAGGCATGGTGTGGACAAAAAAATTGAATTAGTCTATTTTTGGAATGATATTCAAAGTGAATCAAATCAAGATCAAATACATTGATGGAGGAAGATTGAGACCAGGTTTTCAACCCTAATTTATTCCTCAATACATATAGAACGTGTGCAGACCAAAAGAGGCTAGAGAAGGAGGCGTATGAACCAGAAATAAAACTTGAAAAAACAAGAAAAAGTGGTGAATCTAATTCCTACTTAGAAGCAATTTCAAGATCCTTGGACCATCTCAATCACTTCCTGGGATCCCCAGCAAGCGAAAGCAATCAAAATCAAGCATTTCCAGGCCCTATATCGCGCTGTAAGTCATCTACGACATGGCTTCTTTTTTGAAATCGAATAGCATCATTCTTGTACTTGTTGTATAAAATACTTGTATATTATTGTTCACCATCATATTTTCAAGCTTTCTACAATATTCAATTGTGTTTTCATGGCCTATATTGGATATCACCATTATTAGAGTTTCTTGCTTCGATTTGGGATTTTCATTTACAGGAAAATTTGGGCCATGAAAGGGCCATCATTGAACTCAGCAGTTCCAGATGAAGCCATTCATGGCTTTAGTTTTGATTTATCTTACTCATGCTTGATTTTGAGAAATGGCAGGGATATAGTGACGGACAAACGTCCGTAGGTAAAAGTCTGGGACTTTTACCAACGGAACAAGGTTGAAGATGACTGCGTGGCACCCTTCCATTGGTTCGTTTGAAAATTCGCGCTAATATTTGATTATTTCGCTTGTTTATTTTATATTAATTCTTGTTTATATTACATACAACAAAAACAATTGGCCCAGTGGTAGCCAGGCAAGCGTTAAGGCGTTGGGGAGCTTGAGGTCAGGGGTTCGACCCTTGCCTCCAACGTTTGTATTTTTCTTAATTTATTTCTACAGATCTCATGCGTACACAAGTCAAAGGACCATCATACATCCTCATCATCCAGCCTGCCAGATGGCCAGATGGCTAAATCCAAGGGTCACCAATGGAGGAGCACCAAACGCTTGGTCAAAGCAAATGCATTGGATCCAAAAGTCAAGCGTGGACTTCCTTACTTTGGGCCTAGAAATCTGATCTGCACCCCCCAAGTTACTATTTTCAGGCCCATTTTCTTATTCTTTTTCTTTTTTTATATTTTACTCAATTAATTTATTTATTTTATTTACTAACACAATTAATTATTTTCTTTTTATCAAAAAATCATAAAAATAATACTTTTCACAAATTAGGTTCAAATTTTATTTTTTATCAAAAAATTAATTAATTTTATTAGGTTATTTAATTTTAGATAACTTTAATTGTTTCGTATATAATTAAAAATAATTAGAAAATTAGGGTTTTGTCCAAATTTAATTATATTTTATTTTTTCCTAAAATACTAAAAACACCAAAGTAGGCCATGTAATTATTTTCATTAATTAATTTAATTAACTAATTAACTTTTGTATTTTATTTAGAAAACTTAATTCTTTTCTTAAAAAATAATTAAAAACAACTAAAAAACAATTTTTCCTTTGATTAGGTTAGAAGGGTCAAAACCCTAGTTCTCTCTCGATCTAATTTTTCATCGCGCGCTTTATGTTATCATTTTTACCCTATTATTGTAACTGCCTACAAGTTGTAATAGTTAATTAGGTCTTTACTTTCATTTATCGCTTTATTTTCAAAGGGGTTTGTTTTTGGCTATGTAAATACCCGAAGCCTTGTAATAGCGTAGTTTAATTTCCGCACTTTAAATTCCGCAAAATATTAAACTGTTAGATGTATGATATTAGGATGCATGACAAGAATGTATGTAAACTTTAAAACAGTTAGATAATCTTAAAATGTGCAAAGATAATAATCTGGAATTGAATCACTCGCACATGCACACTCTTAGGGTACACTCCCACTTAGTTACCTTCGGTAAACGGTCATTAAGTATAGGATGCTTTAGTGGCCGTCCTTTTGTCCAAAGATCAAAGTCCCGATTCGAAAAAGTTGCCTCGAAACGGTTGCCTCAAAATTGTTGCCTCGAATAATTGATCTAAGACATTAGGGTTATTACTAAGACGTCCTAACATTGCTTTAGTGACCGTATGTCCCTTTCGAATTGACCCTCAAAACTCCAACGACGGTACTACCTACTCACTAATAGTGGGATAACATTGTCTAAAGGAAACAAACATAGAACGATTCTTTTTTAGAGTAGGTAGATTAGCTCTTAAGTACTTGATCAATCCAAACAAACCTTTTCACACTTATACTCCTTTTCAAACAAAGTTTTCAAAAACACTTCATTACACTCTTGAAGACAGAAGCAAGAGTTAAATCAAAGTCAAAACAAAAGCTTTTCAAAAACACACAAGCACACAAGGAAGCAATTTTGAAAATGATGAGCAAGTACCTAAGAGCCCGTAGGTAACTATAGATAGAAAGGGTGCTAATACCTTCCATTTCTATAATCTACCCCCCGTACTCAGAAATATCTCGAAAAAGGAATTTTTCTGTGCTTTTTTCCTTTCCTTGTTGGATAAAATAAAATTCGGTGGCGTCTCTTGCTTACCGCGATATTTTGCAAATACAAACGCAAAACCAAACCAGCAATTCCTAAAAGAAATAGTCCCTGTTCTGGCCACCGTATCACAGAACTGGCGACTCTGTTGGGGACTTTAATAAGTGGGGTGTACCTTAGGATTAGTTCATTATATTGTTTTCTATTGTTTGATTTGATTGCTTTATTTTTGTGGGCTTTGTATCGGAGTTACTATAGATCCTAACCCTGATCTAGGGAATACCTTTTAGGTAAGTAGCAATAGACTGTGAGGGAACTGTACGGCATAGACCGATACGGTTGAAGCAGTAGCTACGTTGATGTGGCATATTAGTTGGTACCGATATCCCTTGTGGAGCAACAAGGAAAGTATGGGGCTGCTATATGGGTCATTAAGCATCAAATGACCTTAGAATCTATAATTGACCAACTTGGCCATAGAAAGTAGCTTGATGCTACACTCATTGAGATCATACTCTCGAGATGGTTCAACCGCAAGAAAAGAATGCATGACTGGAATTATGACCGATGGAGGATGGTAAGTGATATTGAGAACCTCTAGAACCCGATTACTATTATTAGGACAGGTTGAACCAACTAAACTGCAAGAGGGTAGTACCTAAACTCCATGCCAGCCTGAAATTTAAGGGCTATTGTGTGACTTGTTTGCCTTTACCATGTTTTATACCTGCTATACCTGTTGTGTGTTTTCTCATGACATCATGCATCATGACATAGCATGCATATCTCATTAAAATGACTATTTCAAAGATCGAGGGGATTCATCTTTGTTCTGTTTTGCAGATTATGGCTTCTATGCGCAAAAATACCATTCGAGTCAACTTCGTGCAAATCGCTGCTCAGCTCAGAGAGTTTCTTTCAAAAGTTCCTGATACTTCCTCCTTTGTTAGAAGACATGGTCATCTCCTTAGCTTGGTCACTTCAAAGTTGGATGAGCAAATGTTGAGTGTGTTGTTCCAGTTCTTTGACCCGTTGCATCACTATTTTACCTTCCCGGACTATCAGTTAGTCCCTACTTTGGAGGAGTTTTCTGACTTACTGGGCATATCTATTCTAGAGCAGACACCCTTTACAGGTTTGGAGATAGCTCCCGGGCCAGAGGACATTGCTTCAGCCCTACATTTAAAAATGGCTGATGTGGTATCCAATTGGGAGACTCAGAGTGGGGTTAAAGGTTTCTTGGCTAAGTTTTTGATCGATCAAGCTCAACAGTTCAGGGATAGTTTGCACTTTCAAGCATTTGAAGACATCCCGGCTCTCCTCATCTACGGCTTGGTTCTATTCCCGAATTTTGATGCCTTCATAGATGTGAATGCGGTCAAGATTTTCATGTCTCGTAACCCAGTACCTACTCTCTTTGGTGATATTCTGCATGCTCTTTATACCCGTACTGTGAGAAGAAGGGGAACTCTCATGTGTTGTACACCGCTGCTAGTGAGGTGGTTTTTTTCACACCTCCCCAAATCTGTATTGAAGAATGAGGAAGGTGTAGGTTGGGCTTACAGAATCATGTCCCTTGCTCATACGGACATCCTTTGGAGTACTAAAGATATGGAAAAAGTAGCTGTCATTGATCCCTGTGGGGAATACCCTAATGTTACGTTGCTTGGAATTCGAGGGGGTATAACCTACAATCCTTGTTTGGCTTTACAACATTTTGGACGCGCTCGGAGAGACGGTCCTCATGAGCTACTGCTTACATGCATTGTCTTTGACTTCAAGGGGGATGTTGAGGGACATCGTCGCAGGTTTATACGATCTTGGGACAGGGTGAACAGGTCTGACCCCCATGAGCTAGGAATGAAGAATTCTCTCCTGATGCAACCGTATCTCCAGTGGGTTCGAGCCCGTGCTCAAAAGTTGGGGATGCCATATGAAGCTGTTTTGCCGGTGATTATGGAGCATATTGATGAAGAAGGGGTTCCTTATACAATCCTCCATCCATACATGCCTACTGATCTTGGGGAATTGAAGAGATCTTGGATCCAGTTAAAGGAAGAAAGGGATACCTACAGAGAGAAATATCATGAGCGGGAATGGAAGATCTTGAAGCTTACAAGGCAGCTTGAGAATGAGAGGACAATCAACGATTATGTCAGCACGAAGGGAAAACGACCATGGGATTTCTGATGTCTTTTAATGTTTCTTGTTTAAATTTTCTTTTCGGTTCATTTCTTTTGTAACGCCTTAAAGGCATTTGTTAAACATTTGTTTCAAGTTTAATCTAATAAAGTGTGTTTTATGTTGGTTTACAAATTTGAATATCCCTAAGTCTTTGAAATCATTTCATACGCATTGTATTCCCATGCACCTCATTATAGGTACCCTTATAGGTTTCTTATCTTCTTCACTATTTATTTCAGCAATCATGTCTTCTGAAACACCTACTGATCAAGCCATCAAGGCTCTGTAAGCTCAGAATGCTCAGTTCTAGGAGATGTTCTTGAACTTGGCCAAGAGTCCACAAGATTTGAAGACTCTTATGTTGAAGGACAAGAAGAAGAAGAAGAAGAAGAAGAAGAAGAAGAAGAAGAAGAAGAAGGTGGTCCTGCTGAATATGGGTCACAGATTTGGGAACAGGTTGCAAGAAGAAGTTGATTTGTCCCATTCATCTGGAGGGGGAGAGAATCAAGAGGAAAGGAAGGGTCTTAGCCCTGTGGTTTCTGACAATGACACTGACTTTGATGAAGACCAGTATCCTTCGGCTGAGGATAGGTATAAGCAACTCGAAGACCGGTTGAGTGCAATGGAGATCTAGATGATACCTGGGTTGGACTTCGGAGATTTGGGTTTGGCATCTGGGGTGGTGATCCCCCACAAGTTTAAGGCTCATGTCTTTGCTAAGTACGACGGGGTATCGTACCCAAAGTTACACCTCCGCTCGTACGTCAGAAAGATTCAACCCTATACTGCTGATAGGAACCTTTGGGTTCATTTCTTTCAAGATAGTCTGTCAAGGACTTAGCTTGAATGGTTCTATCAATTGGAAGGAGCTAATGTCCGCAACTGGGAGGACCTTGCTGCTGCTTTTTACAAGCAATACTAGTATAATACCTACCTTGCCCCTACGCGTACTCAACTTTAGGGTATGTCTATGGGTACGAGCGAAGGTTTGAAGGACTACGCTCAGAAGTGGAGAGATATTGATGGAAGAGTACAACCCCCTCTGTCTGATAGGAAGTTGGTGTATATGTTTCTTGGGACCTTGTTTGGTCTGTATTTCAATCATTTGATCGGAAGTTCATCGTCTGGGTTCACTGAATTGATTATGACTAGGGAGAGAGTCGAAGCTGGTATCAGAATTGGCAAGATACAGAAAGGTGGTTCGTCAAGTATAGAAAAGAAGCCTTTCAGAAAAGAATCTAGTGCAATTTACAGCTCGAGGAACCAAAATCGTCCTGAACGCCGCCAAGAAGTTAATGCGGTAGTAATATCAAGACCAGTTGTTGCCCCACAATGCAACACTCAGCAAATAGTAGAGAGACCACAAAGATAGTATACTCGGCTCAGTATGACCTTATCTCAAATTCTTCCACAGTTATTGAAAACCAACTTGGTGACTCTAAGGGAAGCTCTGAAGAATCCCAACACCACCTCTCTGCTGTATAATCCGAACGCCCGCTGTGCTTATCACTCCGATAGCCCAGGGCATGATACGAACAACTGCTGGGCCTTGAGGAATAAGGTGCAAGATTTTATTGAAGCTAAAGAGATTGAATTTGACGTGCCGGAAAAGCCTAATGTCATAACTGCTCCTATGCCCAAGCATGGATTAAATGTTATGAATGATGATTCATTTGTGACCTTCGTGGAAGACATCGCTAATCCGTTGTTGATTGTTAAGAATAACCTATTGTTAGTCGGTTTATTTCCGGGCTGTGGCGAAGGTTGCCACCTATGTTCCATCCTACCTGCTAGTTGCCATTTATTGAAGTCAGGTGTTCAACGCCTGATGGATAATAAAGAAATCTTGTTTGAGAAAACTTTGGTTCCGTTGATTCCTATTGAAGATATTTCTATAATCACCATTTCCACCAATCCTTCCAAGGCTTCCTCGAGAAAGCCTGTTAGGATTACATCTATTCCGAGAGTTGCTCCATTGATCATAACTATCCCTGGTCCTATCCCATACACTTCGGATAAGGCTGTCCCATGGCACTATGGGGCCGATGTGTATTATCATGGGATCAAACAAGACTTGAAGGTTGAAGACGTTGATACTGATGTCAGCAATATTGTCGGGTCTACCAAGGTCACCCAAAGCGGAAGACTTTTCTCTCATGAGACCTCCCCACCAACTGTTCGGAAACTTATTTCTATCCCACCTGCCAGTACATCTGCTACTGTCCCTGTTCATGTTCCAATCATTACCCCTGTCGCCGAGTCATCTGACGCTCGGGGCAAAGAGATCACCGGTGAGCCTGCCCGGATGGAGGCACCGAAGAAGATTATTGTTGAAACCTCTGGGAAGGAGATAGAGGAAATTTTGAAGATCATCAAGAAAAGCGACTACAATGTAGTCGAACAGCTGGGGAAAACCCCGTCGAAGATCTCCATGTTATCTTTATTGTTGTGCTCAGAAGCCCATGCTAAGGCTTTAACTGCTTTCCTGAAAACTGCGCATGTGCCGCAGGAGACATCTGCTGGTCAATTCAAAGACTGTGTGGCTAGTTTGACTGCTGACAACGGGTTGGGTTTCTCCGACGCAGATTTGACTGCCAAAGGAAAGAATCACAATGACGCTCTACATGTTTCAATCGAGTGCAGGGGCACTACTCTGGCTCACGTGCTGGTGGATACTGGGTCCTCGTTAAATGTTTTACCCAAGAAAGCGTTAGACCGGTTGGACTGTGAAGGGTTGGTGTTGAAGCCAAGTAATATTGTGGTTAGGGCCTTTGACGGGTCCAAAAGAATGGTGCACAGGGAGGTGGATGTCCCTGTTAAAGTTGGGTCCCAGACTTTCGCATCTACATTCTATGTAATGGACATCCGACCATCTTATTCCTGTTTGTTGGATCGCCCGTGGATTCACAAGGTTGGGGCAATGACTTCCATGCTCCATCAGATGTTAAAATATCCAGTAAAGGGGAAAATTGTTACAGTACGAGGAGAAGAGGAGTAAATGGTGAGCCACCTTAACTCTTTTCGATATGTGGAGATGGATGGGGAGTTCACTGAAACCCCGTGTCAGAACTTTGAAGAAGTCCCCCAGACGCTGGCGTCGATCAAAACTGTTGCTGAAGATCCTCCAATTAAGATGGCTTCCCTCAAGGATGCCCGGGCTGTTATTGAAAAAGGTGGGTGTGCGAATTGGGGCCAACTCCCTGACTTTGCACACAAGACTGACAAGTTTGGTTTGGCTTTTACTGCAGAAGCTCAAAGGGACGTTCGGCGCACGCGGATTGGAAGACCTCCCTTGCGTATCAGTAATTCAGAAGTGAATGCAATTGAAGATGATGATGAAGAGTCTGAGTTTGACAGTTGTATTTACCCGACTACCGACGGCGGATGAAGCAATTGGGCGGCAAAGGAATTCGTGCCCATTTCTTTTATTACACAATATTAAGACTTATTTTTGGATTTGTAACAGACAGTTTTAAACTTTATGACCTGGTGTCTTACCCGAGGCACCGTGGCTTTGTTTGTGAGGGATTATTATGTGTCATCTCCATATATCATCAATAAAAGCATTGGACATTTTTTCTTGCATTACAAATTTTGCGCTCCTTGTTTTTCTTTTCTATCTTGCACTTTATCAAAATAGTTATTTATATTACACACACTCACATATACAGGTCCACATCCACTCTGGATCCCACTGATAACGACTCTGCTACTACTCGTTATGACTTCGAAAATCCGATCAACCAAGCCGAGGACGAAGGTGAGGATGATTGTGAGGTGCCTGGGGAACTTGCTAGACTATTACTTCAGGAAGAGATAGCCATACAGCCGCATGAAGAGCCAGTGGAAACAGTAAATCTGGGTACTGAGGAAGACAAGAAAGAGGTCAAGATTGGTGCAAATATGGAATCTAGTGTCAAGCAACGGCTAATACAGATGTTGCGTGACTCTGTTGAGATCTTTGCCTGGTCTTATGAAGATATGCCTGGGTTGGATATCGATATTGTGGTTCACCGCTTGCAAACCAAAGAAGATTGTCCTCCAGTGAAATAGAAAGTTCGCTGAATGCGCCCAGAGATGTATGAGAAAATTAAAGCTGAGGTGATGAAACAGTTTGATGCCGGTTTTCTAGCTGTTACTTCTTACCCACAGTGGGTGGCCAATGTGGTTCTAGTGCCAAAGAAAGATGGTAAGGTTCGTATGTGTGTTGACTATAGGGATCTGAATAGGGAAATCCCTAAGGATGATTTCCCTCTGCCTCATATCGATGTTCTGGTTGACAACACCGCACAACATAAGGTCTTCTCCTTTATGGATGGTTTCTCCAGTTACAATCAGATTAAAATGGCTCCCCAGGACATGGAAAGGACAACCTTCGTCATGCAGTGGGGTACCTTTTGCTACAAGGTCACGCCGTTCGGATTGAAGAATGTTGGGGCAACGTATCAGCGCGCCATGGTCACCTTGTTCCACGACATGATTCATCATGAGATTGAGGTATACGTTGAAGACATGATTGCAAGGTCCCAGACTGAAGAAGAACACCTTGACCATCTTCAGAAGCTATTTGACAGGTTGAAGACGTACAAGTTGAGGTTAAACCCAGACAAATGCACCTTCAGAGTGAGGTCTCGTAAGCTGCTGAGTTTCGTTGTTAGTGATAAAGGTATTCAAGTAGATCCTGCAAAGGTGAAGGATATACAGGTGATGCCATCTCCCCAAACGGAAAAATAAGTCAGAGGCTTTTTGGGACGGTTGAATTACATTGCCCGTTTCATTTCACACCTGACTGCGACTTGTAATCCAATCTTCAAGATGCTGAAGAAAGATCAAGAGGTAAAGTGGAATGATGAGTGTCAAGCCGCTTTCGAAAGGATCAAAGAATATCTACAAGAGCCACCTATTGTGATGCCTCCAATTGAAGGGAGACCTTTAATCTTATACTTGACAGTACTCAACAATTCAATGGGGTGTGTGCTGGGGCAGCATGACGAGTCTGGCCGAAAAGAGCATGCTATTTACTACCTTAGCAAAAAGTTTACCGACTGTGAGACCCGATACTCACTGCTTGAGAAAACTTGTTGCGCTTTGGCATGGGATACTCGCCGACTGAGACAGTATATGCTGACTCACACTACTCTATTAATATCGAAGATGGATCCAATCAAGTATATCTTCGAGAAGCCTGCCTTATCCGGAAGAATAGCAAGATGGCAGATGATCTTGACCGAGTATGACATCCAATACACGACCCAAAAAGCAATCAAGGGAAGTGTGTTGGTGGATCATTTGGCACATTAGGCAGTGGATGATTACCAGTCTATGAACTTCGAATTCCCGGATGAGAACATTATGTTGGTGACCGACTGTGAAAAACTTGGACCGGATGAAGGACTTGAGGAGGGATCCCAATGGTCTATGTACTTTGATGGAGCTTCAAACGCTTTGGGTAATGGCATTGGCGTCGTGATCATATCTCCTGAAGGCTGTCATACTCTGTTTATCGCCCGACTATGTTTTAACTGCACCAACAACATGGCGGAGTATGAAACATGCATTATGGGCCTTCGAGCAGCAATTGACCTAAGGATTAAGTTCTTAAGTGTATTCGGAGATTTCGCTCTCGTGATCAGTTAGAGCAAAGGCGAGTGGGATATGAAGCACCCAAATCTTATTCCTTACAAGGAGTATGTACTGACGTTGCTCCCACACTTTGAGGAGATAACCTTTGAACACTTCCCAATAGGGGAGAATCAATTAGCGGATGCACTAGCTACTATGTCTTCTATGTTCAAGGTCAGGTGGGACAATAAGGCTCCCCAGATTACCATTGAGAGGTTGGATGAACCCGCACATTGCTGTGACATTGAGACTGAAGAGGTAGCAGATAAACCCTGGTTCCACGAGGTAAAGAGGTATCTTGAGGCTCAGGAATACCCCGAGGGTGCATCTGTTAATGATAAGAAGTTTCTGAGGAGGTTCGCGGCGAATTTCTTCATCAGTAATGGTATTCTTTACAAGTGTAACCATGACTCAACCTTACTGCGGTGTGTAGATAAGAACGAGGCAGAAAGGATTATGACAGAGTTACATGAAGGTACTTTCGGAACTCATTCCAGTGGACACACCATGGCAAAGAAAATCCTACAAGCAGGGTACTATTGGTCTACCATGGAAGCCGACTGTTATCAGAATTCTTGGACCTATCATAAGTGCCAAGTATATGCTGATAAGGTGCACATACCTCTAGTTCCTCTGAACGTCTTGATAGCTCCTTGGCCTTTCGCAATGTGGGGCATCGATATGATTGGTGAGATCATACCTACCGCGTCCAACGGGCATCATTTCATCCTGGTAGCTATTGATTACTTTACAAAGTGGGTTGAGGAAGCTTCATTTGCTACAGTAACCAAGAACGTTATGGCACGGTTTATTCGGCATAACCTGATCTGTCGATATGGTGTACCGGAGAGAATCATTACGGACAATGGAACAAATCTCAACAATATGATGATCACCGAGCTCTGCAAGCAGTTCAAGATACATCATCATAACTCTTCTCCTTACCGGCCGAAGATGAATGGGGATGTCGAAGCGGCTAATAAGAACATCAAGAAGATTGTGCAGAAGATTGCGGTGACATACAAAGATTGGCACGAGATGTTACCATTTGCTTTTCATGGGTACCGTACCTCAGCGCGAACGTCAACAGGGGCAACACCCTACTCTTTGGTGTATGGCATAGAGGCAGTCTTACCCATTAAGGTCCAGATACCCTCTCTTCGGATTATGAAGGATGCAGGTTTGAGTGAAGACGATTGGATTCAGACCCGACTCGATCAACTGAACTTAATCAACAAAAAGAGACTTACTACTATTTGTCATGGTCAGACGTATCAAAAGCGAGTGATCAAGACATTTAACAAGAAAGTCAGACGACAAGAGTATCAAGTTGGGGATCTGGTGATCAAGCGCATTATACTGCCTCAAAGTGATCCTAGGGGAAAATGGACCCCTACGTACGAAGGGCCATTTGTGGTTAAGAATATTTTCTCAGGAGGAGCCATGATTCTAACCACCATGGATGGTGACGACCTTCCTCACCCCGTCAATGCAGACATAGTGAAAAAATACTACGCATAATAAAATACCCGCTAGGTTGACTGTCCTAGGCAAAAATAAGGGCTTCCCGGCGAACCAAAAGGGTTCGGGCAAAAATAAGGAATGAAAATGAAAAAATCTGTACACCCGGCAAGTCGAAAACCTGAAAAGGCGGCTTGGGCAAAAAAGGGTATCCCGGTGGACTGAAAACCCGAAAGGGAGGTCCAGGCAAAAATTAGGGATCAAAGCATAACACTATGTCTCATTGGATCACCTTGCAACCAGACTTCGGTATCGACTATCAAGCTCGGACGAAACTAATCAATCTGATCTACCTTTAACCAAGTAGCAAAGTGATGAGATGCTCGAAAATATAAAGGCGATAGCAGAGTTGGAACCCAGTGGGATTAGTCACATAACTGTTTTTCTCTCTTTTACATAAACTGTATAAATTCTATTGTTCAGCGGTGTTCTCTTACTAGGACGTCATCCACTTGTACAAAAAACGCCTATTTACAGGCTAACTTCAAAATCAATACAATTCATTTTCACAAAGAAATTTCAACTTGTTTTCTTTTTTGTTTTGCAAGAACGTCCAATGGTTCATTTTTGATATATGCATTTGACAATAATTGCTGCTCATAAATATTTACATGCGAAACAAAAGATGATTACTCGTAATATCAGAAATAGGGACAAATAAGAAATGTTCAAACTATACAGTTGCTCTATCCACCAGGTATAGGAATATACCTAGTTGGAGAATACGATTGAAGGTACATTCACTCCCCGCAGAGTAAGGAGAAAGACAGTGGTGTTAATTCTCCCCAGCTGAGGCTCGCAACCGCGAATGAATCAACAATATTCTGCCCAAGCAAAGTTTATCTACCATCAGCACTGGAAAATTATCCCCAATGGAGTTTGGAAAATTATCCCCACTGGAGTTTGGAGAATTGTCCCCGGTAGAGTCTAAAAGATTATCCTCAGTGAATTCGCAACTGGAAAATCATCCCCAACGTAGTTCATTCCTTTCACAAACAAAAAATCAATCCCCAACAGGGTTCGTTATCACTAGCAATGGTAATTCATCCCCAGCTGAGTTTATTTCTTCCAAATCAACGGATCCTCCGGCAGAATATGTCCTCCCCACAGAGTCATTTTCTCATCAGTTTATTCCCCAACAGAGTTATTCTCTCCTGCAAAAATATGATCACAATCATCTTTATTCATTGTCCCCAGCGGAAATGAAGAATTCAACTTCTTGCACTCTCCGGCAGCAACCTGGGATTTATTTTCCCCAGTTAGAGAACATCATAAAAACATTACATGTCCATACATCATGACACTCGCATACACATCATACAACACAATCTCATTTATTTTGAGAACATCGTTGCTTGATACATATCATGCATTACATACAGCTAACCTTTACCTTTCAGGAAAGATACAATCAAATTCTCACAAAACTCAAGCTATGAAGCCCGGGTACAACCGAATAGTATCTTGATTTCTACAGCATATTATAAAGTCCGGAGAACGACCGGATAACAGTATCAGACTACCGCGAAGCCTGGATTACGACCAGATAGTGGTATCTCTTAAAAGCAAGCTATGAAGCCTGGATTCGACCAGATAATAGTTTAATCCCCAGCGAGCCGTGAAGCCCGGATTACGACCGGATAACAGCTCAGCAAGCACCATGAAGCCTGGATTCGACCAGATAGTGGTATATCATAAACACAAGTTGTGAAGCCCGTATTACGACCGGATAACAGCTCAGCAAGTTATTATGAAGCCTGGATTACGACCAGATAGCAATACAAGACCATGAAGCCTGTATTACGACCAGATAATTGTACAAGACACTATGAAGCCTAGATTTCAACCACATAGCAGTGAGGGATACTATGAAGCTTGGATTTCGACCAAATAGCAATTTTACCTGGACAGATACTAAGAATCCCGGATTCGACCGGATATTAGTGTGCCCCGAATTCAAGTTGAAGCCCGGATGCAACCACATAACAACTTAATTCCTTCTTAAGCCTGGATTACGACCAGATAAGAATTGTGAGATTGTGAAGCCTGGATTACGACCGGATAGCAAGTATAATCTCACCTCCCCAATAAGTCACTGTAAAGCCTAGATTACGACCAGATAGCAGTCGGTCTTATTACTATGAAGCCTGGATCACGACTAGATAGTAGTTCATTTTCACCTCCTAGACTAAGAGACGGTTCCTCAGTAGAATAACGGACGACCGAAGTTCCTAAAATTCAACAGAGATGATTCCTCAGTAGAATAACGGACGACCGAAGTTCCTAAAATTCAACAGAGATGATTCCTCAACAAGAATAAAGGACAACTGAAGTTCCTAAAATTCAACCTTTCTCAGAACAGAGATGATACCCCAGTAGAATAACGGATGACTGAAGCTCCTAAAATTCTATTTCTCTCAAGACAGAGATCAGCATTCATGTGATACGGTGGGAGAACTGACTTGGGATTTTACGTTTTGTGTTCGCAAATGTTTCGATTTAGCAAGAGTCGCCACCGACTTTTTATTTTATCCTAAGGAAAGGTCAAAAAGCACAAGAAAGACCTTTGAGATGTTTTCTTGGGTTTGGGGAGTAGATTATAGAAAGGGAAGGTATTAGCACCCTTTCTATCCATGGTTATCCATGGGCTCTTAGTTACTTGCTTAGATCACTTGCTTTGTTTTTCAATTGTTTGAAATGGTGCTTTGTGTGTGATTTTGAAAGATGTTTTGAAACGAGGCCATCGTTTTGGCAACCTTTGTAATGATTCATGTTTGAATGTATACAAAGGTGTTTTGTCTTTTGAAAAGTTTTGAAAGTAGGGTTTTGAAATTTTGTTGTGGAGTGTGTTTTTGAAGATAGCAAAGATGTTTTTGCAAGCTCGATCAAGTAACTAAGAGTTATCTACCCTATTTTACTCAAAGATTTTTCTTATGTTTTTAACCCTTTTTTAACAGTGTTGTTTCACCATTGTATTTGGTGAACAACCTTGTGTTAGGATGTTAAACGGGACAGGCGCGGGTCATCGTATAGACCATGATAGCAATTGTGCCAAGTATTTTTGGCAATTTTCTTGAGGGACTTGATCATTTTGTTTAGACAACTCAGATAGCGTCATCGAGGGACTATGATATTTTTGTTTATTTTTGTTTTGCCAAAGTACTTGACATGCAACCATGGCTCATTTTTGAAGGCAACAAGTGGATTGTAACCCTAGGGGTGCAAGTGTGCATTGTGTTTGTTTTTCATGCATTTTTGTCTTTGATTAGGTCAAGCTAGTTGTTGATTTTATTTCGCATACAAATCCTAAGACTAAGCATGGCATAATTGGAAGCATTCAAAGGGTGCGAGAATTTTAATTCTACACTATTACAACATGATATAGGGAGGGGGTACAAATTTGAATTGGGAGTATTTGACAAGAAATTAAATTCTAAACTATTACAACCAAATCGAATGTATAGGCAATATTTAAATATATAATAATTGAATATAATACAATAAATAAATATTGAATAAAATGTATTATGCAAAAAGTTTTGTATGTATGTAAAAAGTATTATTTTTTTTTAATATGAAATGTAAATAATAAAGAAAAAGTCAATTTTAATTATTTTGTTATTTAGGGCAAAAACCCTAATTCTTAAATACATGGTATTATTTATTAATTATATACAATAATATATTAATTTATGCAAAAAATAAAAGTATATTGCAAAAAGGATATTTTTAGTGTAAAATATTAATAAAAATGAAAATGTATTATTTTTTTTTGTATTTTTGACCTAATTATTAAATAAAGTAAAGTATATAAGTATATATATATATATATATATATATATATATATATATATATATATATATATATATATATATATATATATATATATATATATATATATATATATATATATATATATATATATATATATATATATATATATATATATATATATATATATATATATATATATATATATATATATATATATATATATATATATATATATATATATATATATATATATTAAACATATTAAATATATAAAAATAAAAATTAATTATTTAAAAAAATGTGTATATCCAAGAAAATGTTTTCAAATGTAAATAAAAATAGTAAATGAAGATAAGTATATTTTTTATATTATTTTTGAGTTTTAATAAAAAGAAAATAGATTATTTACATGTTTATACTAGTAAAATAAAAATAAATATCAAATAAATATGAAAAAATAGAAAATAATTTTTTTGGCATTTTTTATATTTGGACAAAAAATAATAAAGTCAGAATAAAAAATAAAAATATCAAAATGACAAATATTCAAATAAATGGGCCAGGGGGGTGTAAACTGAAAAATGGGGTATCAAAAGCAAAGGAAACCAGGCCCAGCCCATAATCCACTTCTTCTTCTTCCTTTGAACAGACATGCGCGCGCTTTGTACAGAAAATGCTATCTCCTGATTCTTTGATTTTTTGACAAAATTCATAACATGAAACTTGTAGAGCATTAAACAACGAATCCAACCATATAAAAAACGTGAACTAACTCTCATAGACCAGAGAGAATTTCTCTGGCCCTAATTTCTAACCTAGTTTTTTCAGAAAGTTCATGGGTGAAATTCTCCTAGCACGATCAATGTAAATGAAAACTAAGCATATGTATGGCTTCAGGGCTATGAGTACAACATATTTTATTCACAAACCTAAGCCTAACTATTCTTAAGTAGAGAGATAGAAGTTCATGAAATACCTGTTTCAGTTGACTTCGAAATGGCCAATGCAGCAACTTCCAAGGGTGTTTGAGGTTCTGTTGAGCTTGCCTGAGGTCCAATGAAGCTTTCCCAACGCCTGGATTGTTTTGAAGTAGCCTGAATCATGCTACAGAACTTAACCTGCAAAGCTTTGAAACAAAAATGGCAATGTGTGTTAAAGGTGTTACAGCTAGCAATGGATGATCTGGATAGCTTAGATATGTTGGTTGGAAGGTGTTTGAAGTATCTTTGGGAAAAATGCACGATAGAATTTGATGATGGCTTGCAAAATGCAGAACTGACTTTGTTTTGCAGAAAAATGGATATTTTGAGTATGAGGAGGTTTGAGTGATGAAGGGGTCGTGTTTCTGGCTTGTTAGGAGGTACAAAACGTGTTTGCAATGTTTGTGTAAGTTGGTTTTTACAAATGTTTGAGATGGCTTGTATTTTGCAAGTTTCTTCTACTTGAAGCAAGAGTGTGTATGTTCTCAATGCAAACCTGCACAAGTCCTATATCATGCTGCATATCTTGCCCTTGGTTACTGGAATTGGTAGATTTGATCTTGCCTCAGAGATATGGCTCAATGCCTCAAGGATCTTGTTTTGACATAAAGTGCAACTTTACAAAAATTGCATTATACCTTTTTCCAAATAGGGATTAGTTTTGTATGCAATGTCCAAATTACCAAGATAATACCTTAGCTCAATGGTTATGCATTAAATTATGGAGTACAAGTTAGTTTTGAGGCCTGCAAGCTAGTACCAAGCATGCTGATTTGAAAATGCAAGTTTGTATGAACATGTATTGGTCATGGACAAAAGTGAGTTTTTGCCAACTTCAAGCATTCGATTCTCTCTAACCACAAGGGTGTTTGAGTAGTTCTTTGACAATTTGGAAAGCTTGGAACATGTACTATAATCCATCTTTGAAATTCAACTTGAAACTCCAAGTGGAACTATGTGAAAAATGGCCAAGAAGATGGGTCAAAATCCTGCCTAGATTAGGGCAAATTTTCTCTAAGTTAAAAGTTTTAGGTACCCTTTGTGATGGACTACAACTTTCATGTTTCAAGTTTGTTTGAATCTATTTTCATCTTGGTGAAAAAAAAGGGACAAAGTTAGGAAAAAATAAGAAAATTTCATAACTTAGAAAAATTCTAAGTTATGAAATTTTTCCATTTTAAACCCTAATTTGTATTTTTGGGTTTCTTGATGAAAAAGTTTCATAATTTGACATGTCTTGATGAAAAATGACCCTTGGCACTTGATTTTGACCAAAAATTCAAAGTTTGACTTTTCAGTGTATAGTCAAATTTTGATCAGTTGACTGGAAAAATTCATCTGTCAATCCTATGCATTTGAGATCTTTTGAACTTGTTGAATGGGTAAAGACAATGTCATTGAGTCTTTGAGTCCATGTGTGAGCTTGATTTGCCATTGGTTAGGTCAAACAGTCAAAAATTGCCTTTGTGCAATCAAAACCCTAATAATGACCATTTTGCCCTTTTGGTGATCTGATCAAATTTCTTGTGGAATTGTGATACAAACTTGATCAAATGGTTCATATGAGTTCATAATGTTGATGTGGGTCAAATTTCATGAGGTTTGACTGTCAATTGGCCACAATTGACTTTTTCCCCAATACAGTTGATTTCTAGGTCAATTGTCCAATTGACTAGGCAAAAATTTGAATCAAGGCTTGAAACTTGGTATGGACAAACTTGTGAGTCCAACATGAAGTATGAAAGTCACTTTTGGCATTTTAGGTCAAAACATCCTTGTGTAAACTCAAACCCTAATTTAGGTCAACAGTGCAAGGAGGTGTCTTGAGCAGAGCAAACCCTAGCTTGATCTTGAGTTCCAAGAGTCTTGTGATGAGAAAATGTTGATGAAATGAGAGGGAAAATTTTGGGGTACAACATTTGCCCCTGTTCAATCTTCTAGAACCTGAAGAGTTAGATTGGCAAGTTTGCCTTTCGCGTCTCGAAGGTAAAAGAGGATTAGACACTAGAGTGCCCGTAAATTTGCACTCATCAAAATATGTTGAGGGATTGGGCTTAAAGATGCCACTTGGAGATGGTAGAATCTTGCTGGAGATGGGCTTAAAGATGCCATCCAAGAATGTTTTTTGAAGTGCAATGTTGTAGGTCAGAAGAATGAGCACCAAATGGTATCCGTGTATGGAATGCACTTGAACTGTATCTGGAGACTGAGTCTGTATGAGCAAAAGAACGACGTCCGTGTCCGGAGCGTATCTGAGCTGTAACTGTATTTGAACTTTGAATGAATATCAGAATGACTGCCGTGTCTGGAGTGTATCTGTATTCTGAATGGGTAACAGAGAAACATCTGTATAAGGAGCAACTGTATGCTGGGGATAAATTCTGAATGAGTGACAGAATGACAACTGTGTTTGGAGCGTATCTGGACTGTATCTGAAGTTGAGATCTGTATGAGTAGTAGAATGACTTCCGTGTCTGGAGTGTATCTGAGACTGTAACTGGGATCTGAATAAGTGACAAAATGACTTTCGTGGCGACCGCACTGGGGAGAATCAAACTGCTGGTGTAAGGGCCAGAATGGCATCCGTGTTTGGAGCGTATCTGAACTTTGAGTTGATAATCTGAATGAGAGATAGAATGGTTGTCGTGTCTGGAGTGTATCTAGTCTGTATTTGATTGCTGAAGTTTGAATGAGTAGTAGAATGACCGCCGTGTCTGGGGTGTATCCATACTGTATTTTGACTTGAAGTTCTGAATGAGTAATAGGATGACCGCCGTGTCTGGGGTGTATATCTGAATAATTATTTAATGATAGCCTTTTAATCTTATCCTGAAAGGGGTAAAATGTTATCTAAAACACAAAGTTATGTTGCATGATATGTATAATGCAATGAACCGTGTTTCATCAATGTTTATGATATATGAATGTAATGGATGTGCATGTAATCTGATTAGCTGTCTTGCAAAGGAAAATAAATTCTTGATAACTGGAGATAATGAAATCTTTGACTGCTGCCGGAGGAAGTAAATTCCTGACCGATGCTGAGGATTCAAAGATATTTGATTGTTGAAGATGAGAAATCCTTGCTGACTGCTTGGGGATTAAAGATCTTTGATTGTTGAGAATGAGAAATCCTGGGACCACTGCTGGGGATTGAAAATCCTTGGTGAGTTGTGGGGATTTTAACAAGAGATTTACCAACTTCTACGGGGAATGAGAATTCTTCATGACTTTCCTGGGGAATAAGGAAAACTCTGACGACCTCTACTGGGGAATTAAAACCTGGGAGGCTTCCAATGGAGAAACAGGAACTAGAATCCTCATTCCGTCGGGAAATAACTTTGTGGGGAGAGTGTTTACTCGGCTGGGGAAATCAGGAGCTTTGGTTGTACGCCAATCTACTAGGGAAGTTTGGGAAAACTGAATGGTTCCCATTGAGGATTGATAGTTGGAAATTTGACTTCGCTGGGGAAGAAGGTTTAGAATATTTTAGCTCTGCTAGGGATATGTATTTCAGGGTTTTCAGGCTCCACCGGGGATCGGGTTTTAACTCTGATGGGAATTTTGAAGCTTAACTCAGTTGGGGAATCAAGTTTTTTAGACTGTATTGGCTCAGCTGCGGATCTTGAAGCTTAACTTTGCTTGGGAAATATACTCCAAATTTTGCCTTATTGAGGATCTGAATGATGTATCGTAGGGGATTTCTTCGGGAATGACATAAAGATTTCTTCCTACTCCTTCAACCTACCAGTAATTATCCTTTTTCAGTTTCGTTTTATTTGTAAGCAGTGATTATATTCAAATGCATATGCCTTTTTAATAAAACATTGGACGTTTTCAAATAAAACATAAGTGTAAAAAGAAAAGAAAGGCAAGCGAATTTCTGCACTTTGAAGTATATTTGTATTAACTTTTGTGAGTATCTTTGTACAAAGGAGACATATATCCTAGTAAGAGAATGTTGTCGTGAAAATTGAAAAATTTTATACAAAAGAAAGATGTCTATGTGTAACAATTCCATGGGATTCCCATTCTACTATAGCCTTCACAACTCTGAATATCTTGTCCATTCGCTGCTTCGTCCGCCGATGACTAGATTGATCAGAAGCTTGGAGTTTTTTGGTGAAGAGATCATTCTTGAAGTGATCCGACGAGACATAGTCATTCCCTAACTTTTGCCTGGACCGCCCTTTCGGGTTTTCGATCCACCGGGAAACCCTTTTTTGCCCAAGTCGCCCTTTCGGGTTTTCAACTTGCCGGGTGTACAGATTTTTTCGTTTTATCCCTAATTTTTGCCTGAACCGCCCTTTCGGGTTTTCGATTCACCGGGATGCCCATTTTTTGCCCAAGTCGCCCTTTCGGGTTTTCAACTTGTCGGACCGTTTTATGCGTAGTATGTTTTGACTATGTGTGCGTTCGCAGGGTGTGGCAAATCGTTGTCGTCCATGGTGGTCAAAATCATTGCCCCACCAGAAAAGATGCTCTTGATCACAAATGGTCCTTCGTAAGTAGGAGTCCATTTGCCCTTGGGATCACTTTGCGGTAAGATAATCCGTTTGATTACAAGATCTCCGACTTGATATACTTGACGTCTAACTTTCTTGTTGAATGCCTTGATCATCCGTTTTTGATACGTCTGACCATGGAAAACAGCAGTAAGTCGCTTCTCGTTGATAAAATCATGTTGATCAAGCCGGGTCTAAATCCAATCGTCTTCACTCAAACCAGCGTCCTTCATAATCCTTAAGGAAGGAATCTGAACTTCCATGGGTAGAACAACTTCCATGCCATACACCAAAGAAAATGGGGTTGCCCCTGTTGAAATACGTGTCGTGGTATGATATCCATGCAGAGCAAACGGTAACATCTCATGCCAGTCCTTGTAGGTGACTGTCATCTTTTGAATGATCTTCTTGATATTTTTGTTCGCAGCTTCAACAACACCGTTCATCTTCGGCCGATAGGGAGATGAATTATGATGATAAATCTTGAACTGTTCGCATAGAGCGGTGATCACAGTGTTGTTCAAATTTGTACCGTTGTCTGTGATAATCCTGTCGGGGACACCATACCGACATATCAGGTTCTTCTTGATGAAGCGGGCAACCACATTCTTTGTAACTGAGGCATAGGAAGCTGCCTCGACCCACTTGGTGAAATAGTCAATAGCGACCAAGATGAAGCGATGTCCATTGGATGTCGTAGGCTTGATCTCTCCAATCATGTCAATGCCCCACATTGCGAATGGCCAAGGAGTTGTCAGAACGTTGAGAGGAACAGGAGGAATATGTACCTTGTCGGTGTAGACTTGGCAGTTGTGGCAAGTACGGGAATGTTGATGACAATCAGCTTCCATGGTAGACCAGTAGTAGCCTGCCCTTAGAATCTTCTTAGCCATCGTATGTCCGCTCAAGTGGGTGCCGAATGTGCCACTGTGTATCTCAGTCATGATCAACTCTGCTTCAGCTTTGTCCATACAACGAAGTAGAACATAATCATGGCTGCGCTTATAAAGGATGCCATTGCTTAGGAAGAACTTGGCAGCAAATCTCCTTAAGAACTTTTTGTCATTGACGGAATCTCCTTCAGGATATTCTCTAGTCTGGAGATACCTTTTAATTTCATGAAACCAAGGTTGTTCCACTACTTCTTCGATATTAATCTCATGACAGTGCGTTGGTTCGTCCATTCGCTCGATGGTAATTTGGGGAGCCTCGTTATCCCAGTTGAGTTTAAACATGGAAGACATTGTAGCCAGAGCATCTGCTAGCTGATTTTCTTCTCGCGGGAAGTGCTCGAAGGTAATCTGCTCGAAATGAGGCAACAACGTCAAGACATGTTCCTTGTAGGGGATAAGATTAGGATGTTTGGTGTCCCACTCTCCTTTGACTTGACTGATAACCAAAGCCGATTCCCCAAATACGACCAAAGATTTGATTCCCAAGTCTATAGCAGCCTTGAGACCAAAGATGCAAGCTTCATATTCGGCCATGTTGTTGGTACAGCTGAAACAAAGTCGGGCAGTGAAGGGTGTATGGAAACCTTCAGAAGAAATGAGTACCACGTCGATACTGTTGCCAAGTGCATTTGAAGCACCATCAAAGTACAGGGTCCATCGGGATCCTTGTTTAGGTCCGTCATACGGTCTGTTACCTTCGATGTTGTCCAAAGTCATGATGTCCTCGTCAGGGAAGTCGAATCTCATCGACTGGTAATCTTTGATGACTTGATGAGCTAGATGGTCAGCTAGTACACTCCCCTTTATAGCTTTTTGGGTAGTATACTGGATATCATACTCAGTCAGGATCATTTTCCATCTAGCGATTCTTCCAGATAAAGCAGGCTTCTCGAAGATATACTTGATCGGATCCATTTTGGAAATCAGCAAGGTGGTATGAGTCAACATATACTATCTCAGCTGGCGAGCAGCCCATACCAAAGCGCAACAAGTTTTCTCGAGCAGTGATTAGCGAGTCTCACAGTTGGTAAACTTTTTGCTAAGGTAATAAATGGCATGCTCTTTTCAGCCAGACTCGTCATGTTGGCCCAGCACATACCGCATTAAGTTATCCAGAACAGTCAGATACATGATTAACGGACTTCCTTCGACGGGTGGCATCAGAATAGGAGTTTCTAGCAAATACTCCTTGATCTTATCAAAAGCAACTTGACAATCATTGTTCCATTCAACTACCTGGTCTTTCTTTAACAGTTTGAAAATTGGCTCACAGGTAGATGTCAGGTGAGAGATGAACCTGGTGATATAGTTCAAGCGTCCCAAGAATCCTCTAACCTCCTTTTCAGTACAGGGGGCAGGCATTTCTTGTATAGCCTTCACTTTAGCTGGATCAACCTCAATGCCTTTGTTGCTGACAATAAATCCCAAAAGTTTACCAGACCTAACTCCGAAAGTGCACTTGCTCGGGTTCAACTTGAGCTTATACTCCTTCAACCTGTCAAACAGCTTTTGCAAATGACCAATGTGTTCTTCTTCTGTCTGTGATCGAGCTATCATGTCGTCTACGTAAACTTCGATCTCATGATGTATCATATCATGAAACAAAGCTACCATGGCGCGTTGATAAGTTGCCCCTGCATTCTTCAGTCCGAATGGCATCACTTTGTAGTAGAAGGTACCCCATTGCGTGATAAAAGTAGTTTTCTCCATATCCTCGAGGGCCATTTTGATCTGGTTATATCCCGAGAATCCGTCCATGAAGGAAAATACCTTGTGCTGAGTTGTGTTGTCAACCAAGATGTCGATATGTGGAAGTGGAAAATCGTCTTTAGGGCTAGCCCTGTTTAGATCCCGATAGTCCACACACATTCTGACTTTGCCGTCCTTCTTAGGCACATGCACAATGTTAGTAACCCATTGTGGATAGGAGGTAACAGCCAGAAAGCCATCGTTGAATTGTTTCATTACTTCAGCCTTGATTTTCTCAGACATGTCAGGCCTCATCCGATGGACCTTTTGTTTGATCGGTGGACAGTCTTCTCTTGTAGGGAGACGGTGAACCACAATATCTGTGTCTAACCCTGGCATGTCTTCATAAGACCAGGCGAAGATTTCAACATATTCGTTCAACAACTGCACTAAGCGCTCCTTGACACTTGGTTCTAGGTTGGCACCCACTTTTACTTCTTTCCTGTCTTCCTATGTCCCTAAGTTGATAGTTTCTAGAAACTCTTCATGAGGCAGAATGACCCTCTCTTCTTGTTGTAGAAGTATGGCTAACTCTCCCAGCACTTCACAGTCTTTGTCAACTTCGTACTTAGCATGATTGACCAAATCTTCAGAGTTATCGAAGGCTAAAGCAGAATAGTCACCCATGGAATTCGTAGTGGATGGGTACCTGCATTTGTGAGTGTGGGTGTGTGTAAGGGATAGCCACCCTTAAACAAACGAAAATGCAAAAGGAAAGAAAATGAAAACAGCAGTTTATATATGAAAAACGTCCAATGATTCATTAAAACATGGCATATGATTATGAATAAAATCAAGCCCTTACATATGGACCTACATGCCCCGGGCAAGGCATGAGGTGAAAATAGTGTGCGAATTGTTTTAGTTATTACAAACCATAAAAATGGGAAATTGTTCAAAGATAAAAGTTACTGGTTGATAAAGGTGATAGGAACAAAATCCTTTGCTTTCCAGTTGCTCAAACCCCCTTCGACGGTCGGAAAGTTCCAATCTTCAAAGTGGCTCTCTTCATCTTCATCTTCTACAACATTGATTCCATGGTGAGAGATCTTGACGGGTGGCCCTCCAGCCTTGGAGCGACGCATAGCCTTTTGTCCTGCAGCAGTGAACCCTAACCCAAACTTGTCTGTCTTATGGGGAAAGTCAGGAAATTGTCCCCATATTGTACTCTTCCCTTCTTTGATCACCGCCTTTGTGTCCTTGAGAGATGCCATCCTAGATACATGCTTGGGAACGGCAGGCACCTCAACCATTGTCTTCGCAACTGCTATCTCGGGAGAAACTTCCTCAAAATGCTGGAAAGGCGTTTCGATGAACTCGCCATCCAACTCCACATAGCGGAAGGAATTGATATGACTTATCATGTACTCTTCCTCGCCGTGCACTGTTATAATCTTACCCTTAACAAGATATTTCAGCATTTGGTGCAAAGAGGAGGTAACTGCCCCGACATAATGGATCCACGATCTTCCTAGCAAACACGAATATGACGGACGGATGTCCATCACGTAGAAGGTGGAGTTGAAAACTTATGTGCCTACTTTGATAGGAATATCAACCTCTCCATAAACCATTCTCTTGGAACCATCAAAAGCCCTAACAATGATGTTACTAGGTTTGAGAGTCAGTCCTTCGCAGTCCAAACGGTCTAAGGCTTTCTTTGGCAGCACATTCAAGGAAGAACCAGTATCAACTAAGACATGCGTGAGAGTGGTTCCCCGGAATTCAACTGAAACGTGTAGCGCGTCGTTGTGTTTCCTTCCTTTGGGAGTTAAGTCAGCATCGGAAAAGCCAAGGCCATTATCAGCAGTAAGACTGGCCACACATTCTGGAAACTGGTCAGCCGAAGTCTCTTGGGGAACATGTGCCGCCTTCAAGAATTTTATTAGGGCCTTAGCGTGGGCCTCAGAATAGAGCAGAAGAGCCAACGTTGAAATTTTAGAAGGGGTCTGCCCTAACTGTTCCACAACGTCGTAGTCACTTTTTCTGATTATTTTCAAGATTTCATCCATTTCTTTCTGAGTGGTTTCGGGGATAACCACAACATGAGCCTTCGTCCTGACAAGAACTTCCAGTATCCCCTTACCCTTGTCGGTAGTATCAGCAGATGGTCTTACTTCAGGAGTATCCAATTCTTCAATCACTAGGCCTTGCACAGATGGTCCAACAGGTATAGAAGCTTTCGAGGGTCCGAAAACTGCTCGAGGGGGAGAAATTTCCGGAGAAAAGATCCGGCCACTACGGGTTATCTTTCTTGTACCCGCGATGTTCCCTATATCAGGGTTTTCTTCTTCAGAAATCTCTTGGACTGTTTCGATTTGTTTGATACCATGGTAGAAGATTTCTCCCCCATAGTTCCATGGTATCATTTTGCTTGATTGGTATGGGACAGGTCCCGGCATGGTGATCTTTAAAGGTACACATTCAGAGTTGGGTGTAATCCTGACATGCCTTTTGCAAGCCTTGGGAGGATTGTCAAAAATGGTTATAATTGCAATATCGTTGGTAGAAGTAGCAACAGTATCACGAGTAACAGGATTGAAGGTATCAACAGGGGTTTTCTGGAAAAGTATCTCTTAGGTATCCATCAGGCGTTGGACACCTGACTTCAACATTGGGAAATCACCTTGTATGTTCAAACAAAAATAACAGTCTTTACCACAACTAGGAAAGATCCCGACTCTCAACAAATTTTCTTTAATCACAAGTAACGGCGTCAGCAGGTCAACAACATCAGTAACATGAGTGTCCTCCATAACAGCATGAATATTGTTGTCGTGCTTGGGCATCGGAGCAGATATAACATTGGGCTTCTCAGGAGCATCAAATTTTACTTCCTTAGCATCAATCAGATCCTGGATTTTGTTCTTAAGCGCCCAGTAATTATTGGTATCGTGCCCAGCACTGTCGGAATGGTAAGCACGCTTGGCATTAGAGTGGTAGTATGGATAGGAGGTGTTAGGGTTCTTTGGCGCTTCCTTCAAACTGGTTAGATTCAGCTTCAACAAATGAGGAAGTACCTGAGCGGGCGTCATGTTGATGCAGGTGAATTGCCGTTGTGGCCTTTCCACCCGTTGTTGATTAGGTCTCGACTGATTGTTACGAGGTTGATCATTTGACGAGTTTTGAATCATCACAGCCCCTACAGTTGGCCGGCGCTCGTTTCTTCCCAATCCCTTCTGAGAATACACAGCAGATGCTTCCTTCTTGGCTGGGAAGGGTTTCTAAACAACCGTGGATGCGGAAGCATCCTTTTGAATCTTTCCACTCTTAATACCCGCCTCAACCCTTTCGCCGGTCAAAATCAGTTCAGTAAATCCCGCGGAAGAACTTCCGATCATATGATTGAAGAAGGGGCCAGATAGGGTCCCCAGTAACATGTCAACTAACTCCCTATCTAATAGCGTGGCTGCACCCTTCCAGCCAGATCACGCCACTTCTAGGCGTACTCTTTAAACCTTTCATTGGAAGCCATCCCCATACTTTGTAACTGAGTACGAGTGGGTGCCAAATCAGCATTGTATTGATACTGACGATAAAAAGCAGCTGCCAAGTCTTCCCAATTGTGAACCTCTGATCTTTCGAGTTGATAAAACCAGTCTAACTGCGTGCCAGACAAGCAGTCTTGGAAAAAGTGTACCTAGAGGTCTTTATCGGATGAGTGGGGTTGGATTTTTCTGACATACGACCTCAGGTGCATCTTAGGGCAAGACAGACCGTCGTACTTGGCGAATGTCGGCACCTTGAACTTGGGAGGGATAACAATCCCAGCCACCAGCCCTAGTTCTTCAAAGTCCAAACCAGGGACCCTTTGTAACTCCATAGCTGCCAGTTTATCCTCAAGATTCTTATATTTGTCGTCCGTTGGTGGATACTGTTGTTCGGAGTAGTCTTCGTCTTCTTCCTCTTCCTCCTCTTCAACCTCAGATTCGGAAGGTACAGCAGCCCATTTCCCTTTACCGGCCCCTTCGTCAGACGTTGAGGGGAACTCAAGAACTCTCATGGCCTGATGCTCAAATCTTCTTCCCAAAGAGGCTACTTCAGGTCTCTTTTTCTTTTTCTCTTTATTCTTCTCCAACAAAACTTTGAGGTCCTCTTGACCCTTTGCCAAGGTCATGAGGATTTGCTGGAACTGTGAATTTTGTGCCTGTAGATCCTTTACTGTTTGCTCCAAATACATCTTGCTGAAATAAACAGCAGAAAGATAAGGAAACCTGGCGTGAAGACCTGTTTATGCATATGATGAATGGTATGTTATTCATGTAATGAATTCAAGGGTTCAAAAATTCAAATTTGTTGCAAACAAAAAGAACGCACGTCATATTAAGAAGAAATTTGTTAGTACATAAGTGCCCCATGGGCGAAATATTACAAAATTCTTAATGTAAAAAGACATTGCGCATCATTTTTGGCGTGATGTAAGTGTTGAGAGTCTCCTCCTCGTGAAGTCGGCGGGTAAGCTCCAAAATCTTCTTCTCACTGGCATAAAAGCCGTCTTCAAAGGTATTATGTTCTTCCTTGAGTTGGATCCAACTCTTTTGCATTTCTTCCCATGATGTTGGCATGTCAGGATGTAGGATGGTGTATGGAACATCTCCTTCTGTAACAGGCTCTTTGATCAAGGGGAGAATGTGAGGGTATGGCATCATAAGATTCTGGGAGAGGGCTCGTACCCACTTGAGATAAGGCTCAAGGGGGATGGAATTCTTGTGCCCATGTGTCTTACTATCCACCTTTTTAGGCATCCTCCAAGCTCTGATGAACCTTTGTCGAAGTCCTTGCGCATCGTTGTCGAAGTCAAAAACTAGGTCCAGAATTAACATGTCATGAGGGCCGTCCCTCCGAGCATATCCAAATTGTCTCAAAGCTAGACAAGGTTTGTAGGTAATGCCTTCCCTAATGCCAAGTAGTGGGACATTAGGGAATTCCCCACAATGATCAATGATGATGACATTTTCTCTGGACCGAGAACACCAATGTACATCAGAATATATGAGGGTCATCAATCGTTGTGACCACCTTAAACCCTGCTCATTCTTCAAAACTGATTGTGGAAGGTGAAAAATAAACCACCTTGCTAGGAGAGGAGTACAGCACATGAGAACACCTGTTTTCCTCATTGTTCGTGTGTAAAATGAGTGTAGGATGTCCCCAAGCAATGTACGTATAGGATTCCTGGACATGAAAATCTTGACAGCATTCACATCTATAAGCTGATTAGGGTTTGGGAACAAGACCAACCCATAGATGAGGAGTGCCACAATATCTTCAAAGGCTTGTAGATCAAGAGAATTCCAGCAGTCTTGTGCCTTCTCAAACAGAAACTTTTCCAAGAAGCCCTTAACACCACTTCTGGTTTCCCAATGCCCCTTGATGTCAGATGGTTGCAAGTGTAATGCTTGAGCAACATCTTCAGGCTTTGGTTCTTTTTCTGTACCGTTGTAGGGTAGTTGATGAAGAATAGGAATTCTCAGGAGTTGAGAAAATTTCTCCAAAGTAGGCACTAATTGATAATCAGGGAATGTGAAACAGTGGTGTAGGGGGTCAAAGAACTGGAAGTGAACTTTCACCATGTCGTCTTCAATGTTAGTGTTGACCAAGTTGAGGAGTCTACCATGTCTTTCACTGAAGAGAGAATTCTCTTGAATCCTGGAAGTAAGCTCCTTGATTTGAGGAGGGATTCTCACAAGGTTGACTTGAATTGTTTTCCTGCGAAGAGATTCCATGACCTGCAAAACAAGAACAAAGATGAAGATCCAAACCCTTGAAATGGTTAGTGGATGCATATGATGCTTTATGATGTTCATGATGTATGCACAAGAACATGTACAAGCAAGTCATACAAAACCCTAGTTTCAGGCTTGCATGAGGTTTCATAGGTAAGTACCCTCTTGAGTTTAGTTGGCTCAAAACCTGTCCTATAAATAGTAACTGGGTTCTAAGGAGCTCAATATCACTGGATTGTTTTCTATGTTCATTGTTTTGGTTTAGCCACTTAACTAGCGACCAAAATATTCCAAAAAAACAACCCTCAATGAGTGTAGTATCGAGTATCTACCAACTTCAGACTGCACCAAAGCCGCTCATCTCACTACCCCTAATAAAGGCCAAGATGGTCAAGTAAGGTTCTAAGAGTTCATTAGTGCTTCATGACATCACTCAGCGGCCTCGTATTCTCTTTGATTGACTCAAAGGCTATCGGTACTCACAAATATGTCGCACTAATATAGCTATTGCTTCAACCGTGTCGGTATACCCCGCACAGTTTCCACAACGTATTGCTATTTACCTATGAATGTTTCCCAAATCTGGGTGGAGGATTTCAAGCCCAAACAAGAGAACTAAATGTAAAGCAATCAAAGCACACAATAATCATGCAAAGGGTGATCTAAGCCCTAAGGTTACTCCACTTTTAAAGTTTTCCCCAGCAGAGTCGCCCGTTCTGTGATACGGTGGGAGAACTGACTTGGGATTTTACGTTTTGTGTTCGCAAATGTTTCAGTTTAGCAAGAGTCGCCACCGACTTTTTATTTTATCCTAAGGAAAGGCCAAAAAGCACAGGAAAGACCTTTGAGATGTTTTCTTGGGTTCAGGGAGTAGATTATAGAAAGGGAAGGTATTAGAACCCTTTCTATCCATGGTTATCCATGGACTCTTAGTTACTTGCTTAGATCACTTGCTTTGCTTTTCAATTGTTTGAAATTGTGCTTTGTGTGTGATTTTGAAAGATGTTTTGAAACGAGGCCATCATTGTGGCAACCTTTGTAATGATTCGTGTTTGAATGTATACAAAGGTGTTTTTGTCTTTTGAAAAGTTTTGAAAGTAGGGTTTTGAAATTGTGTTGTAGAGTGTGTTTTTGAAGATAGCAAAAATGTTTTTGCAAGCTCGATCAAGTAACTAAGAGTTATCTACCCTATTTTACTCAAAGATTTTTCTTATGTTTTTAATCCTTTTAACAATGTTGTTTCACCATTGTATTTGGTGAACAACCTTGTGTTAGGATGTTAAACGGGATAGGCGCGGGTCATCGTATAGACCATGATAGCAATTGTGTCAAGTATTTTTGGCAATTTTCTTGAGGGACTTGATCATTTTGTTTAGGTAACTCAGATAGCGTCATCGAGGGACTATGATCTTTTTGTTTGTTTTTGTTTTGCCAAAGTACTTGACATGCAACCATGGCCCATTTTTGAAGGCAACAAGTGGATTGTAACCCTAGGGGTGCAAGTGTGCATTGTGTTTGTTTTTCATGCATTTTTGTCTTTGATTAGGTCAAGCTAGTTGTTGATTTTATTTCGCATACAAATCCTAAGACTAAGCATGGCATAATTGGAAGCATTCAAAAGGTGCGAGAATTTTAATTCTACACTATTACAACATGATATAGGGAGGGGGGTAAAAATTTGAATTGGGAGTATTTGACAAGAAATTAAATTCTAAACTATTACAACCAAATCGAATGTATAGGCAATATTTCAATGTACAATAATTGAATATAATACAATAAATAAATGTTGAATAAAATGTATTATGCAAAAAGTTTTGTATGTATGTAAAAAGTATTATTTTTTTTAATATGAAATGTAAATAATAAAGAAAAAGTCAATTTTAATTATTTTGTTATTTAGGGCAAAAACCCTAATTCTTAAATACATGGTATTATTTATTAATTATATACAATAATATATTAATTTATGCAAAAAATAAAAGTATATTGCAAAAAGGATATTTTTAGTGTAAAATATTAATAAAAATGAAAATGTATAATTTTTTTGTATTTTTTACCTAATTATTAAATAAAGTAAAGTATATAAGTATATATATATATATATATATATATATATATATATATATATATATATATATATATATATATATATATATATATATATATATATATATATATATATATATATATATATATATATATATATATATATATATATATATATATATATATATATATATATATATATATATATATATATATATATATATATATATATATATATATATATATATATATATATATATATATATATATATATATATATATATATATATATATATATATATATATATATATATATATATATATATATATATATATATATATATATATATATATATATATATATATATATATATATATATATATATATTAAACATATTAAATATATAAAAATAAAAATTAATTATTTATAAAAATGTGTATATCCAAGAAAATGTTTTCAAATGTAAATAAAAATAATAAATGAAGATAAGTATATTTTTTATATTACTTTTGAGTTTTAAAAAAAAGAAAATAGATTATTTACATATTTATACTAGTAAAATAAAAATAAATATCAAATAAATATGAAAAATATAGAAAATAATTTTTTTGGCATTTTTTATATTTGGACAAAAAATAATAAAGTCAGAATAAAAAATAAAAATATCAAAATGACAAATATTCAAATAAATGGGCCAGGGGGGTGTAAACTGAAAAATGGGGTATCAAAACAAAGGAAACCAGGCCCAGCCCAGAATCCACTTCTTCTTCTTCCTTTGAACACACCTGCGTGCACTTTGTACAGAAAATGCTATCTCCTGATTCTTTAATTTTTTGACAAATTTCATAACATGAAACTTGTAGAGCATTAAACAACGAATCCAACCATATAAAAAATTGAACTAACTCTCAAAGACCAGAGAGAATTTCTCTGGCCCTAATTTCTAACCTAGTTTTTTCAGAAAGTTCATGGGTGAAATTCTCCTAGCACGATTAATGTAAATGAAAACTAAGCATATGTATGGCTTCAGGGCTATGAGTACAACATATTTCATTCACAAACCTAAGCCTAACTATTCCTAAATAGAGAGATAGAAGTTCATGAAATTCCTGTTTCAGTTGACTTTGAGCTGGCCAATGCAGCAACTTCCAATGGTGTTTGAGGTTCTGTTGAGCTTACCTGAGGTCCAATGAAGATTTCCCAATGCCTGGCTTGTTTTGAAGTAGCCTGAATCGTGCTACAGAACTCAACCTGCAAAGCTTTGAAACAAAAATGGCAATGTGTGTTAAAGGTGTTACAGCTAGCAATGGATGATCTGGATAGCTTAGATATGTTGGTTGGAAGGTGTTTGAAGTATCTTTGGGCAAAACGCACGATAGAATTTGATGATGGCTTGCAAAATGCAGAACTGACTCTGTTTTGCAGAAAAATGGAGATTTTTAGTATGAGGAGGTTTAAGTGATGAAGGGGTCGTGTTTCTGGCTTGTTAGGAGGTACAAAACTTGTTTGCAATGTTTGTGTAAGTTGGTTTTTACAGATGTGTGAGATGGCTTGTATTTTGCAAGTTTCTTCTACTTGAAGCAAGAGTGTGTATGTTCTCAATGCAAACCCGCACAAGTCCTATATCATGCTGCATATCTTGCCCTTCGTTACTGGAATTGGTAGATTTGATCTTGCCTCAGAGATATGGCCCCATGCCTCAAGGATCTTGTTTTGACATAAAGTGCAACTTTACAAAAATGGCATTATACCTTTTTCCAAATAGGGATTAGTTTTGTATGTAATATCCAAATGACCAAGATAATACCTTAGCTCAATGGTTATGCATTAAATTATGGAGTACAAGTTGTTTTTGAGGCCTGCAAGCTAGTAACAAGCATGCTGATTTGAAAATGCAAGTTTGTATGAACATGTATTGGTCATGGACAAAAGTGAGTTTTTGCCAACTTCAAGCATTCGATTCTCTCTAACCACAAGGGTGTTTGAGGAGTTCTGTGACAATTTAGAAAGCTTGGAACATGTACTATAATCCATCTTTTAAGTGCAACTTGAAACTCCAAGTGGAACTATGTGAAAAATGGCCAAGAAGATGGGTCAAAATCCTGCCTAGATTAGGGCAAATTTTCTCTAAGTTAAAAGTTTTAGGTACCCTTGTTCCAAAAATCATAACTTGAGATACAAGCCTCTTTTGAGAAAACATTGTGAATCTAAGTTGTATACTTTGTGATGGACTACAACTTTCATGTTTCAAGTTTTGTTTGAATCCATTTGCATCTTGGTGAAACAAAAGGGACAAAGTTAGGAAAAAATAAGAAAATTTCATAACTTAGAAAAATTCTAAGTTATGAAATTTTTCCATTTTAAACCCTAATTTGTATTTTTGGGTTTCTTGATGAACAAGTTTCATAATTTGACATGTCTTGATGAAAAATGACCCTTGGCACTTGATTTTGACCAAAAATTCAAAGTTTGACTTTTCAGTGTACAGTCAAATTTTGATCAGTTGACTGAAAAAAATTCATCTGTCAATCCTATGCATTTGAGATCTTTTGAACTTGTTGAATAGGTCAAGACAATGTAATTGAGTCTTTGAGTCCATGTGTGAGCTTGATTTGCCATTGGTTAGGTCAAACAGTCAAAAATTGCCTTTGTGCAATCAAAACCCTAAAAATGACCATTTTGCCCTTTTTGTGATCTGATCAAATTTCTTGTGGAATTGTGATCCAAACTTGATCAAATGGTTCATATGAGTTCATAATTTTGATGTGGGTCAAATTTCATGATTTCATGAGGTTTGACTGTCAATTGGCCACAATTGACTTTTTCCCCAATACAGCTGATTTCTAGGTCAATTGTCCAATTGACTGGGCAAAAATTTGAATCAAGGCTTAAAACTTGGTATGGACAAACTTGTGAGTCCAACATGAACTATGAAAGTCACTTTGGGAATTTTAGGTCAAAACATCCTTGTGCAAACTCAAACCCTAATTTAGGTCAACAGTGCAAGGAGGTGTCTTGAGCAGAGCAAACCCTAGCTTGATCTTGAGTTCCAAGAGTCTTGTGATGAGAAAATGTTGATGAAATGAGAGGGAAAATTTTGGGGTACAACAATTTCCCAGCGGAATGTTCCTCAACAACAGGTGTACAAACTCTCGCTAAGGAATCTCTTATGCGATCGACACTCCTTCGGATGGCATCTTTAAGCCCATATCCCGTCATCAATCTCCAAATGCCATCTATAAGCCCATTCCCGATATCGCAAGACGGACACCACTTCATGCGAGTGCAAATTTCTGGGCACTCTAGTGTTCAATCATCTTCCACCTACAGATCACGAAAGGCAGACAAGCCAATCTAAATCTTCAGGTTTAAGAAGATTGAATAGGGGCAGCTGTTGTACCCCAAAATTTTCCCTCCAATATTTCTCAAAACATTTCAAGAAAGATCCTCAAGTTGCTCAAGGAAGTCCAAGGGTTGACCAGACAAGCTCCCTCCTAAAGCAGTCTACCTCAAATTAGGGTTTCATATTGCATCAAGATACTTGAGTCCAAGGCATCCCAAATGCTCACCATTGTCCTAATATGTTCTCAAGATCATCCATGTCAAGTTTCAAGCCTTGCAGAGAAAATTTGCTCAGTCAATTGCTCAAAGGCCTGAAAATCGATTGTGCTAGAGCAAAAGTCAATTGTGGCCCACATACAGTCAAACTTCAAGATTTTTGGTCAACATCCTAATTTTGGAGTATATTTCATCATTTTATCAAGGTTTGATCATGATTCGTCAAGTATTTCTCATAATTCATCAAGACTCAAAAGTTGCTAAATTAGGGTTTTGCGGGAAAACTCAACTCAACTTTGACCAAGCATAACTTTCTCATACTTTGTGAGAAATGACCCATCCAAAGATCATTTTGAAGAGGATGCCATTATCTACAATCCATCTGCATCTCCCAAGTTAAAAATATGCATCCACAAGAAGTTATGAATTTGTACATTATAGGTCATTTTGAAAAGTCATCAAAAACACCATTTTTATCAAAGCTTCATACATGATCATGGAATATCAAATTGAGATTATACCAAAAGTTTTGCTTAGAGGACATATCAAGCTTTCTAAAAAGTCCAAGAACACCTTCAAAGAGTCAAAATTGAGGAAGTTATGCATTGTTGAAGTTGACCTTTTTTGCAAAATTGTCAAAAGTTAGCTATGCCCAAAACATCAATTTTTGCCAAATGGGCCCAATCTTTTTCACTTGTTTTAAGTTGGCAACATGATCCACGAGCCCTAGCCTTTTCCACTTGTCATTATCTTATTTATATTATTTATTTTGATTTTTTTTAATTAAATCATTTTAAATCAAACCAAATCATATAAAATCTAAAACATTGAAATTCAAAGATCTTGTGCTTGTTTCAGGTCTTAATGTCCAGCTAGCATCAAATCAAATTCGTGTAAAGGCATGGTGTGGACAAAAAGATTGAATTAGGCTATTTTTGGAATGATATTCAAAGTGAATCAAATCAAGATCAAAGACATTGATGGAGGAAGATTGAGGCCAGGTTTTCAACCCTAATCTATTCCTTAACACATATAGAACGTGTGCAGACCAAAAGAGGCTAGAGAAGGAGGCGTATGAACCAGAAACAAAACTTGAAAAAACAAGAAAAAGTGGTGAATCGAATTCCTACTTAGAGGCAATTTCAAGATCCTTTGACCATCTCAATCACTTCCTGGGATCCTCAGCAAGCGGAAGCAATCAAAATCAAGCATTTCCAGGCCCTATATTGCGCTGTAAGTCATCTACGACATGGCTTCTTTTTTGAAATCGAATAGCATCATTCTTGTACTTGTTGCATAAAATACTTGTATATTATTGTTCACCATCATATTTGCAAGCTTTCTGCAATATTCAATTGTGTTTTCATGGCCTATATTGGATTTCACCATTCTTAGAGTTTCTTGCTTCGATTTGGGATTTTTGTTTACAGGAAAAATTGGGCCATGAAAGGGCCATCATTGAACTCAGCAAGTCCAGACGAAGCCATTCATGGCTTTAGTTTTGATTTATCTTACTCATGCTTGATTTTGAGAAATGGCAGGGATATAGTGACGGACAAACGTTCGTAGGTAAATGTCTGGGACTTTTACCAACGGAACAAGGTTGAAGATGACTGTGTGGCACCCTTCCATTGGATTGTTTGAAAATTCGCGCTAATATTTGGTTATTTCGCTTGTTTATTTTATATTAATTCTTGGTTATATTACATACAACAAAAACAATTGGCCCAGTGGTAGCCAGACAAGCGTTAAGGTGTTGGGGAGCTTGAGGTCAGGGGTTCGACCTCTGCCTCCAACATTTGTATTTTTCTTAATTTCTTTCTAAAGATCTCATGCGTACACAAGCCAAAGGACCATCATACGTCCTCATCATCCATCCTGCTAGATGGCCAGATGGCCAAATCCAAGGGTCACCAATGGAGGAGCACCAAACGCCTAGTCAAAGCAAATGCATTGGATCCAAAAGTCAAGCGTGGACTTCCTTACTTTGGGCCCATAAATCTGATCTGCACCCCCCAAGTTGCTATTTTCAGGCCCATTTTCTTATTCTTTTTTATATTTTACTCAATTAATTTATTTATTTTATTTACTAACACAATTAATTATTTTCTTTTTATCAAAAAATCATAAAAATAATACTTTTCACAAATTAGGTTTAGATTTTATTTTTTATCAAAAAATTAATTAATTTAATTAGGTTATTTAATTTTAGATAACTTTAATTGTTTCGTACATAATTAAAAATAATTAGAAAATTAGAGTTTTGTCCAAATTTAATTATATTTTATTTTTTCCTAAAATAACAAAAACACAAAAATAGGCCATGTAATTATTTTCATTAATTAATTTAATTAACTAATTAACTTTTGTATTTTATTTAGAAAACCTAATTCTTTTCTTAAAAAATAATTAAAAACAACAAAAAAACAATTTTTCCTTTGATTAGGTTAGAATGGTCAAAACCCTAGTTCTCTCTCGATCTAATTTTTCATCGCGCGCTTTATGTTATTATTTTTACCCTATTATTGTAACTGCCTACAAGTTGTAATAGTTAATTAGGTCTTTACTTTCATTTATCGCTTTATTTTCAAAGGGGTTTGTTTTTGGCTATGTAAATACCCGAAGCCTTGTAATGGTGTAGTTTAATTTCCGCACTTTAAATTCCGCAAAATATTAAATTGTTAGATGTATGATATTAGGATGCATGACAAGAATGTATGTAAACTTTAAAACAGTTAGATAACCCTAAAATGTGCAAAGATAATAATCTGAAATTGAATCACTCGCACATGCGCACTCCTAGGGTACACTCCCACTTGGTTGCCTTCGGTAAACGGTCATTAAATATAGGATGCTTTAGTGGTCGTCCTTTTGTCCAAAGATCAAAGTCCCGATTCGGAAAAGATTCCTCGGAATGGTTGCCTCGAAATTATTGCCTCGAATAATTGATCTAAGACATTAGGGTTATTACTAAGATGTCCTAACATTGCTTTAGTGATCGTACGTCCCTTTTGAATTGACCCTCAAAACTCCAACAACTGTGCTACCTACTCACTAATAGTGGGATAGCATTGTCCAAAGGAAACAACCATAGAACGATTCTTTTTTCGAGTAGGTAGATTGGCTCTTAAGTACTTGCTCAATCCAAACAAACCTTTTTCACACTTATACTCCTTTTCAAACAAAGTTTTCAAAAACACTTCATTACACTCTTGAAGACATAAGCAAGAGTTAAATCGAAGTCAAAATAAAAGCTTTTCAAAAATACACAAGCACACAAGGAAGCAATTTTGAAAATGATGAGCAAGTACCTAAGAGCCCGTAGATAACTATGGATAGAAAGGGTGCTAATACCTTCCCTTTCTATAATCTAGCCCCCGTACTCAGAAATATCTCGAAAAAGGAATTTTTCTGTGCTTTTTTCCTTTCCTTGTTGGATAAAATAAAAATCGGTGGCGACTCTTGCTTACCGCGACATTTTGCGAATACAAACGCAAAACGCAAACCAATAATTCCTAAAAGAAATAGTCTCGGTTCTGGCCACCGTATCACACATAGGAATTGGGTCAAATGGAGTTTTCCGTTGATCAGTAGCTTGTTGGGTCTGTTGACAAACTGGAGCAACAGGAGGTAAGTTAAACACAGGAGTGATAAGAAAAACATGTTGATTCTGAAGATAATTGTTTCTTCCTCCGGTTCTCTTCTTGGAAAATTTATTATCAAACTTCTTCACACCTGAGCCACCATCTTTAGATGAACATCCCTTTCGGACATCCTCTTCTAGAAGCACTCCCACATTCACTTTTTCAGGGAAAGCACTGGGCACATTGACTATCACCTTCTCATGAAAGAATGACTTCAGAGTTTCTGTGAATACCTTTTCCATCTCTTCTTCCTTCCTAGAAGGATTGACTTGGGCAGCAACCAATGTTTTAACCAAAGCAGTTAGATACTCCATACCATCCTTCAAAGTAGTTACCTCTTTGCGGAGTTCAAAGATCTCTTTCTTAATGTTTTCCATCTTCTCTTAGCACGAGTGTTGCACTAACACGATAACTTGACTTCTAAAGACAAAGAGCAGATGATAAGACTCCAGGAAACTCTCAAAATCAAGACAGAAGTGAGAATGATGCATGATATGCAATGCATATGATTGTTTAAAAGTTTTAAAACAAAGTTTTCAAAGAACTTTGGAACATTATAAACGAATTGCAAACATAAATTAAAAGACATAATTAGGATAACTGAAAAACTCATTTCATTAATATTTGGAGCATTACATTGGAAGTACAAGACTTCATTAATCCTAAATAGAAGAAAGAGAAAGTTAAATCCTCAGGTCCAAATGAACTGCATCCAATTAAGATCCAACATTGTGTTGTAAAATATTCTTGAGCTTGAATTTGGAATGCTAAAGTAAAATAAGTCCTCTTGCACTCTTATCTTCTACTTTGCTGATAATTGAGAAAATAAATCACTGATACAAAGGATTTAGGAACTAGATCAAGAGCGTGGAGAAATCCATCTTCCAAATAGCTAGGAGAATTTAAAGTCCCAAGGAATAGATACCAAGGATTAAGGCTTTTTCAATTCTTATGAATCAGGACTCTTGACATTGTACTTCTTAGTACTCTTTCCAAAATACATAATTATAAAACTTGTGATGTTTGCAAGCAAAAGTCTTAAGCTCCTTAAAATTTGGTTAAAACAATGCTCATGGGTGCATGGATGCATGATGCAACAATCACACATAAGATCACAAATATAGGGTTCATAGGTTCAACATCCCGAGCATGAGGTCGAAGGTACTACCCATAAGGTATTGGTCTAAAAGTTATCACCTGCCGAACAAGGTTCTAGAGGTTCCCAGAGTCTACATCCTTCCTTCGAATATTACCAACTTCCCGATTAACTCGGTAATTAGTAATATTCTCAAGAAAAACTCATTTGAGTGTAGTATAGCGTGACATCTATTTCTAGATTACTCTGTCATAGCTTCCGCACTACACCTAAAAAGGCCAAGATGGGTTAGGTATTCTACAGTCCTCAACTTCAGCAGGCTCCCAGGTCGAAAGCAGTACGTCTTCCTGATTACTCGGTAAACGACACTACAGTCAAACGGGCCTCCATTGAGTGGGGGATCTCATGTCTCATTTTTTAGGATTACTCCCTCAAAGTTAACATGACTATACCGTCAATCCTATCTTAAGTTTGCCCAAGTCCGGGTATAGGGCTCATGAGTAATCACCAAGCACCCTGAAAACCGGGAAAATCCAGACAAATATATATACAACATATAACATATAACAAACAACAACATATATACAGATATAAACAAAGATAGGTTTAACCCACTTAGAGATGGACCAACAAGAGGTCAATGTATCCCCAGTGAAGTCGCCATTTTTTCTTCTGTAGCGGTAGAAATGTTAAGACTAAGCCATTGGATTGACTAGACTTGTACAGATCAAAATAAAAATCTCCATCGCGCTTTATTATTTCCAAAGGAATGGGAAAAGAGAGAATAACCCAAAAGAGGGGGAAATATTCAAGGTAAGGGGTTGGTTATGCAAAGGGAAGGTATTAGCACCCTAAACATCCACGGTACTTCGCGGGAACCTCTTTGTAAAATCTGTATATTTTGGTTATAAAATTTTGTATAAAAATAGATGGTGGATTTGAGAACAGAAATATATTTTTATGATTTTTGCACTCGCCGCGGTTGCGAACCTTTAGTGCCTACGTACCATCTTCCATGCAATAGGGGATCAAGGTACACGTAGTTCCTCTTTAAAAAATTTAAAACACGTGTGTTGGTTAATTTTATGAAATAGGACATTGTTGTACCCCAAAATTTTCCCTCCCATATTTCTTCAAGGTTTGTCAAGAATCATCTTCAAATGGTTCAAGACCACTCAAGGGTTGCACAGTCCAAATGCCTCCTAAGCCAGTCAAAATTAGGGTTTTGGTTCTTGCAAGGAATTTGAGGTTTTCAATGGTCCAATCAAGTCTCATAGGCCTATATACATTTTCAAAAATCTACATGCCAAGTCTCAAGACTCACAGAGGCAAATTGCACAGTCAAAAGCCCTATTTGGTTCACAGTCAACTGTAGGGGTAAAATGGTCATTTTGCAGTCAAAAGTCAGAATTTTTGGTCAACATCTTATTTTGAGCTCACAAACATCATTTGATCAAGTCTTGATCATGATTCCACAAGAATGGCTCAAAAATCATCAAAGATGCAAAAGTTTCTATTTTTGGACAGTAGAAAAGTCAACTGTATCTTGACCAAGGCATAACTTTTTCATGGTTCATCAGAAAAATCCCATCCAATTCTCATTTTGAAGGTGATGACATTTCCTACAACTCATCTTCACATTCCAAGTCCAAGAAATGCTCCCACAAAATGTTATCAATTTCTACATTATAGGTTAATTTCAAAAGTCAACAAAAATGCACTTTAAGTCAAAGACCATAACTTGAGATTGGTAAATCCAAATGACATGGGACCAAAGGCATTGGTTAGAGGACTTCAATACCTTTCCAAAATGTCCAAGAACATGTTCATATGATCAAAATTGAGCAAGATATGCATTGGAGAAGTTGGGAAAGTTTTATGAATTTGCAAAAGTCAACTTTGCCCAAAATACTTTGTTTTTGCTAATGGGCCTCAAATTTCTTCTTGAAACATTGTCCAAGGCCTATTCACGACCCATAAAGCTTACATTGAATTATTTTCTTATTTTTATTAATTAATTGGATTTTTAATTGATTTTTAATTCATTTAATTAATTTAAAATGTAGGAAATTCAAAGATTTGATTTCTCAATCTTTTTGTGAAGAAAAAGTGGTCAACATATGCTGGAGATTTCGTGTGCCAATCAAGGATGTCAAAAACTCCAAATTTAGCAACTTTCTTCAATCAAAAATATTGAAAAATATTTGATTTTCAATCAAATATTGAAACATCAATTTCATGGATCTCCTTGCAAGATTGTAACCTAAATCCATTCTACTATATATGCACAAGCTAAACCTAATGCATGGAACGTGAGAATTGCTGCAGAAAACCATAGCCACTATTGAAAAAAATCAAGAAAAAGCCAAAACTGTTTTCCAGGTTCCAGGCCCTTTCAAAGCAATTTGAGGATTCAAACATATTGCTAGAACTCCCAGATACGTTTTGCAATCAAAACCACGTGCTAAAGCTCCAGAAATCACCTTAAACAGACTCACGGTTTGGCACTTTTGTTCATAATCATAATTCATATTTCATGCACGTTTAACATGATTTATTGACTGTTTTGCATTGCTTGAACCTTTACAGAGCTTTTGGCATAGATTAATTGAATTATTATGCAGTGAATCGAAAGTTGCCATTGGAGAATTCTAGGGTTCTTGAGTTCTTGAATTAGGGCTTTCCCATACAAGAAAAATCAGACCTTGAGAGACCCATGGTTGAATTCGTTGAGACAAGACGAATCTAAAACCACCCTCGCGAACAATTTATGTTAATCACACACCTATTCGCTATTTTTCGTTGATGCAGGTTGTGGGGGTTAAAAACCCCCGCTATCTATCATATATTCTGCAGGTTTAGGGAAGACGATGATGATGTGGTGATATATGGTTGGAGCATTCAAATGGCGCGCGTGATTTTGTTTTGTCCAGCATATTGATGTGTTTCTTAATAATATATTTGTTGCTTATCATAATAACAAACGCATGCGGGTGGAGTAGTGGTTGGTGCGCTGGACGTTGATCATTGGGACCTGGGTTCGATCCCCAGGTCCCCCAAAACTATTATTTGTTGTTTTTCTTCACCTAATCATGTGCAGGCTTTCAAGTGATGTCCACCATGCACGTTCCAATCCTAGGTGCCATATGTCCTGAAGCATAGATCTGATGACTATGAGACGCTGAACACCATGCTCCCAGTCAAAGCAGGCATGGATAATTTCCAGAAAGTCAACAAGGCTTGATTGTTAATGGGCCAGAATTGCCAAGCAAACCACCAAAAAAGCCCAACACCCCCCTGGTTCTTTCACAATTTTCTTTTTATTTGCCTTTACTAATTATTACTAACTATTATTATTATTATTACTTAATTAACTTAATTAATTTTTTTCATAATAAATTCAGACAATTAAAAATGTAAATATTATTTATTTTATTATTTATTATTTTCACTATTAATTATTATTTTGTAAATAAATGTAATTAATTAGTGTAGTTATTTAATTAGGACAATTTTAATCTTTTTCGTAATAAATAAAATTAACATAGAATTAGGGTTTTTCTTTTGACAATTTTAATTCCTTTTATTTTTATTTTCATTAAGACCTAAAAAACACAAAAAAATACTTTTTCTTTTAATTATTTAATCAATTAGTTTTTAGGTTTAACATTAATTAATTGCAAAAAGGACAAAATGCCTTTCTTTTCTCAAAAAGGGTCAAAACCCTAAGGACGTCCCGATTCAATTTCTTTGCGCGCATATTTATTTTTGATTCATATTTATGTATCTGCTCCGAGAATGTAATAGTTAATTAGGGCTTTTATCGCTTTCTTTATTTTCTCGCATTTATTTTCAAGGGTTATGTTTTTGGCGATGTAAATACCCGACGCCTTGTAATAGCGTAGATTCACTTTCCGCAATTTATTTTCCGCAAACTATTAACTGTTAATTATGCATGCAAGACTTACCTGAAAAAATAAAATCAAAACGTAGCTCACAATGATGCATGTTCAAAGATAATTTAAACTGAAACAACACACATGCACATGCCACTCCTAGGGTACGCCTCACTTGGTTGCCTCGAGGTGGTCATTGAGTATAGGGTGTTTTAGAGGTCGCCCTCCTGTCTAAAGATCCAGTTGCCTCGAAACGGTTGCCTCGGATAAAAAGGATCTAGGACATTAGGGTTACCGCTAAGGCGTCCTACTATTGCTTTGGTGACCACACATGTCCCTATAATCGAATTGACCCGAATAACTCCAACGACGGTGCTACCTACTTCTCAATAGTGGGATAGTACTGTCTAAAGGATTCTTACACAGCTTAATTCTATAGAGTAGGTAGATTTCTCCTGGGTACTTGCTCTTTCAAACAACAAAAACAACTTTTCGCACCTACACTTTCAAAAAGTTTTCAAACAAATACTTCATACACTCTTGAGGACTGATACAAGAGTTACCTAGATGTTTTCAAAACGAAACTTTTTTCAAAACCCACAAACACAAGAAAAGCAAACTCTTTTGAAAACATAGTGAGCAAGTACCTAAGAGCCCGTGGATAACCACAGATAGAAAGGGTGCTAACACCTTCCCTTTCTATAATCTACCTCCCGAACCGAGAAACATATCGAAAAGGAATTTTGTTGTGCTTTTGTCCTTTCCTTGTTGGAGAACATAAAAGACGGTGGCGACTCTTGCTTACCGCGACATTTCGCGAACCAGCATTTCAAAGCAGTCAGTTCTATTTCCACCGATCACAGAACTGGCGACTCTGCTGGGGATAAATAATAAATGAGGTGTACCTTAGGATTAGACCACTCTTGTTTTCAATTGCTTGCTTTGTTTGCTTTTATATTTGTGGGCTTGCATCGGAGTTTCATAGATCCTAACCCGGATCTGGGGGAATACCCTTTAGGTAGAAATAAACTGTGAGGGACCTGTTCGGCGTAGACCGACACGGGTGAAGCAGTAGCTACGTTGGTGTGACACCTTGGTCTGTACTGATATCCCTTGTGTTGGAACGAGGAGAATATGGGTCTTCTGAGGAGTCATTAAGCACCAACCGACCTTAGAACCTTAAATTGACCAACTTGGCCATAGAACAGTAGCAGTATGCTACACTCATTGAGGCTAAACTCTTGTGATGGTTCCGGCCGCAAGAAAAGGTTGCGAAGCTGGAGTTATGACCGATTGAGGGTAGTCAGTGATATTGAGATCCTCTAGAACCCGGTTACTATTTCTAGGACAGGTCTTAACCAACTGAAACTGAAAGAGGGTAGTACCTAAACTTCATGCTGGCCTGAAATCTAAGGGCTCTTGTGTGACTTGTGTGCCTTACCATGTTTTACTTTGTGAATACTTGTGGTGTGCCTTTATCATAACATCATACCATCATAACATTGCATGCATCCTGCATAAGGACTAACCCATTTCAAGGATCTCAAGGGTTTGTGATGCAGGTCATGATGAACCAACTGTCTAGCAAGGGGCAAAGGGGATTTATTTTCCTCTAGCCAAGATTGTTTGGAGATCAAAACATGGTGACTTGAGTCAGGGGCTATGACCCACTCAATATGGTGAGCCTAACTCTTGAAGAAGGACTCTCAACAACATGAAGTTCCTTCAATCAAGCTACAAAATTCGAATTCTAACAAGTTTCTTGTCTACCCCGCGAGATCCTTGAAAACATTGCATACATATATCATACATATCATTGCATTACAGGTACCCTTTCACAGGTCACTCATCTTCTTCGCTGTTTATTTCGGAAATCATCATGTCTTCTGAGCCCACTGCTGAACAAGCTATCAAGGCCCTCCAGGCCCAGAACGCCCAGTTCCAAGAGTTGGTTATGAGCCTAGCCCAGGGTCAACAGGACTTGAAAACTCTGATTCTGAAAGAGAGGAAGAAGAAGAAGAAGAGGACTGTTTTGTTCAACACAAGATGCAGGTCTGGGAGTGGACTACAGAATGAGGCTGAGCTGACTACATCATCTGTAGGCAAAGACAGCCCACAAGAGGGAAGGGTTCCTAGTCCCGTGGTCTCTGACCACGAGACAGATTATAATGATGAACAGTATCCTCCTGCTGAGGATAAGTACAAGCAGCTGGAAGACCGATTAAGCGCTATGGAGATACGGAAGGTGCCTGGTCTGGACTTCGAAGATCTAGGTTTGTCCTCTGGGGTGGTGATTCCCCACAAGTTCAAGGCCACTGGTTTTGCAAAATATGATGGAGCTTCATGTCCTAAGTTGCACCTCCGTTCATATGTAAGGAAGATCCAGCCCTACACGGCTGACAAGAATTTGTGGATTCACTTCTTTCAGGATAGTCTGTCAGGGATTCAACTCGAGTGGTTCTATCAGCTGGATGGAGCCAGTATCCGCAACTGGGAAGACCTTGCTGCTGCCTTTTACAAACAGTATCAGTATAATTCCGACCTCGCACCTACGCGTACCCAACTCCAGGGTATGTCACTAGGGACGGGTGAAGGATTCAAGGAGTATACGTAAAAGTGGAGAGACCTGGCTGGAAGGGTGCAGCCACCTTTGATGGACCGTGAGCTTGTTGACATGTTATTGGGGACCCTGTCTGGTCCGTTCTTCAACCATCTGATTGGGAATTCTTCTGCTGGGTTTACAGATCTGATCTTGACTGGTAAGAGGATAGAAGCTGGTATCAAGTCTGGGAAGATACAAAAAGGTGACTCCCTGAATACTGAGAAGAAACCATTCAAGAAAGAATCTAGTGTTGTCTATGGTTCAAGAGGGCAGAATAGGTCCGAACACCGCCAAGCTGTCAACGCGGTAGTTATTTCAAAACCGGCCAGTGCTCCTCAACATCACAACCAACAAAGGGAAGAGAGACCTAGAAGGCAATTCACTCCCCTCAGCATGACCTTGTCCCAGATATTGCCACAATTGCTGGAGACCAATCTGGTAGCTCTAAGGGACCCTCCTAAGAATCCCAACAAGACACCTTCAAGGTATAACCCCAATGCCCGCTGCGCTTATCATTCTGACAGCCCGGGGCATGCTACAAATGATTGTTGGACTTTGAGGAACAAGGTTCAGGACCTAATCGATGCAAAGGAGGTCGAGTTCGAAGCGCCCGAGACTCCTAATGTGATCACTGCTCCCTTGCCAAAGCATGGCTAGGATTGGAAAAAAAACTTTTGTTCATTCGAATGTTCAAGTTGTATTTTTATTTGCTTGTTCAAACAATCATTATCATGTCAAACGTTGTTATTTCGTTAATGCATTACATATGTCTGTTCTGAATCAATATATTCGTATTCACTATATTCAAACTGCTTTCATTTTTTGTGATGTTCAAACTCTCGATTAATAATTCTAAGCCTTTTGAGGGAGGATGACGAAAATGATACCACAATCTTTACAGTATGCTTTTGAACAGACCCCGCTAATGAAGTACAGGCATTGTTCCAAATCCTAAACAGTGGAGTAATAAGGAAGATAATCCCTAGTCAACCCCTTCGAGCCAAAGAAGTAGGAGTTTTTTTTTTCTTTTCACAAAAAGTTAAAACCCTTAATTATAACCTAGGGCAGGGTAGTTCTCTCAGTTGATCCCGGTGCACAAAATGACATCAAAGGAGTCCTTCTGAAACAAAAGACAGTGATGGTTCCGAATAATCATAAAGACAGGCAGTCATTATCTCTCAGAAATAAAAGCCCAATAAGTCAAAACATATGAAGGAGACTTACAAAAACTGGGGCATCCCGCTGACTGTAATCACAAAAGAAACAGTTCAGGCAAAAACAGGGATAACACAATAAAAAAGAAAGAGGTCCTACAAACCCTCCACATAAAAAGAAATGACTGCCTGGTCAAAATAAAACTTTCAGTATCCGAACCATCACCAGAATATCAGAGCAAAGACTCAAACAAGATCTAATGCATGATTACCTGAGGTTAGGATCGAAGAACATCACGAAGAGCGGGTGGGTACAAATAAATTTGAGCCTTTATCCTTTGTTTCTTAAATCATGAACCAGGCCACGTTATAACCCTTAAAAGTCCTAGCTGAAGCATGGATTAGTTCGAAAGCATACTGTTACAAAAGGTATCCTGACTCCTGTAGGGCTCGCTGATAAATCCTGAGTTGACATCACATTTTACAAAAATCACTTGTTTTATTGAAAAAAATGCATTTTCAAAAAACTTCAAGACAGACATAAGCATTGCATTCTTGAAATAACATTGTTTGCATATGACTATTTTGTCCGAACAGCAGAGAAATTCGCACGATGAATATCTTGTGAACAAAAACCTTTTCAATAAGAGTCACATCAAGTGGAAAAACACTTCCAATCAAGGGGCACGGCATAATCAATATCCATCATCTGGGGCAGTCAGGTCAAGATTCAGAGAATCTCTCAAAGGCCAAATAGCCTGGGGAAAATCTCCGCCTGAGTCACTTGGGGCATTGGGCATGAGTTCCAACGACAAAGCTTGCATGATCAAACATCTTCTGGTAGTATGGCAACACAACACTACTGACAGTGGCAACTCCCTACATCCTGAGAGCATGGACATAGTCGAAAAAATACTACGCATAATCAAAGACCCGCTAGGTCGACTGGCCTAGGCAAAAAAAGGGCTTCCCGGCGAACCAAAAGGGTTCGGGCAAAAATAAGGGATGAAAATGAAAATTTGTACACCCGGCAAGTCGAAAACCTGAAAAGGCGGCTTGGGCAAAAAAGGGTATCCCGATGGACTGAAAACCCGAAAGGGCGGTCCAGGCAAAAGTTAGGGATCACAGCGTACGACTATGTCCCGGCATCTCGTCACTTGCCTACCAGAAGAAGATTTGTCAATCGGCAGTTATCAAGCATCCCACAGGTATCTTCTCCCGCAGAAACTGGGGCAATGAGAATTGACCAAACTGTACAAGCTGCTCTGTCCTCCAGATACAAAGTAGACTCAGCTGAAGAATATGACCAAGATACCTTCACTCCCCGCAGGGTAAGACAAGATTCAGCAATATCTCTCCCCAAGCAGAGTTGGTCTCCCATTAGCCCTAAAAAGGCACAGTATTCCCAGCAAGTGAGCAATACTCTCCCCCGAGTAGAGTTGGTCTACCATCAGTCCCGAAGAAGTTGGGTACCCCCAGAAGATCTCAATATTCTACAGCAGAGTATACAGATATTCCTCAGCAAGCATCCCCGGCAGTCTTAATATAAGATTGTTCCCCGGCGGAATACAAGGTACCCCCAATGGAGCCATTTCCCTAGCGCAGTCTACAAAAATCTCCCCAGGAGAGTTGAACCACCGCCCCAGTAGATTTTGGAAGCTTGTCCCCTACAGAGTACAAATATCTCTCCCCAGCCATATTCAAAGGTTATTCCCCACCAGAGTCTAACTGGGTTATCCTCAGCAAGTTGCAACGGAAAGATCGTCCTCAGCGAAGTTCTTCCTATTCCCAGCGGAGTTCATCAAATTCCCCAACAGAGCTTATCAACGGAATCCCCAGCGGAGTTATCGTTAAATTCTCAGCGAAGTATCCCTTCCCCACAGAGTAATTCTCCACAGAATAATCTCTTCACCAGGTTTATTCCTCAACGGAATCATCTTCTCCTACAGGTTTATTCTTGCGATCATCTTCGTTCATCATCCCCAGCGGAAACAGAGAACTCTACTCTTCAACATCAGCCCAGGATTCAACGAACGTCCCGGCACTTGTCAAGGATTTATTTTTCCAAACGAAGATACATTCATAAACGTCACATTGTCATACATCATGATACATGCATATACGCATCATATCATACAATCTCATTTATGTTGAGAACATCATTGCTTGATCCATATCATGCATTACATGTGACTGACCTTTACCTTTCAGGAAAGATGCAGTTAAACTCTAAATCCAGTCAAAGAAGACAGATCCAGTCAAAGAAGACAAATCCAGTCAAAGAAGACAAATCCAGTTAAATCAATTCCTAAAGATTTTTCTGATGCAAACCCGTCATTGAAGACAACCTGTCGTTGAAGACAACTTGTCATTGAAGACAACCTGTCATTGAAGACAACTCGTCATTGAAGACAACCTGTCGTTGAAGACAACTCGTCATTGAAGACAACCTGTCATTGAAGACAACCTGTCGTTGAAGATAACCCGTCATTGAAGACAACTCGTCGTTGAAGACAACTTGTCAATAAAGACAACCTGTCAATCAAGACAATCCGTCAATAAAGACAATCTGTCATTAAAGACAAACCGTCAATAAAGACAATTCGTCATTAAAGACAATCCTTCATTGAAGACAATCCGCCATTAAAGACAATCCGTCATTGAAGACAACCTGTCAGTAAATACAACCTGTCAATGAAGACAGCCCGTCCATGAAGACAACCCGTCCAAAGAGACAACTTGTCAAAGAAGACAAAACCTCCTCTGGTTCAGCTAAATCAGTTCCTAAAGATTTTTCTGAGATAACCTGTCAGTAGAGACAACCCATCAACCTTTTGAAGCCCCAGATTCGATACCTGTATCTAGCCAGGGCATATCTGTGAGCGTTTGTTTGTAGATTCGATACCTGTATCTAGCCAGGGCATATCTATAAGCAACTGATCAGAGGTCTACGCCTGTATCCAGCAAGGAAAGCTATCTCGATCAACCTTTTGGAGTTTTAGATTTGATACATGTATCTAGCCAGGGCATATCTGTGGGCGACTAATTCTAGATTCGATACCTGTATCTAGCCAGGGCATATATGTGGACGACCAATTCCAGATTCGATACCTGTATCTAGCCAGGGCATATCTGTAAGCGAATGATTAGAGGTCTACGCCTGTATCCATCCAGGAAAGATATCTCGATCAACCTTTTGAAGTTCCAGATTCGATACCTGTATCTAGCCAGGACATATCTGTGAGTGATTGATTGTAGATCTATACCTGTATCTAGCCAGGAAAGTATCTGCATGAAGAGTTTGAAGATCAACACCTGTAATAGGCCAGGAAAATATCTTTCATTCTCAGGTCAGAGGTCTACACCTGTATCCAGCCAGGAAAGCTATCTCGACCAACCTTTTGAAGTTCCAGATTTGATACCTGTATCTAGCCAGGGCATATCTGTGAGCGATTGATTATAGATCTATACCTGTATCTAGCCAGGAAAGTATCTGCATGAAGAGATTGAAGATCAACACCTGTAACAGGCCAAGAAATTATCTTTCATTCTCAGGTCAGAGGTCTACACCTGTATCCAGCCAGGAAAGGTATCTCGACCAACCTTTTGAAGTTCTAGATTCGATACCTGTATCTAGCCAGGGCATATCTGTGGACGATTGATTGTAGATCTATACCTGTATCTAGCCAGGAAAGTATCTGCATGAAGAGATTGAAGATCAACACCTGTAATAGGCCAGGAAATTATCTTTCATTCTCAGGTCAGAGGTCTACACCTGTATCCATCCAGGAAAGCTATCTCGACCAACCTTTTGAAGTTCCAGATTCGATACCCGTATCTAGCCAGGGCATATCTGTAGACGATTGATTGTAGATCTATACCTGTATCTAGCCAGGAAAGTTATCTACATGAATAATTTGAAGATCAATACCTGTAACAGGCCAGGAAATTATCTTTCATTCTCAGGTCAGAGGTCTACACCTGTATCCAGCCAGGAAAGCTATCTCGACCAACCCTTTTAAGTTCCGGATCAGCACCTGTATCTAGCCAGGAAATATCCGTGAGCGATTGATTGTAGATCTATACATGTATCTAGCTAGGAAAGTTATCTACATGAAGAGTTTAAAGATCAACACATGTAACAGGCCAAGAAATTATCTTTCTTTCTCAGGTACGCAAGTTATCGCTAAGGAATCTCTTACGCGATCAACATCTCCAGATGGCATCTTTAAGCCCATCTCCACAACTACCCACTACATTTCCAGATGGCATCTATAAGCCCATCCCCGACAAGATTCTGTTACATCTCCTGAGGGCATCTATAAGCCCATCCTCCTATCCATCATATCTCCAAATGGTATCTGTAAGCCCATTCCCACCATCACATTGCTGATACTCCACTATGTGAGTGCAAATTTCTGGGCACTCTAGTGTTCAATCATCTTCTACCTTCGGATCACGAAAGGTACGCAGGAAAATCTACATCCTAAGGTTTAAGAAGATTGAACAGGGGAAACTGTTGTACTCCAAAATTTTCCCTCCCATATTTCTTCAAGGTTTGTCAAGAATCATCTTCAAATGGTTCAAGACCACTCAAGGGTTGCACAGTCCAAATGCCTCCTAAGCCAGTCAAAATTAGGGTTTTGGTTCTTGCAAGGAATTTGAGGTTTTCAATGGTCCAATCAAGTCTCGTAGTCCTATATACATTGTCAAGCATCTACATGCCAAGTCTTAAGACTTACAGAGGCAAATTGCACAGTTAAAAGCCCTATTTGGTTCACAGTCAACTGCAGGGGTAAAATGGTCATTTTGCAGTCAAAAGTCAGAATTTTTGGTCAACGTCTTATTTTGAGCTCACAAACATCATTTGATCAAGTCTTGATCATGATTCCACAAGAATGGCTCAAAAATCATCAAAGATGCAAAAGTTTCTATTTTTGGACAGTAGAAAAGTCAATTGTATCTTGACCAAGACATAACTTTTCATGGTTCATCAGAAAAATCCCATCCAATGCTCATTTTGAAGGGGATGACATTTTCTACAACTCATCTTCACATTCCAAGTCCAAGAAATGCTCCCACAAAAAGTTATCAATTTCTACATTATAGGTCAATTTCAAAAGTCAACAAAAATGCACTTTAAGTCAAAGACCATAACTTGAGATTGGTAAACCCGAATTACATGGGACCAAAAGCATTGGTTAGAGGACTTCAAGACCTTTCCAAAATGTCCAAGAACATGTTCATATGATCAAAATTGAGCAAGATATGCATTGTAGAAGTTGGGAAATTTTTATGAATTTGCAAAAGTCAACTTTGCCCAAAATACTTTGTTTTTGCTAATGGGCCTCAAATTTCTTCTTGAAACATTGTCCAAGGCCTATGCACGACCCATAAAGCTTACCTTGAATTATTTTCTTATTTTTATTAATTAATTGGATTTTTAATTGATTTTTAATTCATTTAATTAATTTAAAATGTAGGAAATTCAAAGATTTGATTTCTCAATCTTTTTGTGAAGCAAAAGTGGTCAACATATGCTGGAGATTTCGTGTGCCAATCAAGGATGTCAAAAACTCCAAATTTAGAAACTTTCTTCAATCAAAAATATTGAAAAATATTTGATTTTCAATCAAATATTGAAACATCAATTTCATGGATCTCCTTGCAAGATTGTAACCTAAATCCATTCTACTATATATGCACAAGCTAAACCTAATGCATGGAACGTGAGAATTGCTGCAGAAAACCATAGCCACTATTGAAAAAAATCAAGAAAAAGCCAAAACTGTTTTCCAGGTTCCAGGCCCTTTCAAAGCAATTTGAGGATTCAAACATATTGCTAGAACTCCCAGATACGTTTTGCAATCAAAACCACGTGCTAAAGCTCCAGAAATCACCTTAAACAGACTCACGGTTTGACACTTTTGTTCATAATCATAATTCATATTTCATGCACGTTTAACATGATTTATTGACTGTTTTGCATTGCTTGAACCTTTACAGAGCTTTTAGCATAGATTAATTGAATTATTATGCAGTGAATCGAAAGTTGCCATTGGAAAATTCTAGGGTTTTTGAGTTCTTGAATTAGGGCTTTCCCATACAGGAAAAATCGGACCTTGAGAGACCAATGGTTGAATTTGTTGAGACAAGAGGAATCTAAAACCACCCTCGCGAACAATTTATGTTAATCACACGTCTATTCGCTATTTTTCGTTGATGAAGGTTGTGGGGGTTAAAAACCCCCGCTATCTAACATATATTCTGCAGGTTTAGGGAAGACGATGGTGACGTGGTGATATATGGTTGGAGCATTCAAATGGCGCGCGTGATTTTGTTTTGTCCAGCATATTGATGTGTTTCTTAATAATATATTTGTTGCTTATCATAATAACAAATGCAGGCGAGTGGAGTAGTGGTTGGTGCGCTGGACGTTGATCATTTGGACCTGGGTTCGATCCCCAGGTCCCCCAAAACTATTTTTTGTTGTTTTTCTTCACCTAATCATGTGCAAGCTTTCAAGTGATGTCCACCATGCACGTTCCAATCCTAGGTGCCATATGTCCTGAAGCATAGATCTGATGGCTATGAGACGCTGAACACCATGCTCCCAGTCAAAGCAGGCGTGGATAATTTCCAGAAAGTCAACAAGGCTTGATTGTTAATGGGCCAGAATTGCCAAGCAAACCTCCAAAAAAGCCCAACACCCCCCTGGTTCTTTCATAATTTTCTTTTTATTTTCCTTTACTAATTATTATTAATTATTATTATTATTACTTAATTAACTTAATTAATATTTTTCATAATAAATTCAGACAATTAAAAATGTAAATATTATTTATTTTATTATTTATTATTTTCACTATTAATTATTATTTTGTAAATAAATGTAATTAATTAGTGTAGTTATTTAATTAGGACAATTTTAATCTTTTTTGTAATAAATAAAATTAACATAGAATTAGGGTTTTTCTTTTGACAATTTTAATTCCTTTTATTTTTATTTTCATTAAGACCTAAAAAACACAAAAAAATACTTTTTCTTTTAATTATTTAATTAATTAGTTTTTAGGTTTAACATTAATTAATTGCAAAAAGGACAAAATGCCTTTCTTTTCTCAAAAAGGGTCAAAACCCTAAGGACGTCCCGATTCAATTTCTTTGCGCGCATATTTATTTTTGATTCATATTTATGTATCTTCTCCGAGAATGTAATAGTTAATTAGGGCTTTTATCGCTTTCTTTATTTTCTCGCATTTATTTTCAAGGGTTATGTTTTTGGCGATGTAAATACCCGACGCCTTTTAATAGCGTAGATTCACTTTCTGCAATTTATTTTCCGCAAATTATTAACTGTTAATTATGCATGCAAGACTTACCTGAAAAATAAAATCAAAACGTAGCTCACAATGATGCATGTTCAAAGATAATTTAAACTGAAACAACACACATGCATATGCCACTCCTAGGGTACGCCTCACTTGGTTTCCGCGAGGTGGTCATTGAGTATAGGGTGTTTTAGAGGTCGCCCTCCTGTCTAAAGATCCAGTTGTCTCGAAACGGTTGCCTCAGATAAAAAGGATCTAGGATATTAGGGTTACCGCTAAGGCGTCCTACTATTGCTTTGGTGACCACACATGTCCCTATAATCAAATTGACCCGAATAACTCCAACGACGGTGCTACCTACTTCTCAATAGTGGGATAGTACTGTCTAAAGGATTCTTACACAGCTTAATTCCTTAGAGTAGGTAGATTTCTCCTGGGTACTTTCTCTTTCAAACAACAAAAACAACTTTTCGCACCTACACTTTCAAAAAGTTTTCAAACAAATACTTCATACATTCTTGAGGACTGATACAAGAGTTACCTAGAAGTTTTCAAAACGAAACTTTTTTCAAAACCCACAAAGACAAGAAAAGCAAACTCTTTTGAAAACATAGTGAGAAAGTACCTAAGAGCCCGTGGATAACCACGGATAGAAAGGGTGTTAACACCTTCCCTTTCTATAATCTACCTCCCGAACCGAGAAACATCTCGAAAAGGAATTTTGTTGTGCTTTTGTCCTTTCCTTGTTGGAGAACATAAAAGACGGTGGCGACTCTTGCTTACCGCGACATTTCGTGAACCAGCATTTCAAAACAGTCAGTTCTATTTCCACCGATCACAGACATCATCGTCATTATCCGTATGCAAAACATACTTACTACCCACAATCGTGAGAAAGGAGAATTTGCATCATCTCAAAGTGGAGGATATGGTGGATTTTAAAATCAACAATGCCTCACTCAACACCCAAGTGGAAAATATCTCACTTCACTACATATTATAGAAGTATAGTTGTTTGCATCACTACAAGGATTGAGAAGAGTCTAATATTTTGAGAAAATTTTAAAGATAAGAGCCAAAATGGCAAAATGGTTTGAATGATATTGATTGACTTTTAGTCTTCTCACAAAAATGTCAATGTATTGTTAAGTTGATTGAAGTTTATTTATGAAAATGTTTTGAAAATGCATGGACCTAAGTCCAAGTTTATTATGAAAGTGGTTCAAGTTTAGAAACAAGAAGAGTTTTCAAAAGGAGGGAGAAGATTTTTGAAATTAAAGAAGATGAGAGGAGATGACGGGACTATCCTAAAGTATAAGGTAAAAGCTAAGAAGAAGAACCACGTAACCAACAAGAAGGTAATACTTGACATTATGAGTCAAGATATAATTTCAATTCTTTGGATTGAAACCAAGCAAGCAAAGATACTAGACCTCTTGAGAGAACCAAACTTCAAATGCATTAAGTCTTCACAAAAATTGGACAGAGTAACGGTTGTATACAGATGAATTCCAGATTACAGACAAAGTATGTAATCACAATAACCTTCACACAAAACAAACAAACAACCCAATGTCTCGAGGTAAACCCCAAGAACTCTAGACAAAATATCAATTAAGGTCACAAGGTCTCCAACATATGCCAAGGTCTCTAATCCTAAGTTCAAGAAGTCCAATACTCCATAATGGCAAGGATAGTAACCAAATAGTCCAAGCATCATTAAATTTTTTTTATTGTTCATGTTGATTATTAAGTGTCTTCAAAAAGAAAAGAAAAGCTCAAGTTAGAAAAATAAAAATAACATAAAATTAAATACTCAAGTAAGAAAAGATGAAAATAGCATGAAATGTAAATGCTAAAGTAAATGGTACATAAAGTAAAAGCATAAAATAAAGTCAATTGTTAGAAGTTAATGGTTAGTTGGATGACCATCTTGAAACTTGCATTTGGAACTCATTAGAAGATTGGTATAACCAAAGCCTCTCAATAACAAGTTGCATTCGCTTTTTGTCAAGTATATCACCCATTTAAGAATCTTCAAGGCAACATTTAATGATCAATGATGTTTAAGTGATCCGCGTTTACCAAAATTGATAAAGATCCATTAGAAGATTGGTAGAACCAAAGGCTCCTAACAATGAATCTCAAGGTTATTAGATCAAAGGGTTCAAATTAACATACTTGGGCTTGCAAACATAGGTTTGTGCCACGAATGATCATTTTCTCAAATCGGGACAAATTTAGCGCTATGTTAAGCAATCATAAGTGGACTTATATAGAAGTCACACCTATTTTGAGGTCGGTCAATAGAAATATATGTACTTCATGTTTTGATAAATGATATAGAGATCATCATCCCTTAACATGTAGTACAATTAAAAAATAAAGGGATAAGATGAAGAGGGAGGGGAATGATAAGATAATTTGGATCACTACTTCAAATTTCTTTCATCTTTAAATTCAATCACTCATCTCAATGGATTAAAGTACTAAACATATCATTAATCCAAAGCACCAAAAATGAATTAAATAATTTACTCTTTGGTAGATTTGAATTAATGAACATTTATTCAACTTCATCTACACCCAAAGTCCATTGAATTTAAAGAAAAATTGGATATTTAAAATTACAATCCAAATCAACAATCAAAAGGAGTGAGTAGAAAAAGATAGATGGATCAAAATAGTCTCAAAATAAGGCAGAAAAAGCATTTTTGTTCTGTTACAATTGATTGCAATGTTGATGCAATCAATTGCATCAGTGCTTTTTTTCAAAAAAAACTTGAAATTTTGATGTGACAATTGATTGCACTATTACAGCAATCGGTTGCACCATGCTAAAATCAGAAAAAACGACATTTAAAAAGGTCAAATTCTTGTTCAAACTTTTCATCAAACACCATATGATCATGGACTCAATTGAGCACGAAAATTCCATTAAATTCTGAGAAAATAGCACCAATGGAATCATAAAATAAATCTCAATGAATCACACCCAAAGATCAACAAGATATCACATTGTGAAAGATGAAAAATCCAACTTACCAAAGGTAGATCTAGAGAATTATCAAAATAACTTCAAGAATTTGCTTGAATTCAACCACAAGAATTAATTGACCAAGCTTGGATTTAGAGAATTGATGAAGAAAAAGTGTTTGGATGAAGTTTTAGCTCAAAGATTAGTAAGCTTCAAGACAAAGCTTACTAACTTTTTTGAAAATGAAGCTTTGAGTGAGTTTGGTAGATGGAGAGAATTGAGAGATTTTTTAGCAAAATGAGTTTGGCTATTAAAAGCTTGTGATTTGAATGAAATGAAGGATCTATTTATAGAGTTTAGGCTTGGTATTAGTGGTGGTGTGGTAATTAATTCTTGGAGCGAAAATTTGAATTAATGATATATCTTTCAAAAAATAAAAAATTGGAGCCAAAATTTGAATTAATGATATATCTTTCAAAAAATGAAAAATTGGCACCAAAATTTGAATTAATGATATATATTCCAAAAAATGAAAAATTGGCACCAAATTTTGAATTAATGATATATATTTCAAAAAATGAAAAATTGGCACCAAAATTGACAAGCTTGAAATTGCTGATTTTTTTTGAAATTTTCACTCTGTGCAATCGATTGCACTCTTGGCTCAATCGATTGATTCAGTGTATTTTTTCAAAAATAGCGCAAAATGCACTCTGTGCAATCGATTGTACAGTGAAAAAAAATGAAAAATTTTAATTATTTTTTTCTTTGCAAATAGAGATTTTAGGGAAATAATACCGGAAAACCTTATTTGTCAGATGCTTTGACTCGGTACCTACAAAATACAAATATTCAAAGATAAATATTTTTTGTATTTTGATTAGAAGTTAGTCGACAACACATGCACAAAATACATAACTAAGGTGCTTGGAGATTCCTCGCAAACTTAAAGATAGGAGATTGAAAAAGAGGAAGAACCAACCCTAATGTGATCTTGTCATGATCGAGTTGATATGATATAATAGAGAAATCTTAGGGGGGAAATTGGGGTACAACAATGTCTCTTCAACCTCAGTTTACATAAACTTTTTCTTGTTTCCCTTCCTTCAGCTCTAACAGTATACCAAGAAGCATACTTTTGTTTCTTACTGATTGAGAAACCCGAACTATTCTTCAAGGTAAAAGAGTCATCAGTATTTAATGTCTTTTTATATAATTCAATGATGTTTCCTTTATTAAAGTGAAATGTATTTAGTTCCTTGAATTGTTCTATTTAGCCTTTAGTAGATAGACCTTTGCTGGATTGAGAATTCACTGACCCAGTGTTTGTGAATTCACAAATTTCCTCCCATAGTGTTTTATCAGTTTGCACACAGGATGTTCAAACATTGTCCCTGGCATCCATCTTCTCCTTAGTACTTGAATAATCAATTTTCACATTGATAGATTCCATAGACACTCCAGCTCTGGAGTTAAAAATTGTATAAGTTCTGCTCTTCAAAGAGTGACCCATAAATATTCCTTCATCCATTATGGGATTCTTATTCTCCTTTTGACCTTGGTCAGTCAAATAGTAGCATTTACTTCCAAGGATATAAAAGTAATTGACTATAGGCTTCATTCCTTTCCATGGCTCATAAAGAGTGGTTGAAGTATCTCTCCTCAGAGTAACTCTATTATGAACATAACACGCAATATTCATGGCTTTTACCCAAAAGTATAAAGGCAAATCCTTTGAAAGAAGCATGACTATAGCTGATTCTAGAATCTTCTTGGTCACTTGTTCAACAATTCCCCCTTGCTGATAACACTCATAACTAATATTGTTATAAGCACAAAATTCAGAGAATCTTATATTCTTAAACTCTTTGTCATGTTCACTTCTAATTTTGACAATATCATCATTCTTCTCTTCTTAAATACTTTGACACAAGTCCTTGAAGACCTCAAAAGTAGCTGATTTTTCTCTAAGAAAGTTTATCCAAGTATATCCCGAAAAATCATCTATAAGCACATAAGCATACCTCTTACCACCCACACCTTCAACCTGCATTGGTCCAATTAAGTCCATGTGAAGAAATTCTAACCTTTTGGAAGTAGTCTGATGCTGCAACATTTGTGTGAAATCATGGATTGAGACTTAAAATCACACTCACCACAAATTATCCCTTCTTCAATCTTTAGCCCTAGAATTCCTCTAATGGCTCCTTCAGATAGTAATTCCTTCATTATTTTATGATGAAGGTGTCAAAGTCTCTTGTGCCATAACTTTACTTCATCCTTACTGGTTTTTAAACATGAGGAAGAATAAGCATCTAACTGAGGTTCCCTTAGATAACAGTTATCCTTAGACCTTATACCTTTCATCAACACATAATTTTTCTCATCTTTGACTAAGCATTCTGATTTTGAGAAAATGACTTATGATCCTTGGTCACACACCTTACTAATGCTAACATCTTCCAAATTAGGATAACCATCACACATCAGCTTCCCAACTCCTTTGACTTCACTGTGATCGGTGGAAATAGAACTGACTGTTTTTGAAATGTTGGTTCGTGAAATGTCGCGGTAAGCAAGAGTCGCCACCGTCTTTTATGTTCTCCAACAAGGAAAGGACAAAAGCACAGCAAAATTCATTTTCGAGATGTTTCTCGGTTCGGGAGGTAGATTATAGAAAGGGAAGGTGTTAGCACCCTTTCTATCCGTGGTTATCCACAGGCTCTTAGGTACTTGCTCACTATGTTTTCAAAAATGTTTGCTTTTCTTGTGTTTGTGGGTTTTGAAAAAGTTTGTTTGAAAACTTCGTTGTAACTCTTGTATCTGTCCTCAAGAGTGTATGAAGTGTTGTTTGAAAACTTTTATCAGAAAAGTGTAAGTGCCAAAAGTTTGTTTTGTTTTTGAAAGAGCAAGTACCCAGGAGAAATCTACCTACTCTAAAGAAATTAAGTTGTGTAAATGTTCTTTAGACAGTACTATCCCACTATTGAGAAGTAGGTAGCCCCGTCGTTGGAGTTATTCGGGTCAATTCGATTATAGGGACATGTGCGGTCACTAAAGCAATGTTAGGACGCCTTAGCGGTAACCCTAATGTCTTAGATCATTTTTTCCGAGGTAACCGTTTCGAGGAAACTTGGATCTTTTAGACAAGAGGGCGACCTCTAAAACACCTTATACTCAATGACCACCTCGAGGCAACCAAGTGAGGCGTACCCTAGGAGTGGCATGTGCGAGTGTGTCAGGATTCAATTTATATTATCTTTGCACATTTTATGGTGAGCTACGTTTTGATTTTAATTTCAGGCAAGTCTTGTCATGCATAGTTAACAGTTAATAATTTGTAGAAAGAAAATTGAGGAAAGTAAATTGCGGAAAGTAAATCTACGCTATTACAAGGCGTCAGGTATTTACATCGCCAAAAACAACCCTTGAAAAGTAAATGCGAGAACATAAAGAAAGCGATAAAAGGTCCTAATTATCTATTACATTCTCGGAGTAATTACATAAATATGATCAAAATAATAATAATGCACGAAAGAAAATTGAATCGGGAAAAGTCTTAGGATTTTGACCCTTTTTGAGAAAGAATGAGTTTTTGGTCCTTTTTGCATTTAACTAAACCTAATTCTAATTAATTAAATAATTAAAAGAGAAAAGTATTTTTTTTTTGTTTTTAATGTTTTAATGAAAATAAAATAAAAGAAATTAAGTCAAAAGTTAGTAAAAAACTCTAATTCTAATTTATTTTATTTATTATGAAAAAGTCAAAATTAAACCTAATTAAACTAAATTAATTTGTTAGAATTTATTTACAAAAAAAATAAAGTGAAATTAATAAATAATAATAATAAAAAAAATATTAGTTTTCTGAATTTATTATGAAAATAATTAATTTGTTAATTAAATACTAATAATAATAATAATTAATGGAAAGATTAAATGGAAATTAAAAAAGAAAAGAATAAAGAAACCAGGGGGGTGCTGGGCCCATTTAGGAGGTTAGAAAGCAATTTTCCGGCCCATTAAGCTATTCAGTCCATTGACTTTTGAGATCCTCCATGGCATGGTTGACTGAGGAGTACCATGGTCTTCCAATCCAGGCCATTGGATTTGTGGTTGTGGCCACTTGGCGCTTGGATGCCTGGGACGCATGATAGACTACTTTTTGAAGCCTGCATGAGATCACGTTAAGAAAAAATAGAAACAATTATTTGGGGGACCTGGGATTCGAACCCAGGTCCCAATGATTCCATGCCAGCACGTCCTCCACTACACCAACTTGCACGCTTTGTTAGTATAATGATAAATAAATATAATATATGCAAACAGATTAACAAGCTGAATTTATAATAAAGCGCGCGTTCTTTGAACTGTCCAATAGCATATCACCACGCACTCATCTTCTTCGCTGATGCCTGTAAAAACAAATTAGATAGCGGGGGTTTTTAACCCCCACAACCTGCAACGACCAATAATAGCGATTAGGCCTGTGTTCAACATAAATATTTTGCGATGGTCCCCTTAGATTCGTCTGGTCTCAACGGTTTCAACCATAGGCATTAGAGGTGCTAATTTTTCCTGGGCTGTAAAGCCCCAATTTGAGAACTCAAGAACCCTAGATTTCTTCAATAGTAACTTGTGATTCTGCGTGTTATAATGCAATTAACTAATACCATTAGCTTTATATGAATTCAAGCAACACAAAACAATGATTAAAACATGTTAATTATGCATGAAATATGTGTTACGATTCTGAAAATATCAAGCAAACCGTGAGACTGTAATGGGTGATTCTTTGAGTTTTAGTATTGGAATTTGAGTGTAACACGTCCTGGGAACCTCCTGCAGTGTATTAGAATCAAGAAAATGCCTTGAATTGGCTTGGAATGTAGAATTCAGTTTTGAGTTTCCTTGGAATTTTTTCAATGTGATTATGGCTTTTTCTGCAGCAAATTCACGTCTGTGGCATTAGGGTTGGCTTGTGTACTTATAGTAGAATAGAATTAGGTCAAATCCTTGAGCAAAGATCCATTGAATAATCTTTTGAATATTTGATTTGTAATCATATATTTTTGAATCTTTTTGATTGGAAAAACTTGCCAAACTTGGAGATTCTTGTCCCTTTGATTTGCACACGAAATTTCCAGCATATATTGACCACTTTTGCTTCACAAAAAGATTGAAAAACCATATCTTTGAATTTCCTACAATTTAAATTAATTAAATGAATTAAAATCAATTAAAAATCCAATTAATTAATAAAAATAAGAAAATAAATTCAAATAGGCTTGATGGGTCGTGCATAGGCCTTGGATAAAGTTTCAAGAAGAAATTTGAGGCCCATTAGCAAAAACAAAGTGTTTTGAGCAAAGTTGACTTTTGCAAATTCACAAATATTTCCCAACTTCTCCAATGCATATCTTGCTCAATTTTGATCATATGAACATGTTCTTGGACATTTTGGAAAGGTCTTGAAGTCCTCTAACCAATGCCTTTGGTCCCATGTCATTTGGATTTACCAATATCAAGTTATGGCCTTTGACTTAAAGTGCATTTTTGTTGACTTTTGAAATTGACCTATAATGTAGAAATTGATAACTTTTTGTGAGAGCATTTCTTGGACTTGGAATGTGAAGATGGATTGTAGGAAATGTCATCCCCTTCAAAATGAGCATTGGATGGATATTTTCTGATGAACCATGAAAAGTTATGCCCTGGTCAAGATACATTTGACTTTTCTGCTGTCCAAAAATAGTAACTTTTTGCATCTTGATGATTTTTGAGCCATGCTTGTGGAATCTTGATCAAGACATGATCAAATTATTATTGTGGACTCAAAATAAGATGTTGACCCAAAATTCTGACTTTTGACTGCAAAATGACCATTTTACCCCTGCAGTTGACTATGGATCAAATAGGGCTTTTGACTGTGCAAATTGGCACTGTGAGTCTTGAAACTTGGCATGTAGGTGCTTGAAGATGTATATAGGTCTATGAGACTTGATGGAACCATTGAAAACCTCAAATTCCTTGAAAGAACCAAAACCCTAATTTTGACTGGCTTAAGAGGCATTTGGACTGTGCAACCCTTGAGCAATCTTGAACCATTTGAAGATGATTCTTGACAAATCTTGAAGAATATGGGAGGGCAAATTTTGGGGTACAACATTCACCATTGAATCCATCACCAAACATTAATGATCTAGTGGGATAAGACCTAATATTCAACACTAACTTTTGAATGCTTGTCATGTGCCTAGAGCACTGTTTACTATGAAAATTGGTAAACAAGCGCTAGTCTTCTAAAAATGATGAAAAATCCTTAGCTACTTTCAGGATCGACTTGATTGATCCTAGGAAATGTGTTCTTATTTAAACTTTGTTCTTTGAAACGAATAATACTTTGATGATATTCATAGTTTTTATGATATTGGTTTTGATCTAAATAACTCTTTAAAATGAACTTATTAAACTTGTAAAGAAAGTGCAAATAAAAGTAACAGAAAGTAAATTGCTAAAAGTAAAATTTCTGGAATGATAACTTGTATTACAATAAAAGTAGGTGTTTACACATATATTTCTCAGAGGAATCTTTTCTAAATACGCATATACTTTGAGTTTATGTGAGATTTTGTACAAACGAATGAACACATAAATCCTATTTCTAAGACCCATATATATACAAATTCGACCTTAACGGCCTTTCTATATCTAGATGCCATGTTCGTGACATGAAAATGGTTCGAACTATTAGACCTCCATGTGTCTTCTGGATAAGATCAAAGACTTGAATTTTGAATTCTTCTATTGGAGAGAGTGCCAAAACTCAATTTGAATTCAAACATCCAATACTTTGAATTCCTTCAAAAACAAGAAGCTTCTTGTAATCATACAAATTGATGTTCGGCCGTCCACTTAGTAAGCAATCAGTCGAAGCTTTCACAAAACATTTCTTTCAAAATAATTTATTATTCGACTTTGATCTTCTATGTTCTACTGTTGAAATTTCCAGCTAACAAATTTCCCCCCAAAATTATGTATTTCGAAATATTTGAAGAAATGGACGATTTTTGAATAACTTTCAATTTCAAAACAACAACTATCTCATGATTACCGTTACTGTTATGACGTCATGATCATAATGACCATTTTCCTTAAATGTCCCATCGAGATGTGCTCTGATGTAGTTTCATCATTACCATACTAATGTAGGCATAAATCATGGCTTCCCCAAAAGTAACCAATTTCTGGGCTTATAGAAAGCTAACATGCGTCCCACTATTCTTCAGCCACACAAATTAAAACTGAAACATTTCCCTTATAAATACCTTCTTTAATCTTAAAAACACTTTTTTAACTTCCATTAGTTTTATCTTCTTCTGAAAAAACTGTGAATGTTTCTTCCTCTTTCTTCAAATCATTAACAATCTTCAAAAAAAATTATCAAGGGCACCTACAAAGAAGAGTACCAAAGCTTGCAAGGATGTGAAGAACAACAAAGATGGTGCTTTCAAGCCCATTGGTCATGCATCAAAACCCATTATGGTTAGAAATCAAGAATTTTCGTCGACACCAGTACTTTCTGCAGAACAAAAAGTGATTTATGCATCTCAGGTAATTATCCCCTTTACTCTTGCTAATAAAACCTTAGGGTATATGGGTCCTCTAGTTCATGCTGATGATTTAGCATATTTCAAAGAATTTATCCCTACATATCATGGAACCAACCCCATAGCTAGTAAACTTAGACCTAAAAATAATGTAGGTGAAAATACTCATAAAGATTCCAAAGAATCTAACGCAGAAATTCCTCAAGAAGGCAATTCTTCAGGTTTTGCAGATAAAGAATAACCCTTTCACCTAAATTACACGGATGATCTTTTTAAACCATTTACATCTTTCCATGCAAAAGATAGTAATCAAAACCTTGATTGGTTATCTAAGATCGAAAAACAGAAATCTAAGTTCTGGAAGGATATTGGTATCTTTGATTTAATCTAACCGTTGAAGGTTTGTCTTAGCTATTGCCAACACATGTTAATGGCATCTCTGTATTTATGGGACAATAATTTTAACACCTTTCACTTTCCTTGAGGAATGGTTACCCTCACTCTATTCGATGTGGGTGAAATCATTTGGCTTCGACCCACTAAGGAAGCCTTTGATCCCTCTATGCAATCTGAAAACACCATCGACTTTAAAGTTGATCTTGCTGGCTTCACCAAGTATATTGATTATTATCATACTGAAGAAAGTGAATTGTCAGATGTCAAGCACATAGCCTTTCTCACCCTATGGTTATCTAGGTTTATTTTTTGTAGTAAATCCCTCCAATTTTCCAAGAGATTCCTAACCTTGGCCAATCAACTTCACTCCGATCGAAATATCTGCCTTAGAAAATTAATCTTGGCTGGATTATATGAGTGTTTGAGAGAAGCAACTACATCTTTGAAAGAATACGAGGCATGCCTAATCTTTTGCTAGCTGGGCCATATTGGCTTCTCCAATTGTGGCTAAATGCCACATTTAAAGCCTTTCTCTTTACTTTTAGCACAATGGACGAAGCAGATCCTGAAATTTGAAATCAAACTATCGAAGAGACTAGGTTAGTTCGACTGACACCTAATGATGACGATAAAAACTTAGAGGAATGTTTTACCAAATATGCCATGATGTTCGTAAAACGCCATAACTTTACTCCCTCTATGGCTCCTTTTACTATAAGAACCCACAATCCAACATGGTTTACAAATCCCATTTCTGACATTGTATTCGCTCAAGACACAGAAACTCTGGACATCTGGAAAGCTTTCTTGTTTCCAAGGCTAATTGTCACAAGACTCGTGCCATTCAAAAGTCACATCACCCTTCTTGCTTACCAACCCAACTTCATTTCTCGATAATTTGGGCTTTTCCAATTAATTCTTAAACCTCTTTCTGAAAAGAAAAAATATCTTTGCGTCCAAGGAATGAACTTTTCGCTCCTTTATCAAGACACACGTATGGCCCATTATGCCACATTTGTTGAGTTTACTTTAATTCCTTTTCAACCATATTTCTACTGCACACAAGAATTTGACTCCTGGTGGTAGGAGTATTATTCTGGAAATATGCTCGATGCCATTCTCCTCCACCAACATCTGACAACAACTCTCGCCTCTGTACAAGATCGTGTCAAGAAAGGTAAGAATAATCACGTAAAAGAGATCTAGGTGTTCCATAAGTACTTTGAAATTGTCTATGACCCAATTAATCTTAATCGAACCATTCAAAACACAGCGAAAACTCTAAAAGAGATATTTACGAAAATGCTTCCTCATTTAAGTATTCTTGCATGTGTCAAGCTTGAGGATATGTATGATTTAACTTTTAAACTCGAACCACCAAAATTCCCAAAATTACCCAGCGCTGATTTTAGCCTAGAATTCTATCCTCCTTACCCAGACTGGTTCGTCTGTGGGAATTACTATAATTTTTTACAACAACAGTCTAAAAAACCTGTTGAACGAGTGGTTCCGACTAAGCATACCTTGGACAGTTTCAAAGGTTTCCTTCACTATGATTTAGAACAGGTTACAATGCTTTCTCCAAAATATGAAGGTGTGGTACCAAAGGATCCTTTGAATACTTCAATTTATTTGCTTCTTCTCATTTTTAATGCTAACATTTATTATTTCACAATGTTCTTCTAGTTGTTGAAAAGAAACTAGCGAAGAAGGAAAAACTTACTTCGATGATAGGATCTGTTGTACCCCAAAATTTTCCCTCTCATTTTTTAAGATATTTTCTCACAAGGATTCTCAAGGTTGAAGCTTGCACAAGTATATTGGGATTTTTCCAGTACCAAGATTAAAAAGAAACTTTCAAAAAGGAAGAAAATAGATAAAATTATTTTTTTGAGAAATTTGGCGAAAAACAAGTGTTTTTCGATTCAGCTCTTTCGATTGGCCTTTTGGCCTCTTTCGATGCAAGCTTGGCTTGCATCCCTCGACTGGGTGTGAGCCTCTAGCACGCTGGAATGGATTCACAAGGCACAAAGACTCTTGTTGCCTCATTCGATTCCGAGGCAAAAGGCTCCCTTTTGGCATTCTTCGATTTGCACTTCTTGCCTCCTATATGCCTCTTTTGAATCTGGACATTTTGGCCTCCTGCATGCACCTTTCGTTTGGGCATGTGGTTCCTTCAGTACAAACTACTGATCACACCTTTCGTTTGGGCATGTTGGCTCCCTTCATGCAAGCTTCGTTTGAACATAGATCTTTTGCTTGTTTGCATGAAGTCACAAAGCAGGGACCCCCTATGTACACTCCTTCGTTTGGCCACATGGACCTTTGGGCAGGCAAGCCTTTGACTGGACAGAACCACCTCCACAAGGTTTCATTTGTAATTGTGTCCCCTTCGAATCAGCATCTTTCGAATCCAACTCTGGGCATCCCATTCGAAGGATATTGATTGATGGTCCATTCGAAGGATTTACAAGCCCAATTTAAGGCATGTTTTTGGTGACCCATCCAAGGGTCACACTTTTGGCTCCTTCGAAGGATGCACAAAAGTGACTCATTCGAAAGGCATTTATTGGAGGAAAATCAAATAGTATTGTTTGGAGAAGAGTCTGGTCGAAGAAGGGTCAAAATGAAAGGGTAAAATATTCAAAGATGTTTGCTGCCAAGTTCAGACTTGGCACACTGGCCAGAACTGCTGCACAGCAGTCCTGAAACACTGCCCCCTTTTTACACCAAAATAGCATACAAGGTATTGTCTCTCGAAATCTACAAGGAACAGGTTACTAAATTTTTTGAAACCTTTTGTTTTCCCTCCAAAAGCTTTAGGCAGCCGTTCCTATAAATAAGAGGCTCTAACACATGTTTGAGGAGGGTTTTTTTGGCCAGAGGGACGAATCTTCAAATTTATCAAACACCATAAAGTTCTCAAACACTTAAGCACTTGTGAAAACAAAAACCCAGAATCTAACATTTACCTCTTTCGAACCTGAAAATTCCCACACATTTTATTCCCTTTCGAATCCAGTAGAAAAGACATCTCATTTGTTTTTCTCCTTCGAATCAAGCAGTAGAAATGTTACCTTCGCTCTTTCCCTTCAAATCCAGGGACATTCAAGGTAACCACTTCAAGGTCCATCACATGCTCCAGCCCCCGGCAAGGTATGTCATCCTTAACCTTGATTTCTTTGTTTATAACACAACATGTAAATAAAATTCCTTTTCGTTTCAAACATATGCATATCATTTGTTCCCCTTTCGTTTACACTCCTATAGTTTGTTTTTATTGCCTTTCCTTTTGGTCTTGTTCTTTTGTTTCTTACAAATGTTTTAAGAACTAACCTGGCCTTAAGGCAGTGCTAGCATGGCCTTAGGCCATGTTTCTATTTAACATCTCAAACGAAGGAAACAGGAAATAGGAAGTAGGGAACGAAGCCTTTGGCTTCCACACTAACCTCCAGGTCAAATGAAAGAGGCAGCCAGAGGGTACACCATGTTGACTTTCAGGCCTAGACGAAAGGCACGCCTGCACTGAGTCCAGGCCAAGACGAAAGGCACTCCCTCACTGCTTTCAACGCCCAGTTGATAGGCACAACATGCTGGCCTCCAGGTCCCAATCGAAAGGAACAACATGCTGGCCCCCAGGCCTCAGTCGAAAGCCACGCCTTCACCCCTTTCAGGCCAAATCGAAGAGAGCCAGAAAGTGCAAAATCGAAGGGTTTTCTGCCTCAATCAAAAGACCCTCATTTTTCTTGCTTTTATTTTATTTTTTCCTTTATATTTTCATGCAATTCAATATGGTTGTAATAGTGTAGTATTTTATCTTTCTGCATTTTATTACTTTTGTATGATCGCTAGTAAAATAGGGCATGTATGGCAAGATAAAAGCAACAAGTAGACAACCCCTAATCAAAGACTAAATGCATGGAAATCAAACACACTATTCACACATGCACCCTTAGGGTAATCTCACTTGTTGCCTCGGGAAAATAGTCATGTCCCTCGAATATGGGTGTTTTAGCAAAGACCCTTAATAAAAGATTGTAGTCCCTCGATGACCCTCAATGTTGCCTTCGGTAAACGATCTAGTCCCTAAACGACATTGCTAAAACATCCCATAGGTTGCCTTCTATAACTATACAAACGTCTCGTGCCCGTCCCTTCACATCCAACGATGTGGCTTCTTACCAAATCAATGGTAAGATAGCAACATCTAAAGGAGGAGGAAAAGAACATTTAAGACCTTTTGAGTAGGTAGGTTGCTCCTAATTGCTCGCTTGCTCACAATAAAAAAAATGTATACACCAACACTTTCATTTTGAAACATTTTCAAAATACAAACACTCTGTACGCGTTCTTATAGAAACGAGCACAATTACAAAGACACCTTTTTAAAATCACTTTCAAAAACACATTCCACAAACACCTCTTTGAACTATTTTCAAAAACAACACTTTGTACGCGTTCTTATAGAAACAAGAACCATTACAAAGACATTTTCAAAATACATTCAAAATCCACACCACAAGCACATTTTCAAACAAAAGCAAGTGATCTAGCAAGCAACTAAGAGCCCGTAAATAACTATGGATGGAAAGGATGCTAATACCTTCCCTTTTCATAACCTACCCCCCAAACTTAAGAAAAAATCTCAAGAGGTATTTCCTATTCTTATCAGCCTTTCCTTATTGGATAAAAGAAAAGTCGGTGGTGACTCTTGCTATCCCCAACAATTGCGATCAAACGTAAAACACCCAAGTCAGTTCTCCCATCGCGTTACAGAACTGGAGACTCTGCTGGGAAATTTACTTAAAAGTGGGGTTACCTTAGGGCTAGATCACCTTTACTTGCTTTCCTTGTTTGATTTGCCTGCTTTACATTATGGTTCCTTGTTTTGGCTTATTTCTATCCTCTACCCGGATCTGGGGTCACCTTTTAGGTAAGTGGCAATAGATTATGGAAATTGTATGGCGTAGACCGACACAGTTGAAGCAATGGCTATGTTAGTGTGACACATTTGTTGGTACCGGTATCCCTTGTGTTGAATCGAGGAGAATACGGGGCCGCTGAGCGGCGTCATAAAACACTAACTGACTTTAGAACCTTAATTGAACAACTTGTCCATTAGGAAGTAGTGAGATAGCCGGTTTCGGTGGAAAGCTGAAAATTGGTTGATACTCGATGCTACACTCATTGAGGCTGGACTTTTGGGATATCTCAGCCGCAAGAAAAGATCGATTATGCTGAGACAGTGCCTAAAAGAAAGGTCGGTGATATTGAGATGCCCTAGAACCCGGTTACTATTACTAGGACAGGTTGAGCCAACTAAACTTCAAGAGGGTACTTACCTACAAACTCCATACAAGCCTAAATCTAAGGACTTGTCTGCTTTATGTGTACATAATAACTTGCTTGCTTTGCATATTTGTACACAACATCATAACATCATAAGCATTCTCACTAACCATTTCAAGGATTTAAGAATTTATCTTTGCTTTGTTTTGTAGGTCATGAATCCCATCCGAAGGTATACCATCTAGATCAACTTCGTGAAAGATCACCCTCAACTCCAAGAGTTAGCATCAAGGGTGCCTGGAGATTCTCCCTTCACCGAGAAATATGGTCGAATTCTCAGCTTGCTACCTCCAAATTCCCAAAAGAAATGTTGTGTTTACTCTTCCAATTCTTTGATCCCATGCATCATTATTTCACCTTTCCTGACTATCAGTTGGTCCCTACGCTAGAGGAGTTCTCTCAACTGTTGGGAGTGCATGTGCTTGATCAATTACCATTCACTGGTTTAGAAGGGACTCTAAAGCCTGGAGTCATTTCCGAAGCCCTACATCTGAAGAGAGCCGACATCATAGCAAATTTGGAGACAAGAGGAGGAGTTAAGGGTTTTCTGGCCAAGTTTCTGTTAGAGAAGGCTCGTTCATTCTGGGAAGACATGGATTTCCAAGCCTCTGAAGAAGTCTTGGATCTTATAATCTATGTTTTGGTTCTATTTCCCAATCCGGACCAATTCATAGATGTGAATTCCATCAAGGTCTTCCTCTCTTGTAATCCTATACCTACTTTGCTTGGAGACATTTTACATTGTTTCCACACTCGCACAATGAAGAAAAGAGGTACTATCTTGTGTTGCATTCCTCTACTTGCTAATTGGTTTACTTCGCACCGACCTCGATCAACATTGAAGAACGAGCAAGGATTAACATGGTCTCAAAGGATGATATCCCTCACACACTCTGACATTTATTGGTGTTCTCGATCCTTGGAGGATACTACTATCATTGACCGTTGTGGTGAATTACCCAATGCCCCTTTGCTCGGCATTAGGGGAGGTATCACCTATAACCTTTCTCTTGCATTACGATAATTTGGCTATGCACGAAGAGATGGTCCTCACGATGCACTCATCCAGGGTTTGGTGTTCGACCACGAGAGTGACCATCAAGGCTACCGTCAGATATTTATACGAGCTTGGAGGATGGTAAACAAAGTGGAGAGCAAGACATTGGGGCGTAAGAACTTCATTCCTTTGGAGCCTTATCTTAAGTGGGTACGAACTCGTGCTCAAAGACTCGGTATGCCATACCCTTCCACTTTGCCTATCATCATGGAGCCTTTAGTTGAAGGAGATATTCATTATGATATCCTTCATCCTACCATGCCTACTTCTCTTGAAGACTTACAAAGAGCTTAGATCCAACTGAAGGAGGAACGAGACACCTTCGAGGCCCAATTCTATGCGAGTGAAAAGAAGGTCCTGGAGCTTACGAGACAGCTTGGTGAGGAACAAAATATGAACGCCTACATTGCGCCAAAGAGGATGCGTTCAACCTTTCTGTCTTAGGAGTTTATTTGGATTTATTTCCTCCATTGTAAGCCCAAGGGGGATGGTTGTAATCAATTTAAACTTATTAATACAACAGATGTTTGCTCCTTTTTTGTCTAAAACAAATTTAAATTTTCTAAGTCCTTGAAAACATGCATCCATATATCATGCATCATATCATGATAGGCTTTTCCACACAGGTATTTCATCTGCTTACTATTTATTTCAGTAGAGATGGCTCTAGAACAGACTATCAAAGACATTGAAACTCAAAACGCTCAACTTCAGGAAATGTTTTTGAACCTGTCCAAGGGACAAGAAGAGGTGAAAGCACTCCTCACTAGGGGCATGATCATGGGGAATCCTGAGGACAACAAGGATGACCAGTTGGAACGGCTACAAACTGAAATGGAAATAATTAAGATTCAGATGATGGGACAACTGGTGGGTCAGATGGCCCTTATCCAAAACATAGCTCGGGGACAAGAGGAGATAAGGACCCTCGTCAATAAACTTCATCAAGACAATTGCAAACGTATGAAGCAAACAGTCGATATTGGGGATCAAGTCATCATTAAGCCTCTCATGAGACCAGAAATCGGTTTAGGGGAGAGAAGACCTTCCCAAATTTCTGCCACGTCAAGGGCCCAACAATGACCTCATCAACATCAACGGGGAAATCAGCAAAGGCAAAACAAGCCTGAGAGACAGTTTACTAACATTAACATGCCATTGTCTCAAGCTTTGCAACACATGTTGATGATGAATCTGATTACGCCAATAAGACTTCATCCAAATCCCAAAACTTTTTCTCCCAGCTACAATGCTGATGCCAGGTGTTCCTATCATTCTGACAGTCCTAGGCATGATACAAACGATTGTTAGGCGCTGAAGTACAAGATTCAAAACCTTATCGTCGGAAGAGCATTGGAGTTCACACAAGACGGTCAACCGGATCTCTTCTAACACCCCTCAAGGGCATCCAATTGAAGTAACGGTATGGGTGAGGAATTTTCTGTTTATTCAAATTTTCAGTTGTAATTTTCTTTGTTTATCTAAACACTTATCTTTATGTCAGACTTTGGTTACTCTCATTAATGCATTAAATATGTTTGTCTTGAATTAATCCATTCATTTTCATTCTATTTAAACTATGCTTTTTTTTACTCCCTTTATGATATTCAACTCTTGTTTCAAAAAGTTGCAAGCCTTTATAGGGAGGATGACAAAAACAATGCTGTAATCTCATACAGTATGCTTTTGGACAGACCTTGCTGACGATGTACAGGCGTTTTTTCAATTCCTAAACACTGGAGTTATAAGGAGGATAATCCCTAGTCAACGCCTTCGAGCCAAAGAAGTAGAAATTTTCTTTTTTACACAAATTGAAACCTTTAATCAAAACCTGGGGCAGAGTAGTCTCTCAGTTAATTCAAACGCGCGTTCAGTCACAAACTTTCACTTCGTATACAACGAATGACATCAAAAACATTCCTCTGGAATCAAAATATGGTGATGGTTCCCTACCAAATAGGCAGTCATTATCTCTCAATAGAAAAGCCCACTAAGTCAAAACCTACGAAGGAGACTTAAGAAAAACTGGGGCATCGCACTGATGTAATCTCAAAAACAAGAATAGTTAGGCAAAATCAGGGATAATAAATCAAAAAGAGGTCACTGTAAATCCTCAACAACATGGAAAACAAGGCAAAAATGACTGCCTTCCAACAAGCTTAACTTGTCTGAACCATCACCAAAACGCCATTCCAGCCTCAATTGGAATTCAAACGCACAAATAACTGAGTTTAGGACTGAAGAACTTCACGAAGAACGGGTGGATACAAATACACTTTGAGCCTTATCCTTTGTTTCTTAAACCGCAAATAAGCCACGTTACAACCCTTCAAAAGTTCTAATTGAAGCATGGGTTAGTTCGAAAGCATACTGTTTAAAAAGGTATCCTGACTCCTGTAAGGTTTACTCTAAATCCTGATTTGAATTCCTATACTTGCAAAATTCTTTTATCTGCTAAAATGCATTTTCAAAATTTCAAGACAAGCATAAAATCTGCATTATTTGAATATCGTTGTTTGCATATGGCTATTTGTTTGACAACATAGAAATTCACGCAACGAGTATCCAGCAAACGAAAGCTATCTTAGTGGACAAAATCACTCAAATGTGATGACACTTCCAATGAAAAATCTCTTATAAGAAAAGGGGCATGACATGTCACTGTCCAACTCGTCTGGGGCAGCCAAGTCAAGGTTCCAAGAAATCTCTCAAGAAGTGCTGAATAACCAGGGGCAGATTTACATCTGAATCACTAGGGCATTGAACATGAACCCCGACAAAGGGATATATACGGTCAAGCAAACATCTCCCGGAAATAATACAAACACTTGCTACTAGGTGTTGTACCCCAAAATTTTCCCTCCCATATTCTTTAAAGTTGTCAAGAATCATCTTCAAATGGTTCAAAACTTCTCAAGGGTTGCACAGTCCAAATGCCTCCTAGGCCAGATGAAATTAGGGTTTTGTTTCCTTCAAGGAATTTTAGGTTTTCAATAGCTCAATCAAGTCTCATGGGCCTATATATATTGTCAAGCATCTACATGTCAAGTCTCAAGACTCACAGTCCCAAGTTGCACAGTCAAAACCCATATTTGGTTCACAATCAACTGCAGGGGTAAAATGGTCATTTGGCAGTCAAAAGTCAGAATTTTTGGTCAACATCTTATTTTGAGCTCATAATCATCATTTGATCAAGTCTTGATCATTATTCCTCAAGCATGGCTCAAAAATCATCAAGATGCAAAAGTTGCTATTTTTGGACAGTTGAAAAGTCAACTGTACCTTGACCAATGCATAACTGTTTCATGGTTCATCATAAAAATCCCATCCAATGCTCATTTTGAATGGGATGACATTTCCTACAACTCATCTTCACATTCCAAGTCCAAGAAATGCTCTCACAAAAAGTTATCAATTTCTACATTATAGGTCAATTTCAAAAGTCAACAAAAATACACTTTAAGTCAAAACCATAACTTGAGATTGGTAAATACAAATGATATGGGACCAAAGGCATTGGTTAGAGGACTTCAATACCTTTCTAAAATGTCCAAGAACATGTTCATATGATCAAAATTGAGCAAGATATGCATTGGAGAAGTTGGGAAATTTTTGGGAATTTGCAAAAGTCAACTTTGCTCAAAACACATCATTTTTGCTAATGGGCCTCAAATTTCTTCTTGAAACTTTATCCAAGGCCTATGCACGGCCCATCAAGCCTATTTGAGTTTATTTTTTTATTTTTATTAATTTATTGGATTTTTTATTAATATTAATTCATTTAATTGATTTAAAATATAGGAAATTCAAGGATATGGTTTTCAAATCTTTTTGTGAAGCAAACAAGCTCAAGACAAGCTGGAGATTTCGTGTGCCAATCAAAGAGACAAGAATATCCAAAATTGGCAAGTTTTCTCAATCAAAAAGATGCAAAAAGATGTGATTGGAAATCAAATATTGAAACATCAATGCAATGGATCTTTGGGCCAAGACTTAACCGAATTCCATTCTATTACATATGCACAAGTGAATCCTAATGCCATTCAGGTGAAAATTGCTGCAAAAAGGCCATAAGCATATTGAGAAAAATCAAGAAAAAGTCAAAACTGTTTTCCAGGTTCTAGCACGATTCCAAGGCATTTGTTGATTCCAATACATTGCTAGAGGTGTGAGGAATCTTTTGCAATCAAATTCGCACGCAAGAACTCAAGAAATCGTTGCATACAGATCCACGGTTTGCGTTTTTTTCTTGAAATCATATTGATGAATTCACGCATAATTAACATGTTTTATTGAGTGTGTTGCATTGCCAGAGATCATACCAAGCTCATGATATAATTCAATTGGATTAAAACACCCTGAAACAGAAATTGCCATTGATGAATGTTAGGGTTTCCAAGTTCTTAAATTAGGGCTTTGCTGCACAAGAAAAATCAGACCTTGAGATACTCATGGCTGGATTCGTTAGGATGAGACGAACTCAAACCACATGTCGCGAACAATTTATATTCATCATGGACCTATTCGCTATTTTTCCTTTTTTCAGTTTGTGGGGGTTAAAAACCCCCGCTATCTGTTTGTTTTATACAGGTTTCAGCGAAGGAGATGAAGACGTGGAAGCATGGGGTTGGGTAATTCAAACTTACGCGCGTGATTTTTGTTTTATGCAGCATATTGATTTGTTTCTTAATAATATATTTGTTGTTTATAATATTAACAAAGCGTGCAAAGTGGTTGAGTGGTTGGCCAGGTGTTCAGCAAGCGTTGGGACCTGGGTTCGATTCCCAGGTCCACCCAATATTTGTTTGCATTTTTCTTCAGATGATCATGTGCAGGTCTCATAAGAAGGCTCATCATACGCCTTACCCATCCAAACGCCATGTGTCCACTATCACAAATCCAAAGGCCATAAGGTGCTGACCACCATGTTCCAAGTCAAAGCACGCTCTGGACAATTGCAAAAGGTCAAACATGCTTGATAGCTTATTGGGCTTCAGGTTGCTAACAAAACCTCCATTCTGGGCCCAGCGACCCCCTGGTTTTCTTTATTCTTTTTTCTTTTCTATTTCAATTTCTATTTAATTCTTTTATTAATTAACTATTATTATTATTATTTATTTAACTAACATAATTAATAATATTTTCATAATAAATTCAGATAATTAAAAAATGTAAATATTTTTATTAATTATTATTATTATTCTTAATTATTTTGTAAATAAATACTAACCAAATTGATTTAGTTTAATTAGCTTAATTTTGACTATTTTTTATAATAAGTAAAATAAATTAGACTTAGGTTTTTACTAACTTTTGACTTTTAACTTCTTTTTATTTCATTAAAAACATTCAAAACTAAAAAATATTTTTTCCTTTAATTAATTAATTAATTAGTATTAGGTCTAATATTTCATTTAATTACAAAAAAGTACCAAATTCAATTCTTTTCTCAGAAAGGGTCAAAACCCTAAGGACGTCCTGATTCAATCTTTCGCGCGCATATTTATTTTAATTCATTATATTTATGTATCTGCTCCGAGAATGTAATAGTTAATTATGGCTTTTACCGCTTTCTTTTATTTTCTCGCAATTTATTTTTTCCAAAGGGGTTGTTTTTGGCGATGTATATACCCGCGCCTTGTAATAGCGTAGATTCAATTTTCCGCACTTTATTTCTCGCAAACTATTAACTGTTAATTATGCATGACAAGACTTGTATGAAAAATAAAATCAAAACGTAGCTCACAATGATGCATGTTCAAAGATAATTTAAACTGAAACAACACACATGCACATGCCACTCCTAGGGTACGCCTCACTTGGTTTCCTCGAGGTGGTCATCAAGTATAGGGTGTTTTAGAGGTCGCCCTCCTGTCTAAAGATCCAATTGCCTCGAAACGGTTGCCTTGGATAAAAAAGGATCTAGGACATTAGGGTTACCGCTAAGGCGTCCTACTATTGCTTTGGTGACCACACATGTCCCTATAATCGAATTGACCCGAATAACTCCAACGACGGTGCTACCTACTTCTCAATAGTGGGATAGTACTGTCTAAAGGACTCTTACACAGCTTAATTCCTTAGAGTAGGTAGATTTCTCCTGGGTACTTGCTCTTTCAAAAAACAAAAACATCTTTTCGCACTTACACTTTCAAAAAGTTTTCAAACAAACACTTCATACACTCTTGAGGACTGATACAAGAGTTACCTAGAAGTTTTTCAAACTAAACTTTTTTTCAAAACCCACAAACACTTGAAAAGCAAACAATTTTGAAAACAAAGTGAGCAAGTACCTAAGAGCCCGTGGATAACCACTGATAGAAAGGGTGCTAACACCTTCCCTTTCTATAAATCTACCTCCCGAACCGAGAAACATCTCAAAAAGGAATTTTGCTGTGCTTTTGTCATTTCCATGTTGGAGAACATAAAAGACGGTGGCGACTCTTGCTTACCGCGACATTTCGCGAACCAGCTTTAAAACAGTCAGTTCTATTTCCACCGATCACAGAACTGGCGACTCTGCTGGGGAAGCTTATAAAGTGAGGTGTACCTTAGGATTAGACCACTCTTATGTTTTCAATTGCTTGCTTTGTTTGCTTTAATATGGTGGATTTGCCTTGGAGTTTCATAGATCCTAACCCTGATCTAGGGGATACCTTTTAGAAGTAGCAACAAACTGTGAGGGAACTGTGCAGGGTATACCGACACGGTTGAAGCAGTTGCTACGTCGATGTGGCACTTTGGTGAGTACCGATAACCCTTGAGTCAAGTCAAGGAGAGTACGTAGCCTCTGCGTGGTGTCGTGAAGCATCAACTGACCTTAGGAACCTTACTTGACCATCCTGGCCTCTTTAGGGGTAGTGAGATGACCGACTTTGGTGTAGTCCGAAGTTGGTAGATACTCGATACTACACTCATTGAGGGTTGTTTTCTTGGAATATTTTGATCGCCAGTTCAGTGGCTAAATCAAAAAAATGAACATAGAAAACAACCCAATGATATTGAGCTCCTTAGAACCCGGTTACTTTTGATAGGACAGGTCTTGAGCCCACCAACTTCAAGAGGGTAGTACCCTAAACTTCATGCTGGCCTAAACTCTAAGGGCTGTCTGGTGTGACTTGTGTGCCTTATCATGTTTGCTTTTTGTGAATACTTGTGGTGTGTCCTTATCATAACATCATAGCATCATAAAGCATCATATGCATTTACTAACCACTTCAAGGGTTCGAATCTTCATCTTTGTTCTTGTTTTGTAGGACATGGAATCTCTCCGTAGAAAGACAATTCAGATCAACCTTGTAAGGATCCCTCCTCAGCTTAAGGAGCTTACTTCCAGGATTCCCGAGGGCTCTTCCTTCAGTGAAAGACACGGTAGACTACTCAGCTTGGTCAACACCAGCATTGAAGAGGACATGGTGAAAGTGTTGTTCCAGTTCTTTGATCCCTTGCACCACTGTTTTACTTTCCCGGATTATCAATTGGTGCCTACTTTGGAAGAGTTTTCTCAGCTTCTGAAGGTTCCCATTCTCAGCCAACTACCCTACAACGGTACGGAAAAGGAACCAAAGCTTGAAGAGGTCGCTAAAGTATTACGTCTACAACCATCTGATATCAAGGGGCATTGGGAAGTCAGAAGTGGTATCAAAGGATTCTTGGCAAAGTTCCTGTTTGAGAAGGCCCAAGAATGTTAGAATTCCCTTGACCTACAAGCCTTTGAAGAAGTTGTAGCACTCCTTGTCTATGGGTTGGTGTTGTTCTCGAATCCGGATCAGCTTATAGATATCAATGCTGTCAAGATTTTTATGTCCAGGAATCCCATACCTACGTTGCTTGGAGACATCCTCCACTCATGTTACACTCGAACCATGAGAAAAAGAGGTGTTCTCATGTGCTGCACTCCTCTCCTGGAAAGGTGGTTTATTTCGCACCTTCCACAATCAGTTTTGAAGAACGAGCGGGGTTTGAGATGGTCACAACGGTTAATGACTCTTACACATGCTGATATACACTGGTGTTCTCGGTCCAGAGAAAATGTCATTATCATTGACCGTTGCGGAGAATTTCCCAATGTTCCTTTACTTGGAATTAGAGGAGGTATTACTTACAACCCCTGTCTGGCTTTGAGACAATTTGGATATGCTCGGAGGGATGGCCCTCATGACATGTTGATTCCTGACATAGTTTTTGACTTCGACAACGATGCGCAAGGACTTCGCCAGAGGTTTATCAGAGCTTGGAGGATGCCTAACAAGGTAGATAGTAAGACACTGGGGCACAAGAACTCCATCCCCCTTGAGCCTTATCTCAAGTGGGTACGAGCCCGCTCCCAGAAACTTGTGATGCCATATCCTCACATTCTCCCTGTGATCAAAGAGCCAGTTATGGAAGGAGAGGTGCCATACACCATTCAACATCCTGACATGCCAACATCATGGGAGGAAATGCAAAAGAGATGGATCCAACTCAAGGAAGAGCGGAATTCTCTTGAAACCAGTCTACATGCCAGTGAGAAGAAGGTCTTGGAGCTCACCCGCCTACTTCACGAGGAAAAGACTCTCAACACTTACATCGCTCCAAAGAGGATGCGCACTGTCTTTTGGGATTAAGTATTTTGTAATATTTCGCCCATGAGGCATTGATGTACTGAATAGATTATTTCTTAATATAACGTGTGTTCCTTTTTTGTCTACAACGAATTTGAACTTTCGAACCCTTGAATGCATTGCATAAATAGCATACCATACATCATATGCATAACAGGTACCCTTTTTCTACAGGTTGCTTAATCTTCTTCGCTGTTTATTTCAGCAATCATCATGTCTTCCGAGCCTACTACTGAACAAGCTATCAAGGCCCTCCAGGCCCAGAACGCCCAGTTCCAAGAGCTGGTCATGAGCTTAGCCCAGGGACAACAGGAATTGAAGACTCTGCTTTTGAAAAAGAAGAAGAAGAGGACTGTGATGTTCAATACCGGACGCAGATATGGGAATACACTTCAGAATAAGACTGATATGGCTACTTCCTCTGTAGGGAAGGATAGTCCCCTATGGGGAAGGGTTCCTAGTCCCGTGGTCTCCGACAACGAGACAGATTACAATGATGAACAGTACCCTCTTGCTGAGGATAAGTACAAACAATTGGAGGACCGTCTGAGTGCTATGGAGATTCAACACGTGTCTGGGTTGGATTTCAGAGATCTAGGTTTATCTTCTGGGGTGGTGATCCCGCACAAGTTCAAGGAACCTGCTTTTGCAAAGTACGACGGGGCTTCCTGTCATAAGCTGCATCTCAAATCATATGTAAGGAAGATCCAACCTTACACTGCAGACAAGAACCTATGGATCCATTTCTTCCAGGATAGTCTTTCAGGGACTCAACTCGAATGGTTCTATCAGCTGGATGGAACCAGTATTCAAAACTGGGAGGACTTGGCTACTGCATTTTATAAGCAGTATCAGTATAATTCCGACCTTGCTCCTACGCGTACCCAACTCCAGGGTATGTCACTAGGGACGGGAAAAGGTTTTAAGGAGTATGCGCAAAAGTGGAGAGACCTGGCTGGAAGGGTGCAGCCACATTTGACTGACCGTGAGCTCGTTGATATGTTCTTGGGAACCCTGTATGGTCCTTTCTTCAACCATCTGATTGGTAATTCTTCTGCTGGGTTTACGGATCTGATCTTGACTGGGGAGAGAATAGAAGCTGGTATCAAGTCTGGGAAGATACAGAAGGGTGCCTCCTCGAGTACTGAAAAGAAGCCCTTCAAGAAGGAATCTAGTGCTGCTTATGGTTCAAGGAGACCAAATAAACCGGAACGCCGCCAAGCTGTCAACGCGGTGGTAATCTCAAAGCCTGCTGCTGCTCCTCAGCAATACAACCAGCCAAGAGGTGAGAGGCCCAAAAGGCAGTACACTCGGCTCAGTATGACTTTGTCACGGATATTACCGCAACTGCTGTCAACCAATCTGGTAACTATAAAGGAAGCTCCGAAGGTTGTGAACACAACCTCTCCAAAGTACAACCCCAACGCCCGCTGCGCTTATCACTCTGACAGCCCGGGGCATTCTACTGATGATTGTTGGGCTCTGAGGAATAAGGTTCAGGACCTTATTGATGCTAAAGAAATATAGTTCGAGGCGCCCGAAAGGCCCAATGTTGTGATTGCTCCCATGCCCCAGCATGGAGTGAATGTTGTGGAAGAAGACTTATATGTAGCCTCTGTGGATGATATTGTTACTCCGTTGTTGACCGTCAAAAGGAACCTGTTGCTAGCCGATTTATTTCCGGGTTGTAGTAAAGGTTGCCTTCTATGTGTTGTTTCACCTGCTGGTTATCCTTTGTTGAAGTCAGGCGTCCAAAACCTGATGGATAACAAAGAGATCTTGTTCGAGAAGATTGTTGTTCCTACTATCCCTACTGAAGAAGTGTCCATTGTTACTATTTTCAACAATCCTCCTAAGGCTCCCTCAAAGAAGCCTGTCAAAATCATGTCTACTCAGAAGATTGCTCCTATCATCATCACTGTTCCGGGGCCCCTCCCCTATACATCTGACAAAGCTGTCCCTTGGCACTATGGGGCAGATGTTTATGTGCTTGGAGTTAAACAAGAGTTTGATACTAGTACCGGCGTCACCAACATCACTAGGCCTGCAAAGGTCACTCGCAGTGGTAGACTTTTCTCACCAGATATTGTGCCACCAGCCATCCAGAGACCCCTTGTCATCACACCTGTCAGTGTGCCTGCTTCCCTGCCTGACCAAGTTCTTATTTCTACCCCTGCGGCCGAGTCATCTGACGCTCGGGGCAAAGGGATTGCTACTGATGCGCCTGCCCAGACAGAGGCACCAAAGACAACCACTGTTGAAACTTCCAGGCAGGAAATGGAAGAGATTCTTAATATTATCAAGAAGAGTGATTTCAACGTAGTTGAGCAGCTAGGGCATACCCCATCAAAGATCTCTATGCTATCATTGTTGTTATGTTCATAGGCCCATGCCAAGGCCCTGATTTCCTTCCTGAAGACGGCCCATGTGCCACAAGAAACGTCTGCTGATCAATTTACCGATTGTGTGGCCAACTTGACTACTGATAATGGGTTGGGTTTCTCTGACGCCGATCTGAGCGCCAAAGGAAAGAACCATAACGACGCCCTGCATGTCTCCATTGAATGCAGGGGCACTACTCTTGCCCATGTGTTGGTAGACACCGGTTCTTCGTTGAACGTATTACCCAAGAAAGCTCTAGACAGGCTGGATTGTGAGGGTTTAGAGCTCAAGCCAAGTAACATTGTTGTCCGGGCCTTTGACGGGTCCAAAAGGATGGTGCATGGTGAAGTTGACATTCCCATCAGGGTTGGTTCGCAGGTCTTTGATTCTACTTTCTATGTGATGGACATCCGACCATCCTATTCTTGTTTGCTGGGTCGTCCTTGGATCCACAAGGCTGGAGCGGTGACCTCCACATTACATCAGAAGCTGAAATACCCGGTCAGAGGGAAGATTGTGACAGTTCAGGGGGAGGAAGAGTACATGGTCAGCCACCTTAACTCGTTCCGGTACATAGAGATGGATGGGGAATTCATTGAGACCCCCTTTCAACACTTTGAAGAGGTCCCTCAGACATTGGCAGCAGCAGAGACTGTGACTGAAGAAGATTCTCCTTTGAAGATGGCTTCCTTAAAGGATGCTCGGGCTGTTATTGAGAAGGGTGAGTGTGCCAACTGGGGCCGACTTCCTGATTTTACTCCGAAGACTGACAAGTTTGGTTTGGGTTTCACTGCAGAAGCTCAGAGGGTTGTTCGTAAAGCAAGGATTGAAAGACCTCCTGTATTCATCACCAACCCGGGAGTGAACGCTATTGAAGACGACATGGAGGAATCTGAATTCGACAGCTGGATCTACCCAACGACCAACGGTGGACCAAGCAACTGGACTGCCAAAGACTTCACACCTATTACTTTTGTCACTCAGTAATGAACTCCTTTGTTTTGAATTTGTAACAAACAATAATTTGTGGAACTTTATGGCCCGGTGTCTTACCCGGGGCACCGTGGTTTCATTTGTGAGGGCTTTTGTGTGTCATTTTCATATATCATTAATAAAAGCATTGGACTTTTTTGCATTTCAATATTGTGCTCCTTTTCTTTCTTTATTATATATATTGCAAAACAGCTATATTTACACACACTCACCTATACAGGTTCCAATCCACTCTGGATCTCACTGGTAACGACTCTGCTAATGTCAGTTATGACTTCGAAAATCCGACCAACTTAGCCGAAGACGAAGGTGAAGATGATTGTGAAGTGCCTGGTGAGCTTGCAAGACTGTTACTCCAGGAAGAGAGGGCCATTCAGCCACATGAAGAGCCAGTGGAAACGGTAAATCTGGGTACTGAGACAGACAGAAAGGAAGTCAAGATTGGTGCCAATCTGGAGCTTAGTGTGAAACAACGGTTGATTCAGATGCTGCATGATTATGTGGAAATCTTTGCCTGGTCTTACGAAGACATGCCTGGGTTGGATACTGACATTGTGGTTCATCACTTGCCTACCAAGGAAGATTGTCCTTTGGTAAAATAGAAGGTCCGCCGTATGCGTCCAGAGATGTCCGAGAAAATCAAAGCTGAGGTCATGAAACAGTTCGACGCCGGGTTTCTAGCAGTAACTTCTTACCCTCAGTGGGTTGCCAACGTGGTTCCAGTGCCGAAGAAAGATGGTAAGGTCCGAATGTGTGTTGATTACAGGGATTTGAACAGGGCCAGCCCCAAGGATGACTTCCCTCTGCCTCACATCAACGTTCTGGTTGACAACACTGCTCAGCATAAGGTATTCTCCTTCATGGATGGGTTCTCAGGTTATAATCAAATCAAGATGGCTCCTAAAGACATGGAGAAAACCACTTTTGTTACTCAGTGGGGCACCTTTTGCTACAAGGTCATGCCTTTTGGGTTGAAGAATGCTGGGGCAACCTACCAACGTGCCATGGTTGCTTTGTTTCATGACATGATCCATCATGAGATTGAGGTATACGTCGATGATATGATCGCAAGGTCCCAAACTGAGGAGGAACACCTTGACCATCTACAGAAGCTGTTTGACCGGTTGAAGTTGTACAAGCTGAGGTTGAACCCAAACAAGTGCACCTTTGGGGTGAGATCCGGGAAATTGCTAGGATTCGTTGTGAGCGACAAAGGTATTCAAGTGGACCCTGCCAAGGTGAAAGCCATACAAGAGATTCCAGTTCCCAAGACAGAGAAAGAAGTCAGAGGCTTTCTAGGACGTCTGAACTACATTGCCCGATTCATCTCACATCTAACTGCTACCTGTGAACCAATCTTCAAGCTATTGAAGAAAGATCAAGTAGTATGTTGGAACGATGAATGTCAGGCCGCTTTCGAAAGGATCAAAGAGTATCTCCAAGAACCACCCCTTCTTATGCCACCGGTTGAAGGGAGACCTCTAATCTTATACTTGACAGTACTTGACAGCTCGATGGGGTGTGTGCTGGGGCAGCATGACGAGTCTGACCGAAAAGAGCACGCCATTTATTACCTTAGCAAAAAGTTTACCGACTGTGAGACCCGATACTCACTGCTCGAGAAAACTTGCTGCGCTTTGGTATGGGCTGCTCGCCGGCTGAGACATTATATGTTGACTCACACTACTCTATTGATTTCAAAAATGGATCCAATCAAGTACATCTTCGAAAAGCCTGCTCTGTCCGGGAGAATAGCAAGATGGCAGATGATCTTAACGGAATATGATATCCAGTACACGACTCAAAAAGCAATCAAGGGAAGTGTGCTGGCAGACCATTTGGCACACCAGGCAGTGGACGACTACCAATCTATGAACTTTGAATTTCCAGACGAGGATATCATGGTAGTAACTGATTGTGAAGTACCTGGACCGGATGAAGGACCTAAGGAAGGATCCCGATGGTCTATGCACTTTGACGGAGCCTCCAACGCATTGGGTAACGGTATTGGCGCTGTGATCATATCTCCTAAAGGCACTCATACTCCACTTACTGCCTGACTATGTTTCAACTGCACCAACAATATGGCGGAGTATGAAGATTGCATCATGGGTCTCCGAGCTGCAATTGACCTAAGGATCAAGTTTCTGAGTGTCTTCGGAGATTTCGCACTCGTGATCAGTCAGATCAAAGGTGAGTGGGATACGAAACACCCAAATCTTATTCCTTACAAGGAGTATGTATTGACGTTGATCCCCCATTTCGAGGAAATAACCTTTGAACACTTCCCAAGAGAGGAGAAACAGTTGGCGGGCGCGCTAGCTACGATGTCTTCTATGTTCAAAGTCAAATGGGACAACGAGGCTCCCCGGATCATTATCTGGAAATTGGATGAACCTGCACATTGCTACGATCTTGAGACTGAAAAAGTAACTGAAAAGCCTTGGTATCAAGAGGTAAAGAGATACCTTGAAGCTCAGGAATACCCCGAGGGTGCATCCGTTAATGACAAGAAATTTCTGAGAAGGTTCGCGGCAAAGTTCTTCCTCAACAATGACATCCTCTACAAACGAAACCATGATTCAACCTTACTGCGTTGTGTAGATAAGACTGAAGCAGAAAGGATCATGGCAGAGTTGCATGAAGGTACCTTCGGAACGCATTCCAGTGGACATACCATGGCAAAGAAAATCCTTCGGGCAGGATATTTCTGGTCCACAATGGAAGCTGATTGTTACCAACATTCTCAGACATGTCATAAATGCCAGATCTATGCTGATAAGGTGCACGTTCCTCCAGTTCCTCTGAATGTCTTGACACCACCTTGGCCTTTTGCAATGTGGGGCATTGATATGATCGGCGAGATCAGACCTACGGCATCCAACGGGCATCGCTTCATCCTGGTAGCGATTGATTACTTTACGAAGTGGGTTGAAGCAGCTTCCTATGCCACTGTAACCAAGAACGTCGTGGCACGGTTCATTCGGCACAACCTGATCTGTCGATACGGTGTACCAGAAAGGATCATCACGGATAATGGTACCAATCTTAACAACAAGATGATCACTAAGCTCTGCGAGCAATTCAAGATACAGCACCACAACTCTTCTCCTTACCGGCCAAAGATGAATGGGGTTGTAGAAGCAGCAAATAAGAACATCAAGAAGATTGTGCAGAAGATGACAGTGAGTACAAAGATTGGCACGAAATGTTATCGTTTGCTCTTCATGGGTACCGTACCTCAGCACAGACGTCAACAGGGGCAACACCTTTTTCCTTGGTCTATGGCATGGAGGCAGTCTTGCCTATCAAAGTCCAGATACCCTCTCTACGGATAATGAAGGATGCAGGTTTGAGTGAAGATGACTGGATCCAGACTCGGCTTGATCAATTAAACCTGATTGACGAAAAGAGACTCACTGCTATTTGTCATGGTCATATGTACCAAAAACGGATGATCAAGGCTTTTAACAAGAAAGTCAGACGACAAGAGTATCAAGTTGGGGACCTGGTAATCAAGCGCATCATCCTACCTCAAAGTGATCCCAGGGGCAAATGGACCCCTACATAAGATGGGCCATTTGTGGTTAAGAATATCTTCTCAGGAGGAGCAATGATTCTAACCACCATGGATGGTGACGACCTTCCTCACCCCGCCAATGCAGACATAGTAAAAAGATACTACGCATGATAAAAGACCCGCTAGGTTGACACGCCTAGGCAAAAATAAGGGCTTCCCGACGAACCAAAAGGGTTCGGGCAAAAATAAGGGATGAAATGAAAAAAAAAATATGTACACCCGGCAAGTCGAAAACCTGAAAAGGCGGCTTGGGCAAAAATGGGTATCTCGGTGGACTGAAAACCCGAAAGGGCGGTCCAGGCAAAAGTTAGGGATTAAAGCGTAATACTATGTCTCATTGGGTCACCTTGCATCCAGACTTCGGTATTAGCTATCAGGCTCAGAAGGCATCAATCAGTCAGCTTCATCTCCAACTAAGCAGCAAAGTGATGAGACGCTTGAAGACATAAAGGCGATAACAAAGTTGGAACCCAGTGGGATTTTTTTCACATAGCTGTTTTGTTTTCCTTTTCACAAAATGTATAAACTCTGTTGTTCGGAGGCGTTCTCTTACTAGGACGTCGGCCTCCTGTACATAAAACGCCTATTTACAGGAAAATTTCAAAATCAATACAAGCTCATTTTTTTCAGACAAATTGCCCGTTGTTTTTTCTCTATCTGTTTTGTTTTGCAAAGAACGTCCAATGTTCATCTTTGATATATGCATTTGACATTAATTGCTAACTCATAAATATTTGCATGCGAAACAGAGGACTAATTACAGGTGACATCAGAAACAGGGGCAATAAGAATTGTCTAAGTGGTCTAGTTGCTCTGTCCACCAAGGTACTAAGGTAAGTTCAGCTGAAGAATATGACCAAGATACCTTCACTCCCCAAGAGTAAGACAAGATTCAACCATGCTCTCCCTAAGCAGAGTTGGTCTCCCATCATCCCTAAAGAGGCACAATATCTCCAGCAAGTCAGCAACACTCTCCCCAAGCAGAGTTAGCCTACTGTCGGCCTTAAGGAAGTTGGGTATCCCCAGAAAATCTCAATATTCTCCAGCAGAGTATGCAGATGTTCCTAAGCAAGCATCTCCGGAAGTCTTAATATTCCTCGACAAAAATATAAGATTGTTCCCCGGCGGAATACCAGACACCCCAGTGGAGCCACTTCCCCAGTACAGTTCAAAAGTTTCCCCAGGAGAGTTGAACCATCTCCCCAATAGATTCTGGAAGCTTATCCCCAGTAGATTCTGGAAGCTTACCCCCAATAGAGTCTAGAAGCTTATCCCCTGCAGAGTACCAACGTATCTTTCCCCGACCATGTTCAGAGGTTATCCCCCACCAGAGCCTACAACTGGGTTATCCTCAGCTAATTACAACAGAAAGACCGTCCTCGGAGAAGTTCTTCCTACCCCCAGCGGAGTTCATCAAATTCCCCAACGAAACTCATCAACGGAATCCCCAACGGAGTTATCATCAAAATCTCAGCGAAGTATCTCTTCCCACAGAGTAATTCCCCGCAGAGTAATCTCTTCATCAAGTTTATTCCCCAACGGAGTCATCTTCTCCTACCGTTTTATTCTTGCAATCATCATCCCCAGCGGAAATGAAGAACTCTACTCTTCAAACATCAGCCCAGGATCTAACTTCCCAGCATTCATCAAGGATTTATTTTCCGGGATGAAAATACAATTCATAAACATTTACATACATAATGCATGCATACACGCATCATATCACACAATCTCATTTATTTTTGAGAACATCATGACATCATGCATTTCATACATCATGACATTGCATACAACTAACGTTTTTCCTTTTCAGGAAAAAGGTCAATCAAAAGACAATTACCATCAACTTTTGCAGTTCCAGATTCGATACCTGTATCTAGCCATGGCATATCTATGAGCGATTGATTGTAGATTCGATACCTGTATCTAGCCAGGGCATATCTGCATGAAGAGTTTAGAGATTCGATACCTGTATCCAGCCAGGGCATATCTGTAGACGACCAGTTCCAGATTCGATACCTGTATACAGCCAGGGCATATCTGTAGACGACCAGTTCCAGATTCGATACCTGTATCTAGCCAGGGCATATCAGTGAGCGATTGATTATGGATTCGATACCTGTATCTAGCCAGGTCATATCTGCATGAAGAGTTTAGAGATTCGATACTTGTATCCAGCCAAGGAATATCTGTAGACGACCATTTCCAGATTCGATACCTGTATCCTGCCAGGGCATATCTGTAGACGACCAGTTCATGATTCGATACTTGTATCTAGCCAGGGCATATCAGTGAGCGATTGATTGTGGATTCGATACCTGTATCTAGCCAGGGCATATCTGCATGAAGAGTTTAGAGATTCGATACCTGTATCCAGCCAGGGCATATCTGTAGTCGACCAGTTCCAGATTCGATACCTGCATCCTACCAGGGCATATCTGTAGACGACCAGTTCTAGATTCGATACCTGTATTTAGCCAGGGCATATCTGTGAGCGATTGATTATGGATTCGATACCTGTATCTAACCAGGGCATATCTGCATGAATAGTTTAGAGATTCGATACCTGTATCCAGCCAGGGCATATCTGTAGACGACCAGTTCCAGATTCGATACCTGTATCTAGCCAGGGCATATCTGTGAGCGATTGATTGTAGATTCGATCTAGACAGGGCACATTTGCATGAAGAGTTTAGAGATTCGATACCTGTACCAGCCAGGGCATACCTGTAGACGACTAATTCCGGATTCGATACCTGTATCTAGCCAGGGCATATCTGTGAGTGATTGATTGTAGATTCGATACCTGTATCTAGCCAGGGCATATCTGCATGAAGAGTTTAGAGATTCGATACCTGTATCCAGCCAGGGCATATCTGTAGACAACTAATTCCATATTCGATACCTGTATCTAGCCAGGGCATATCTGTGAGTGATTGATTGTAGATTTGATACCTGTATCCAGCCAGGGCATATATGCATGAAGAGTTTAGAGATTCGATACCTGTATCCAGCCAGGGCATATCTGTATACGACTAATTCCAGATTCGATACTTGTATCTAGCCAGGGCATATCTGTGAGTGATTGATTGTAGATTTGATACCTGTATCCAGCCAGGGCATATCTGCATGAAGAGTTTAGAGATTTGATACCTGTATCCAGCCAGGGCATAGCTGTAGACGACTAATTCCAGATTCGATACCTGTATCTAGCCAGGGCATATCTGTGAGTGATTGATTGTAGATTCATACCTGTATCCAGCCAGGGCATATCTGCATGAAGAGTTAAGAGATTCGATACCTGTATCCAGCCAGGGCATATCTGTAGATAACTAATTCTAGATTTGATACATGTATCTAGTCAACGCATATCTGTGAGTGATTGATTGTAGATTCGATACCTGTATCTAGCCAGGGCATATCTGCATGAAGAGTTTGAAGTTCCGGATTCGATACCTGTATCTAGCCAGGGCATATTTGTGAGTAATTGATTCTAGATTCGATACCTGTATCTAGCCAGGGCATATCTGCATGAAGAGTTTGAAGATCAACCCCTGTAATAGGCCAGGAAATTATCTTTCTTTCTCAGGTACGCAAGTTCTCGCTAAGGAATCTCTTACGCGATCGACAATCTCCCGATGGCATCTTTAAGCCCATCTCCACAACTATCCATTACACTTCCAAATGGCATCTATAAGCCCATTCCCGACAAGGTTCTGTCACATCTCCAGATGGCATCTATAATCCTATCCTCCTATCCATCATCTCTATAACTGGCATTTGTAAGCCTATTCCCGACATCACATTGCTGATATTCTACTATGCGAGTGCAAATTTCTGGGCACTTTAGTGTTCAATCATCTTCCACCTTCGGATCACGAAAGGCACGCAAGCCAATCTACATCCTCAGGTCTAAGAAGATTGAACAGGGGAAACTGTTGTACCCCAAAATTTGCCCTCCCATATTCTTCAAAGTTTGTCAAGAATCATCTTCAAATGGTTCAAAACATCTCAAGGGTTGCACAGTCCAAATGCCTCCTAGGCCAGATGAAATTAGGGTTTTGTTTCCTTCAAGGAATTTGAGGTTTTCAATAGCTCAATCAAGTCTCATGGGCCTATATATATTTTCAAGCATCTACATGTCAAGTCTCAAGACTCACAGTCCCAAGTTGCACAGTCAAAAGCCCTATTTGGTTCACAATCAACTGCAGGGGTAAAATGGTCATTTGGCAGTCAAAAGTCAGAATTTTTGGTAAACATCTTATTTTGAGCTCATAATCATCATTTGATCAAGTCTTGATCATGATTCCTCAAGCATGGCTCAAAAATCATCAAGATGCAAAAGTTGCTATTTTTGGACAGCTGAAAAGTCAATTGTACCTTGACTAATGCATAACTTTTTAATGGTTCATCAGAAAAATCCCATCCAATGCTCATTTTGAAGGGGATGACATTTCCTACAACTCATCTTCACATTCCAAGTCCAATAAATGCTCTCACAAAAAGTTATCAATTTCTACATTATAGGTCAATTTCAAAAGTCAACAAAAATGCACTTTAAGTCACAGACCATAACTTGAGATTGGTAAATCCAAATGACATGGGACCAAAGGCATTGGTTAGAGGATTTCACGACCTTTCTAAAATGTCAAAGATCATGTTTATATGATCCAAATTGAGCAAGATATGCATTGGAGAAGTTGGGCAATTTTTGGGAATTTGCAAAAGTCAACTTTGCTCGAAACACATCATTTTTGCTAATGGGCCTCAAATTTCTTCTTGAAACTTTATCCAAGGCCTATGCACGACCCATCAAGCCTATTTGAGTTTATTTTTTTATTTTTATTAATTAATTGGATTTTTTATTAATATTAATTCATTTAATTGATTTAAAATATAGGAAATTCAAGGATATGGTTTTCAAATCTTTTTGTGAAGCAAACAAGCTCAAGACAAGCTGGAGATTTCGTGTGCCAATCAAAGAGACAAGAATATCCAAAATTGGCAAGTTTTCTCAATCAAAAAGATGCAAAAAGATGTGATTGGAAATCAAATATTGAAACATCAATGCAATGGATCTTTGGGCCAAGACTTAACCTAATTCCATTCTATTACATATGCACAAGTGAACCCTAATGCCATTCACGGGAAAATTGCTGCAAAAAGGCCATAAGCATATTGAGAAAAATCAAGAAAAAGTCAAAACTGTTTTCCAGGTTCTAGCACGATTCCAAGGCATTTGTTGATTCCAATACATTGATAGAGGTGTGAGGAATCTTTTGCAATCAAATTCGCACGCCAGAACTCAAGAAATCGTTGCATACAGATCCACGGTTTGCGTTTTTTTCTTGAAATCAAATTGATGAATTCACGCATAATTAACATGTTTTATTGAGTGTGTTGCATTGCCAGAGATCATACCAAGCTCATGATATCATTCAATTGGATTAAAACACCCTGAAACAGAAATTGCCATTGATGAATGTTAGGGTTTCCAAGTTCTTAAATTAGGGCTTTGCTGCACAAGAAAAATCAGACCTTGAGATACCCATGGTTGGATTCGTTAGGATGAGACGAACTCAAACCACATGTCGCGAACAATTTATATTCATCATGGACCTATTCGCTATTTTTCCTTTTTTCAGTTTGTGGGGGTTAAAAACCCCCGCTATCTGTTTGTTTTATACAGGTTTCAGCGAAGGAGATGAAGACGTGGAAGCATGGGGTTGGGTAATTCAAACTTACGCGCGTGATTTTTGTTTTATGCAGCATATTGATTTGTTTCTTAATAATATATTTGTTGTTTATAATATTAACAAAACGTGCAAAGTGGTTGAGTGGTTGGCCAGGTGTTCAGCAAGCGTTGGGACCTGGGTTCGATTCCCAGGTCCACCCAATATTTGTTTGCATTTTTCTTCAGATGATCATGTGCATGTCTCATAAGAAGGCTCATCATACGCCTTACCCATCCAAACGCCATGTGTCCACTATCACAAATCCAAAGGCCATAAGGTGCTGACCACCATGTTCCAAGTCAAAGCACGCTCTGGACAATTGCAAAAGGTCAAACAGGCTTGATAGATTATTGGGCTTCAGGTTGCTAACAAAACCTCCATTCTGGGCCCAGCGACCCCATGGTTTTCTTTATTCTTTTTTCTTTTCTATTTCAATTTCTATTTAATTCTTTTATTAATTAACTATTATTATTATTATTTACTTAACTAACATAATTAATAATATTTTCATAATAAATTCAGACAATTAAAAATGTAAATATTTTTATTAATTATTATTATTATTCTTAATTATTTTGTAAATAAATACTAACCAAATTGATTTAGTTTAATTAGCTTAATTTTGACTATTTTTCATAATAAGTAAAATAAATTAGACTTACGTTTTTACTAACTTTTGACTTTTAACTTCTTTTTATTTCATTAAAAACATTCAAAACTAAAAAATATTTTTTCCTTTAATTAATTAATTAATTAGTATTAGGTCTAATATTTCACTTAATTACAAAAAAGGACCAAATTCAATTCTTTTCTCAGAAAGGGTCAAAACCCTAAGGACGTCCCGATTCAATCTTTCGTGCGCATATTTATTTTAATTCATTATATTTATGTATCTGCTCCGAGAATGTAATAGTTAATTAGGGCTTTTACCGCTTTCTTTTATTTTCTCGCAATTTATTTTTTCCAAAGGGGTTGTTTTTGGCGATGTATATACCTGCGCCTTGTAATAGCGTAGATTCAATTTTCCGCACTTTATTTCTCGCAAACTATTAACTGTTAATTATGCATGACAAGACTTGTATGAAAAATAAAATCAAAACGTAGCTCACAATGATGCATGTTCAAAGATAATTTAAACTGAAAAAACACACATGCACATGCCACTCCTAGGGTATGCCTCACTTGGTTGCCTCGAGGTGGTCATCAAGTATAGGGTGTTTTAGAGGTCGCCCTCCTGTCTAAAGATCCAGTTGCCTCGAAACGGTTGCCTCGGATAAAAAAGGATCTAGGACATTAGGGTTACCGCTAAGGCGTCCTACTATTGCTTTGGTGACCACACATGTCCCTATAATCGAATTGACCCGAATAACTCCAACGACGGTGCTACCTACTTCTCAATAGTGGGATAATACTGTCTAAAGGACTCTTACACAACTTAATTCCTTAGAGTAGGTAGATTTCTCCTGGGTACTTGCTCTTTCAAAAAACAAAAACCTCTTTTCGCACTTACACTTTCAAAAAGTTTTCAAACAAACACTTCATACACTCTTGAGGACTGATACAAGAGTTACCTAGAAGTTTTTCAAACTAAACTTTTTTTCAAAACCCACAAACACTTGAAAAGCAAACAATTTTGAAAACATAGTGAGCAAGTACCTAAGAGCCCGTGGATAACCACGGATAGAAAGGGTGCTAACACCTTCCCTTTCTATAAATCTACCTCCCGAACCGAGAAACATCTCGAAAAGGAATTTTGCTGTGCTTTTGTCCTTTCCATGTTGGAGAACATAAAAGACGGTGGCGACTCTTGCTTACCGCGACATTTCGCGAACCAGCTTTAAAACAGTCAGTTCTATTTCCACCGATCACACTAGGGGATGTGACAAATCTCCCACAAATTCCTTTTCATAGGGTGATCCCCAGCCAGAGTTTCAACCTCTGAAAATTTCTCCCCAACTAGGTTTGATCTCAAGAATCTTCGAGGAGTTTTACCAAAAGTAAACGCCTCTCCGGAAGGCTGGCGACAAGGTTTATTTCCTCAACAAACGGCAAAATCCCCCAGTTCAAATTTGCTTCTCAGACTATCACATCTCAAGGGACCACAACTCCTCTTCCCCAATAGACTTTCCTACAATCCCCAATAGCTCCCCTGTAGAGCAACGAACAACAAAGACTCCCGATCTCCTCTCCCCAAGCAGGAATCAACACTCTCCATAGAGCTTTCTTCTCAAGCAAAATCAACACTCTCCAACAGAGTTCTCCTCAAACAACAAAATGGGATTCCCCTACGGAAACATTTTAAGAAAAGTTTGAAGATGTGCAAGCACTTCATCCCCAACGTCCGTCCGAGATTCAACTTCCCAAAACTCCCCAGCACTTGTCAAGGATTTATTTTCCAAGACAAAATTACATTCCAACAACATTTCATGCATCATATTACACACATGATAAGCACATACAACACAAATGCATACGGCATAATCTTATTTATTTTGAGAACATCATTACGCCATGCCTTTCATACATCATGACATTGTATACAACTAACTCTTTACCTTTTCAGGAAAGATCAATCGACAGAAAATTATCATCAACAAATTTTTCAGCAAAAAAACAAGACAATTATCTGTGAACAAGTCAATTATAGATCAATTCCCGAAATAGGACATGGTTACTATCTACATGACGAATACTTCCTTCAGGCCTCCGTTAGTTCAGTTTAAATCTCTCAACGGTTTATCCTGATTCTTTCTGGTAGACAGTTTCTCTACTTCAGATAAATCGCTCCAAGATTTATTCTGATTCTTTTCCAGACTTCTGCTGGTTTAGTTAAAATATCTTAACAGTTTATCCTGATCCTTTCCAGTAGACACTTTCTCTGGTTCAGATAAATCGCTCCAAGATTTATTCTGATTCTTTTCCAGACTTATGCTGGTTCAGTTTAAATCTCTCAACGGTTTATCCTGATCCTTTCCAGTAGACGCTTTCTCTGGTTCAGATAAATCTCTCCAAGATTTTTTCTTATTCTTTCCAGTCAAAGAATATTCAAGACCTATGCAGGTTCAGTTTAAATCTCTCAACAGTTTATCCTGATTATTTCTAGTAGACATTTTCTCTAGTTCAGATAAATCGCTCCAAGATTTATTCTGATTCTTTTCCAGACCTATGTTGGTTGAGTTTAAATCTCTCAACGATTTATCATGATTCTTTCCCGTAGACATTTTATCTGGTTCAGATAAATCGCTCCAAGATTTATTCTGATTCTTTCCAGACCTTTGCTGGTTCAGTTTAAATCTCTCAACATTTTATCCTGATTCTTTTTGGTAGACATTTTCTCTAGTTCAGATAAATCGCTCCATGATTTATTCTGATTCTTTCCAGATCTCTGCCGGTTCAGTTTAAATCTCTCAACGGTTTATCCTGATTCTTTCTGGTAGATATTTTCTCTGGTTCAGATAAATCACCCCAAGATTTATTATGATTCTTTCCAGTTAAATAATATTCAAGACCTCTTCTAGTTCAGTTTAAATCTCTAAACGATTTATCCTGATTCTTTCCGGTAGACATTTTCTCTAGTTCAGATAAATCGCTCCAAGATTTATTCTGATTCTTTTCAGATCTCTGTTGGTTCAGTTTAAATTTCTCAACGGTTTATCCTGATTCTTTCTGGTAGACACTTTCTCTGGTTTAGATAAACCGCTCCAAGATTTATTTTGATTCTTTCCAGATCTCTACTGGTTCAGTTTAAATCTCTCAACGGTTTATACTGATTCTTTCCAATAGACATTTTCTATGGTTCAGATAAATTTCCCTAAGATTTATTCTGATTCTTTCCAGTTAAAGAATATTCAAGACCTCTACTGGTTCAATTTAAATCTCTCAACGGTTTATCCTGATTCTTTCCGGTAGACATTTTCTCTGGTTCAGATAAATCGCTCCAAGATTTATTCTGATTCTTTCCAGATCTCTGCTGGTTCAGTTTAAATCTCTCAACGGTTTATCCGGATTATTTCTATTAGACATTTTCTCTTGCTCAGATAAATCTCCCCAAGATTTATTCTGATTCTTTCCAGTCAAAGAATATTTAAGACCTCTGTTGGTTCAGTTTAAATCTCTCAAAGGTTTATCCTGATTCTTTCTGGTAGACATTTTCTCTGGTTCAGATAAATCTCCCCAAGATTTATTCTGATTCTTTCCAGTTAAAGATTATTCAAGACCTCTGCTGGTTCAGTTAAAATCTCTCAACAGTTTATCCTGATTCTTTCAGGTAGACATTTTCTATGGTTCTGATAAATTGCTCCATGATTTATTCTGATTCTTTCCAGATCTCTGTTAGTTCAGTTTAAATCTCTCAACAGTTTATCCCTATTCTTTCCAGTAGACATTTTCTCTGGTTCAGATAAATCGCCCCAAGATTTATTATGATTCTTTCTAGTTAAAGAATATTCAATACCTCTACTGGTTCAATTTAAATCTCTCAACGGTTTAACCTGATTCTTTCTGGTAGACATTTTCTCTGGTTTAGATAAATCGCTCCAAGATTTATTCTGATTCTTTCAAGATCTCTGCTGGTTCTGTTTAAATCTCTCAATGATTTATCCTGATTCTTTTTGGTAGACATTTTCTCTGTTTCAGATAAATTTCCCCAAGATTTATTATGATTCTTTCCATACCTCTGTTGGTTCATTTTAAATCTCTCAATGTTTTATCCTGATTTTTTCCCATAAATATTTTCTCTGGTTCAGATAAATTACCCCAAGATTTGTTCTGATTCTTTCCTGACCTCTGCTAGTTCAGTTTAAATCTCTCAATGGTTTATCCTGATTCTTTCCGGTAGACATTTTCTCTGGTTCAGATAAATCACTCCAAAGATTTATTTTGATTCTTTTCCATGTAAAGTCAAGATTAGACTTAGTCTAATTTCTGTCAACAATCACCTTTAGAGGGCATCTATAAGCCGACAACTCTCCATCATCCATCCAAATGGCATATGTAAGCCAATTGCCTACACAATTAACCACCACATCATCAAGTGTAAATTTCTGGGTACTCTAGTATTTAATCATCTTCCACCTTCATGTCACGAATGGCAGACTCACCAATCTAACTATTCAGGTTTAAGAAGATTGAATAGGGGTAGTTGTTGTACCCCAAAATTTGCCCTCTCATTTTTTAAGACATTTTCTCACAAGGATTCTCAAGGTTCAAGCTTGCATATGTACATTAGGATTTTTCCAGTACCAAGATTAAAAAGAAACTGTCAAAAAGGAAGAAAACAAATAAAATTAACTTTTTTACAAATTTGTAGAAAAACAAGTGTTTTTCGATTCAGCTTTTTCGATTGGCCTTTTGGCCTCTTTCAATGCAAGCTTGGCTTGCATCCCTCGACTGGGCGTGAGCCTCTGGCACGCTGGCATGGATTCACAAGGCACAAAGCCTCATGTTGCCTCCTTCGATTCCAAAGGCAAAAGGCTCCCTTTTGGCATTCTCCAATTTGCACTTCTTACCTCCTATATGCCTCTTTCGAATCTGGGCATTTTGGCCTCCTGCATGCACCTTTCGTTTGGGCATGTGGTTCCTTTAGTACAAGCTACTGGTCACACCTTTCGTTTGGGCATGTTGGTTCCCTTCATGCAAGCTTCGTCTGAACATAGATCTTTTGCTTGTTTGCATGAAGTCATAAAGCAGGGACCCCCTATGTACACTCCTTTGCTTGGCCACATGGACCTTTGTTCAGGCAAGCCTTTGACTAGACAGAACTACCTCCACAAGGTGTTGTTTGTAACTGTGTCCCCTTCGAATCAGCATCTTTCGAATCCAACTCTTGGCATCCCATTCGAAGGACATTGATTGATGGTCCATTCGAAGGATTTACAAGCCCCTTTAAGGCATGTTTTTAGTGACCCATCCAAGGGTCACACTTTTGGCTCCTTCGAAGGATGCACAAAAGTGACTCATTTGAAAGGCACTTTGTAACACGGTGGGAGAACTGACTTGGGTGTTTTGCGTTTGATCGCAATTATTGCGGTTAGCAAGAGTCGCCACCGACTTTTCTTTTATCCAATAAGGAAAGACTGAAAAGAACAGGAAAGACCTTTCGAGATCATTTCTGAGTTCGGGGGGTAGATTATGAAAAGGGAAGGTGTGATACTGTGGCAGAACCGACTGTTTGAATGATGGTTTGCCTTTTGTGTTTTATGTTCGCAAAATGTCGCGGTAAGCAAGAGTCGCCACCGACTTTTATTTCATTCAACCGGAAAGGAAAAAAGTACAGAAAAAATCCTTTTTCGAGATATTCTGAGTACGGGGGGTATATTATAGAAAGGGAAGGCGTTATCACCCTTTCTATCCATGGTTTTCCATGGGCTCTTAGGTACTTGCTCATCTTTTTAAAATTGCTTATGTATGTGCTTTGTTTTTGAAAAGTTTGACTTCGTGATAACCCTTGTATCAGTCCTCAAAGGTGTGACGAAGTTTATTTTGAAAGTTTGCTTGAAAAGTGTAAGTGTGAAAAGTTTGGATTTGAGCAAGTACCTACTAGCATATACCTACTCAAAAAAAAGATCATTTTTATTCTTGTTTCCTTTAGACAGCGCTATCCCAATATTGAGAAATAGGTAGCACCATCGTTGGAGTTGAAAGGGTCAATTCGAAAGGGACGTACGATCACTAAAGCAATGTTAGGACACCTTAGTGATAACCCTAGAGTCTTAAGATCATATTCGAGGCAACATTTCTGAGGCAACATTTCTGAGGCAACATTCGAATGGGACATTTGATCTTTTTAGAAAGGAGGGTAACCACTAAGACACTCTATACTTAATGATCGTTTACCGAAGGCAACCAAAGTGAGAGTATACCCTAAGAGTGATATGTGTGAGTGATTGGTTTCAATTATTTATCTTTGCACATTAGGGTTTTCTAACTGTGTTAATGTGTCATGCATTCTTGTCATACAATCCTATTAGCATACATCTAGACAGTTAAATATTTGCAGGAATTAAAAATGCGAGAAAGGAAATCTACGCTATTACAAGGCTTCGGGGAAGGGGATTAATTACATAGCCAAAAACTGAGAAAAAAAGCGATAAGTAAAAAGACCTAGATTAAACTATTACAAACCATGAACAGTTACAAAAAAATATTGGCAAAAATAAATAACACGCGCGCGATGAATCGTATATGAAACAACTAGGGTTTTGACCCTTGCTTAAACCTAATTGCGATTGATTAAAAAAATGTTTTTGTTTTGTTTTGTTATTTGAAGAAAATAAAGAAATTATTAAAAAGAAAATCCTAATTCTAATTGATTTTAAATTAAGAAAGATACATTAATTTATTCTAAAACCTATTTTTTGTATTTTATTTATTTGAGAAAAAGAGAAAAATTAAATCAAAAGTTTTAACCTAATTTCTATTTTGATTTTTATTTATGGAAATAAATTATAATTTCACTAAGTTAACACTAAATTAAATTAATTTGATAATATATAAAAAAAACTAATTCTAATTTTGTGTGAATTTGATTTTATGATTTTTATGAAAAATAATTAATTTTCCAATTAAAATGAATAAAAGAAAATTAAAAGAATTAAAGAAAAGAAATAAATAAAAAAATAAAAAAGGTTAGAGATGGGTCTGATGCTATTTAGCAATTAGGAGGGTGTGCTAAGGAAATTCTGGTCCCAAATCAAACTCAACCCTTTTGACTTTGCCTGTTTCAATGCATGCATTGACCTGAGGCATATGGTGGGCCTTCAGTGGAATAGCCTTGGATCTGGCTGGAGAGGCGTGTGATGGCCAAATGTTGATGGCGTACGTTGGACTTCTTGATATGCAGCGTGTTGGATTACCTATTGAAAAATATTATGAACAAAGGTTGGGACCTAGGGATTGAACCCAGGTCCTCATGCACGTTCCCAATCCCTGCTTGCCAACTGAGCTGCTTTGCTTATTTGTATATATAATAAAAACAAAATATAATATATGGAAAATAATGATTAATGAAAAAATAACGCGCTAAAGTTCAAATTTCCCAATCAGGGAGTGCCACGCATCCATCTTCTTCCTCCCAACCATCGTTTTAGCATATCAAGCTTTTACCTACAGACGCTTGTTGTAGGTATAACCCTGTCCATCTCCAAAATTGCGTAGGTTCAAGATAAATGCCCATGGCTGGTACCAATCAACTCGTATCATCCTCACGAGTATCATGGTACCAGAGTTAACACCCAATTTTTCCTGCATGAGAAAGCCCTAAACAAGAATACAAAACCCTAGTCATGGCAGATTCACATATAGTCATAAAAAACGCAATTGAATATAACAATTAGCTTGCAAACATGATGATAAACATGAGTATGGCAATCTAAAACACTAAAGATGCATAGATTAGTGAAATCAAAATCAAATTTTTGGACAAACCGTGGGAGACGTAGAACACGATTCTTGAGGTTTCAGGTCGTGTGAATGCTTGTTACAGGTTCAGTGCGTGCCTGGGAATGTGAATTGATCCTTGGAAAAGTCCTAAACGGCCTTTAGAGCAAGATCTAATCTCCACTTTTCTTTGAAAATTTGGAACTTTGTTTGACACTTTCTGGCAAGTTGCGCGTCCAAAAACTTCTGTTCTAGGTCTTTAGGATCCTGGCATAAGTAGTGAATCAATCTAGGGTAATAAAATTGGAAAGAATCCAAAGAATAGTGGTATGATTTTAAGAGAAAATAAAATCTTGAATAATTGCCCAAATATGGATATTTTGTGTCTATTCTTGGCTTGCACGATTTTCTTCTCATTTTACAGCACATAAGATCTTCCTTCAATGCAAAAATCATCCCTAAAACACATTATATGATTTAATTAGATTTATTTGATTTTATTTGAATTTTAAATGAATAAAAATCAAAACAAATTAAATAAATAATTAAATAAATCATGTAGGGTCCCATAGGTTGTGGGCTATTCTAGGAATGAGATGCAATCTTGAAAAGATGGGCCCATGTGGAAAAAATGCAATTTTGGCCAATGTTGACTTTTGGCAATTTTGTAAAAAAGGTCAACTTGGCGAATGCATAACTCTCTTAATTTTGACCTTAGATAGGTGTTCTTGGACTTTTTAGAAATCTTAGGATGTCCTATAATCAACCCTGTTGGTCTCATCTCAATTGAGTCTTCCATTTTCATGTATGAAGCTTTGACCCAAAAGGTGTTTTTGTTGACTTTTCAAAAGGACCTATAATGTCAAAATTCATATCTTCTTGTGAGTGCATATTTTGAACTTGGTAGCTGAAGATGAATTGTAGGGAATTGCATCATCTTAAAAATGAGCTTTGAATGGGTCATTTCTGATAAAGTATGAGAAAGTTATGCTTGGTCAAAATAGAGTTGACTTTTCCTACAAAACCCTAATTTAGCAACTTTTGGGTTTTGATGAATTGTGAGCAATCCTTGATGAATCATGATAAACCCTTGATAAAATGATGAATGATACTTCAAAGTGATGATGTTGACCAAAAATCCTGAGGTTTGACTATATGTGGGCCACAGTTGACTTTTGACCTAGCACAGTCGATTTTCAGGCCTTTGAGCAATTGACTGAGCAAACTTCTCCTGCAAGGCTTAAAACATGACATGGATGATATTGGGAACATATTAGGACAATAGAAGGCATTTGGGATCCTTTGGACTCAAGCATCTTGATGAAAAATGAAACCCTAATTTACAGTAGACTGCCTTAGGAGAGAGTTTGTCTGGTCAACTCTTGAACTTCCTTGAGCAGCTTGGGGAATCCACTTGACATGTATTGAGAAATATGGGAGGATAAATTTTTGGGTACAACAGCTGCCTCTGTTCAATCTTCTTAAACCTGAAGATGTATATTGGCTTGTCTGCCTTTCGTGATCTGAAGGTGGAAGATAATTGAACACTAGAGTGCCTCGAAATTTGCACTCGCATGAAGTGAAACTTGACTTGCGATATCGGGAATGGGCTTATAGATGCCATTTGGTAGTTGCTAGAGAATTGTCGAAGATGGGCTTAAAGATGCCATCCGAAGAAGTGTCGATCGCATAAGAGATTCCTTTGCGAGAACCCGTATACCTGTTGTTGAGGAGGACTTCACTGGGGAATGCTGGTCTCTGTCTTGAGAGAAATATAGTTTTAGGAGCTTCAGTTGTCCGCTACTCTACTGGGGAATAATTCTAGTTTAGGAAGCGGAAACGAACTGTGTGTCTGGTCGGGGTATATACTGCACCGTGACTTTCTAGGGACACGTGAAACCAATCGTGTGTGATTGGGTCCCGGTCTTACAGTGTTGTGGACTGCTGTCTGGGGATAAGAGAGGAAGAACCCGAATAGTAAGGCTATGAGAAGGAACTTGGATAGTAGGTTTGCTTCGATATAAAAGCCTGGATAGTAGGGCTGTGAGAAGGAACCTGGATAGTAGGGTTATTTCGAGATGAAAGCCGGGATAGTAGGGCTTGGAGAAGGAACCTGGATAGTAGGGCTTGGAGAAGGAACCTGGATAGTAGGGTTACTTCGATATGAAAGTCGGGATAGTAGGGCTGTGAGGAGGAACCTGGATAGTAGGGTTACTTCGATATGAAAGCCTGGATAGTAGGGCTGTGAGAAGGAACCTGGATAGTAGGGTTACTTCGATATGAAAGCCTGGATAGTAGGGTTGTGAGAAGGAACCTGGATAGTAGGGTTACTTCGATGTGAAAGCCAGGATGGTAGGGCTGTGAGAAGGAACCTGGGTAGTAGGGTTACTTCGATGTGAAAGCCAGGATGGTAGGGCTGTGAGAAGGAACCTGGGTAGTAGGGTTACTTCGATATGAAAGCCTGGATAGTAGGGTTGTGAGAAGGAACTTGGATAGTAGGGTTACTTCAATGTGAAAGCCGGGATGGTAGGGCTGTGAGGAGGAACCTGGGTAGTAGGGTTACTTCGATATGAAAGCCTGGATAGTAGGGCTGTTTCAGAATGAGTTTGGGTAAAACTGCAGAGGGAACCTGGGTAAGGTTATTCTTGTTGCACCGATGATTACTCTATTTAGCTTCGAGTGTTGATCATGGACCTGCTGGGAGTTGTTGATAATAACTGTCTTTCCTGAAATAAATACAGGGTTAGTTATGTGCGATGTATGAGATGCATTCTATAATGACGTTCTCAAAATAAATGAGACTATGTTATATATGATGTATGCACATGTCATGATGTATGAATATGAATTGCTGACATAACAATCTGAGTCTGGGAAAATAAACCCCTAACTGCTATTTGGAGAGTAAGAGAAAATGGTATTCTTGACTGCTCGTAAAGAATCATAGTTCCTCCGCTTCTGTTGGGGATGGTGGATAATGATTACTATGCGGGGGATTTGCCCCTTGGCTGGCAAATATTCTGCCGGACGAGACTCTGTCTGAGGATAACTCTGCGGGGGATAACTCTGTTGGAGAGGAGATACTATGTTGATAGATCTGCTGATTTAGAGAAATAAACTCAGCTGGGGATGAATTTCTGTTTCTGGTGATAATGAATTCTATTGGAGATTGAATTTCTGCTTGTGAGAGAAATAAACTCTGCTTGGGAGAAAATTTATTGACTCACTCGCAATCGTGAACCTCAGCTGGGAAGAGTTATGTCCTATTCGAGAATGATAACATCATCGTCTTTGGATACTTTTTACTCTGTGGGGAGTGTATGTACCACTACTCATGTTCTCAAGCTGGATCTATCCCAATACCTGATGGGCAGAGAAACTGTAAGGTTTGGGCACCTCTTGTTTTCCCTGTTTCTGGAATTACGAGTAATCGTCTTTTGTTTCATATGTAAATATTTATGAGCAGTCATCATTTTCAAATGCATATATAAAAAATGAATCATTGGACGTTCTTGCAAAACAAAACAGAAAAAGAAAAACAACTTTAAATTTCTTGTGGAAATGAATTGTATTGATTTTGAAATTGGCCTGTAATAGGCGTTTTTGTACAAAGAGGTTGACGTCCTAGTAAGAGAACACCACTGGAAGAAATTACAATTTGTAAAAGAAATAAAAATAGCTATGTGAAACAACCCCATTGGGTTCCAACTCTGCTATTGCCCTTATATCTTCAAGCATCTCATCACTTTGCTGCTTGGTCGAAGGTGGATCAGATTGATTGGCGTTGTCTGAGCTTGATAGTCGATACCTAAGTCTGGTTGCAAGATGATCCAATGAGACATAGTGTTACGCTTTAATCCCTAATTTTTGCCTGGACCGCCCTTTCGGGTTTTCAGTCCACCGGGGTACCCTTTTTTGCCCAAGTCGCCTTTTCAGGTTTTCGAATTGTCGGGTGTACAATTTTTTTTCATTTTCATCCCTTACTTTTGCCCGAACCCTTTTGGTTCGCCGGGAAGCCCTTATTTTTTCCTAGGCCAGTCAACCTAGCGGGTCTTGATTATGCATAGTATCTTTTCACTATGTCTGCATTGACAGGGTGAGGAAGGTCGTCACCATCCATGGTGGTTAGAATCATAGCTCCTCCCGAGAAAATGTTCTTAACCACAAATGGCCCTTCGTATGTGGGGGTCCATTTGCCCCTGAGATCACCTTGCGGTAGTATGATGCGTTTGATCAATAGATCCCCGACTCGATATTCTTGACGTCTGAATTTCTTGTTAAAGGCCTTGATCATTCTCTTTTGATACGTCTGACCATGACAGATAGCAGTAAGTCTCTTTTCATCGATTAGATTCAGCTGATCAAGTCGGGTTTGGATCCAGTCGTCTTCGTTCAAACCCGCATCCTTCATAATCCTGAGAGAGGGTATCTGGACTTCATGGGTAGGAATGCTTCCATGCCATACACCAAAGAGTAGGGTGTTGCCCCTGTCGGTGTCCATGCTGAGGTACGGTACCCTTGAAGAGCGAATGGTAACATCTCGTGCCAGTCTTTGTATGTCACTGTCATCTTCTGCACAATCTTTTTGATGTTCTTGTTAGCCGTTTCAACAGCCCCATTCTTCTTCGGTCGGTAGGGAGAAGAGTTATGATGCTGAATCTTGAATTGTTTGCAGAGCTCGGTGATCATTGTGTTTTTGAGATTTGTACCATTATTAGTAATAATCCTCTCTCGTACACCATATCGACAGATCAGATTGTGTCGGATGAACCACGCCACGACATTCTTGGTTATCGTAGCAAAGGAAGCTGCCTTAACCCACTTCGTAAAGTAATCAATGGCTACTAGAATGAAGCGATGCCTGTTAGAATCAGTAGGTCTGATCTCGCCGATCATTTTGATGCCCCACATTGCAAAGGGCCAAGGAGTTGTCAGAACATTCAGGGGAACCGGAGGTACATGCACCTTATCAGCATAGACTTGGCATTTATGACAGGTTCGAGAGTGCTGATAACAATCGGCTTCCATAGTGGACCATTAATATCCTTCCCGTAGGATTTTCTTCGCCATGGTATGTCCACTGGAATGAGTTCCGAAGGTACCTTCATGTAAATCTGCCATGATTCTTTCTGCCTCGCTCTTGTCTACACACTGCAGTAAAGTTGAATCATGGTTGCGCTTATAGAGGATTCCATTACTGATGAAAAACTTTGCAGTGAACCTTCTCAGAAACTTCTTGTCATTAACAGATGCCCCCTCGGGGTACTCTTGAGCCTCAAGATACCTCTTTACCTCATGAAACCAGGGTTTATCTGCTACCTCTTCAGTCTCAATGTCACAGCAATGTGCAGGTTCATCCAACCTCTCAATGGTAATCTGGGGAGCTCCATTGTTCCACCTGACTTTGAACATAGAAGACATGGTAGCTAGCGCGTCCGCCAACTGGTTCTCCTCTCATGGGAAATGTTCAAAGGTTATCTCCTCAAAGTGTGGGAGCAATGTCAGTACATACTCTTTGTAAGGAATAATATTTGGGTGCTTCGTATCCCACTCGCCTTTGATCTGACTTATCACCAGAGCAGAATCTCCGAATACACTCAAGAACTTAATCCTCAGGTCAAAAGCAGCTCGAAGACCCATAATACATGCTTCATACTCCGTCATGTTGTTGGTGCAGTTGAAACATAATCGGGCAGTGAACGGAGTATGACAGCCCTCAGGAGATATAATTACAGCACCAATGCCATTACCCAATGCGTTTGAGGCTCCATCAAAATACATAGACCATCGGGATCCCTCCTCGGGTCCTTCATCTGGTCCAGGTTCTTCGCAGTCGGTTACCAACATGATATTCTCATTCGTGAACTCGAAATTCATGGACTGGTAGTCATCTACGACCTGATTCGCCAAATGATCCACCAACACACTCCCCTTGATTGCTTTTTGAGTTGTGTATTGGATGTCGTACTCGGTTAAGATCATCTGCCATCTTGCTATCCTTCCGGAGAGAGCGGGTGTGATACGGTGGCAGAACCGACTGTTTAATACTGGTTTGTGTTTTGCGTTTTTTGTTTGCAAAATGTCGCGGTAAGCAAGAGTCGCCACCGACTTTTATTTTATCCAAATGGAAAGGAAAAAAGCACTGAAAAATTCCTTTTTCGAGATTTTGAGTACGGGGGGTAGATTATAGAAAGGGAAGGTATTAGCACCCTTTCTATCCATAGTTTTCTACGGGCTCTTAGGTACTTGCTCATCATTTTAAAAATTGCTTCCGTGTTTATGTGTTTGAAAAGTTTTTGTTTTACTCCGATTTAACCCTTGCTTCTGTCTTCAAGAGTGTTACGAAGTGTTTTTGAAAAGTTTTGTTTGAAAAAGTGTAAGTGTGGAAAAGTTTGTTTTGAGCAAGTACCTACTAGCATCTACCTACTCGAAAAAAGAATGTTTCTATTTTTATTTCCTTTAGACAACACTATCCCACTATTAGTGAGTAGGTAGCACCGTCGTTGGAGTGGTAAGGGTCAATTCGAAAGGAACGTACGATCACTAAAGCAATGTTAGGACGTCTTAGTAATAACCCTAATGTCTTAAGATCATATTTGAGGCAACATTTCCGAGGCAACCTTTCCGAGGCAACATTTTTGAGGTAACATTTCCGAACGGGACTTTTGATCTTTGTTTAGACAAGAGGGCGACCACTAAAATATCCTATACTTAATGATCATTTACCAAAGGCAACCAAAGGCAACCAAAGTGAGAGTATACCCTAGGAGTGCGCATGTGCGAGTGATTCAATTTCAGTTATTATCTTTGCACATTTAGGATTTGCTAACTGTTTTAAAATTAACATATATTCTTGTCATGCAAGCCTATTATCATACCTCTAACAGTTAATATTTGCAAAAATTTAAAAGTGCAGAAATATAAAACCTAACTATTACAAGGCTATGGGGAGGGGGATTATGTACATATCCAAAACTGGGGGAAAAAATAAATAAAAGCGGTAAAGGTCCTACTAATCATCTATTACATCCAAATATACAGTTGCAATAATAAAATGAAGTGCGAAAGAATAATAACGCGCAAATTTGAAAAGACGTCTAAAAATCCTAAGATATAAAAAAAATCTTTTTGTTGTTTTTTTGTTTTAATTTATAAAAATGGTTTAAGTTAAAAAAAATTGATCTAGATCTATATTTAAAAAAGATAATTATTAAGGAAACATGAAATATAAATAAAAGAAATTAATCCTATGTTTTTTTTGGTATTTTTGTTATGAAAAGGAAAATGAATTAAAATGAAATTAAACCTAAGTTCTATTAATTTTAATTTTTTTAAAAAAAGTTAAAGTGTTTAGTTAATTAATTTACCAAAATTAAAATTTAATTAAGAAAAAATCCTAAATCTATTTTTATGTGATTTTTATATTTGTTTATTGATATAAATAAAAAAAAGGATTAAAAAAAATGAATAAAACAAGAAAATAAAGATGAGACTAGTAGCAAAAGTAAACAGGGGGTGCAATCATCAGAAATCCCTAGCCCCGAATCTTCGAAAACTTCATGCTCTAACTATGGTGTTTTTTTATTCTTGCGTGGAACCTATGATTCAACCATCCATAATTGTTCTATATAAACTCAAACAAATGTTAGCATACCATAAAATATGATTAAAATTAGAGATTCGAAGTTTAAAATTTTACCAAACCGGTATTGTCAAATGGGGGCGTGCTAGGCGTGTGATGGATTGCTCTTGGGCCTTGTAAGACTCCTGAGGACTTCAAGAGTATGGTTTGAGGCTTGATGTCAATTGAGAGAGACTGGAACCTCGAGATATGACTTGCAACAATTCTTTGATTTCTGGAGAGCTTTTTGAAGAGCTTTTGGAGATCTTTTTGAAGAGCTTTTTGAGAGCTTTTTAGAGAGGAATTTCTTTTCTTTCAAGATTGTATGTCTCTATATTTATATAGGAGAATGAGGAGACAAGAAAGCATGGAAAGAATCTCCCTCATAATGTTGTGTTTTAAGACCATGATCAAGATTTGAAAAAAATGCCATATTTGATGATTTTATGCCATTTTCACATGTGGATGAACCTGTACATATTTGAAGGGTTATTGCACGAAATCAATTGACATAAACCAAGATAAAACTTTCCCAAAATGGATTCACATCAAAATTTACATTATTTCTATTATTTATTTATTTAATTCTGAATTTTAATGAATAAAATATCAAAATAAATAGCATAAATAGTAGAAAAATGTATGGGTGGGCTTAGAGGTCGTGGACCATGTTAAAAACTCAATGAAAGCATAAAAAGTTGGGCCTATTTGGCAAAAATCTCAATTTTGGACATATTTCACTTTTGGAAATTTTGCAAAAAGGGTCAACTTTTCCAATGCATAACTCCCTCAATTTTGACCCTAGAGAGGTGTTCTTGGACTTTTTAGAAAGCTTAAGATGTCCTCTAAGCAACCTTTTGGTCTCATCTCAATTGAGTCTTCCATGTTAATTTATGAATCTTTGACCCAAAAGGTGTTTTTGTTGACTTTTCAAAATGACCTATAATGTCCAAATTTATATCTTCTTGTGCATGCATATTCTGAACTTGGGAGATGAATATGAATTGTAGGGAATTACATCCTCTTCAAAATGAGCTTTGGATGGGTCATTTCTGATAAAGTATGAGAAAGTTATGCTTGGTCAAAGTTGAGTTGACTTTTCCTACAAAACCCTAATTTAGCAACTTTTGGGTTTTGATGAATTGTGAGAAATCCTTGAGGAATCATGATCAACCCTTGATCAAATGATGAATAATACTTCAAGAAGGATGTTGACCAAAAATCTTGAAGTTTGATTGTATGTGGGCCACAACTGACTTTTGCCCTAGCACGGTCGACTTTCAGCCCTAGAGCAATTGACTGAGCAAACTTCCTCTGCAAGGATTGAAACTTGACATGGATGATCTTGAGAACATATTAGGACAATAGTGAGCATTTGGGACCCTTTGTACTCAAACATCTTGATCTAAAATGAAACCCTAATTTGAGGTAGACTGCCTTTAGGAGAGAGTTTGTCTGGTCAACTCTTGGACTTCCTTGGGAAATTTGAAGACCTTACTTGAAATGTATTGAGAAATATGGGAGGGAAACTTTTGGGGTACAACAGCTGCCCTTGTTCAATCTTCTTAAACCTGAGGATGTAGATTGGCTTGCTTGCTTTTCGTGATCTGAAGGTGGAAGATGATTGAACACTAGAGTGCCCAGAAATTTGCACTCGCATGAATTGTACTGGCCTTGTGATTTCGGAAATGGGCTTATAGATGCCATTTGGAAGTTAATGACCGAAAATGGGCTTAAATATGCCATCAGAAGAAGTGTTCATCACATAAGAGATTCCTTTGCGAGAGCCCGTATACCTGTTGTTGAGGAGGATTTCGCTGGGGAATACCGATCTCTGTCTTGAGAGAAATAGAATTTTAGGAGCTTCAGTCTTCCGTTATTCTACTGGGGAATCATCTCTTAGTCGGGGAGGTGAAAATGAACTGCTATCTGGTCGTGTATAGGCTGCATCGTGACCTACTAGGGAAAGGTTAAACCGATCATGTTTGATCAGGTCCAGGTCTTACAGTGTTGTGGACTGCTGTCTGGAGATAAGAGAAAAGAAACCTGGATGGTAAGGTTATGAGAAGGAACCTGGATAGTAGGGCTTATGGGAAGGAACCTGGGTAAGGTTGCTTCGTGAGGAGTTTGGATAAAACTGCATCTGAACCGAGAAGGAACCTGGGTAAGGTTGCTTTGTGAGGAGTTTGGGTGAAACTGCATCTGAACTGAGAAGGAACCTAGGTAAGGTTGCTTTGTGAGGAGTCTGTGTAGGGCTTTAGGAGGAACTTGGGTAGGTTTACTTCGAGTTAAGTCCGTGTAAAACTTCGGCAGGAACCTGGGTAAGGTTACTTTGTGATAAGTTCGTGTAAAACTTCAAAACGAACCGGGGTAAGGTTACTTTGAGATAAGTTTGTGTAAAACTTCAGGAGGAACCTGGGTAAGGTTACTTTGTTATAAGTTCGTGTAAAACTTCAGGAGGAACCTGGGTAAGGTTACTTTGTGATAAGTTTGTGTAAAACTTCAGGAGGAACCTGGGTAAGGTTATTTTGTGATAAGTTTGTGTAAAACTTCAGGAGGAACCTGGGTAAGGTTATTTAGGGATAAGTTCGTGTAAAACTTCAAATGGAACCTGAGTAAGGTTACTTTGTGATAAGTTCGTGTAAAAATTCAGAAGGAACCTGGGTAAGGTTGCTTTGTGATAAGTTCGTGTAAAACTTTATTTGGAAATGTATGAGAAAAGACCCGTGTAAGATTTTTCATGATAAACCCGTGTGAAGCTGCATTTAGGAGAAACCCGTGTAAGATTGCTTCGTGACGAAACCGTGTAAAGCTGCATTTAGGAGAAACCCGTGTAAGATTACTTCGTGACGAACCCAGTAAAGCTGCATTTTATCGTGCAGATAATTACTCTGTTTAGTTTCCGGAGCTAATCTTGAACTTGCTGGAAGTTGTTGATGATAACCATCTTTCCTGAAAAGGTACATGATTAATCGTATATGATGCATGACATGCATTGTATGATTATTTTCTCAAAATAAATGAGATTATGCTGTATGCAATATGTATGCACATGTCATAATATATGAACATGAAATGCTATTGTGGCACATCCGAGTTTGGGAAAATAAATCCCTGACTATTGTTGGAGAGTAATGGAAATTGAGTTCCTGACTGTCGTAGAAAAAGTGGTTCTTCTACTTCCGCTGGAGATGGTGAACCAGAGATGACTATGCTGGGGATTTTCCCCTTGTTTATGGATATTCTGCCGAGGAGAGACTCTGCTTGAGAATAACTGCGGAGGAATAATTCCGTTGGAGATAGAAGCTTCCATAGCTGAAGGGATAAACTCTATCGGGGATTGAGCTTCTGTATTCAGAGAAATAAACTTTGTTCGGGAGAAAACTTTATGAACCGCTTGCAATTACAAAATTCGGCTAGGGAATATAGACGTCGGCTCTCCGAAAGAGCTTGGCTGGGGAAAGTAACTCCTGTTTGGGGAGGCAGAGATCAAACCTTTGGTTGCCTCTACTATGTGGGGAGTGTAGATCTTACTAGGACGCGTGCTGAGGATACGACAATGACTTCGTATCAAGACTTTTCTGCCCTTGTACCTGCTGGAGAAAGTGCCTGCGGAGGCCTTGTGGCTTGAGTGTTATCCCAACTTATGAGGTGCTTGGTAACTTCCGATCGAAATGATAAGTCTTCTACTGATAGGCAAGTGACAAGATGACCGGACATAGTCATACGCTTTAATCCCTAACTTTTGTCTGGACTATCTTTTCAGATTTTCAGTCCATCGGGATACCCTTTTTTGCCCGAGCTGCCTTTTCAGGTTTTCGGCTTGCTGGGTGTACATATCTTTTTTATTTTTATCCCTAATTTTTGCCCGAACCCTTTTGGTTCATCGGGATGCCCTTATTTTTGCCTAGGCCAGTCAACCTAGTGGGTCTTTGTTCATGCGCAGTATTTTCTGACTATGTCCATGCTCTCAGGGTGTATGGAGTTGTCATTGTCGGTAGTGTTGTGTTGCCACACTACCAGAAGATGTTTGTTTGATCGTACATGATTCGTTGCTGGAATTCATGCCCAATGCCCCCAAGTGATTCAGATGGAGATCCGCCCCTGGCTATTTGGCATCTTTGAGAGATTCCTTGAATCTTGACTTGACTGCCCCAGATGATGGACAATGATCATGTCGTGCCCCTTGGTTGGAAGTGTTTTTCCACTTGAGGTGATCCTTTTTATTGAGAAGGTTTTTGTTCACTAGATATTCGTCATGCGAATTTCTATATTGTTAACCAAATAGTCATATTCAAAAAATGTTATTTTAAGAATGCAAAGCTTATGTCTGTCTTGAATTTTGAAAATGCAGTTTTTTTTATAGAAAAAATAGAGTTTTGCAAAGATGTGATATCAACTCAGGATTTGTAACGGACCTTCAGGAGTTAGGATACCTTTTGTAACAGTATGTTTTCAAACTAACCCATGCTTCAGCTAGGACTTTTAAGGGTTATAACGTGGTCTGGTTCACGGTTTAAGAAACAAAGGATAAAGGCTCAAATTTTATTTGTACCCACCTGTTCTTCGATCCTAAACTCAGCTAATTGTGCATTTAGATCCCGTTTGAGTCTTTGCTCTGATATTCCAGTGATGGTTCGGATATTGACAGTTTATTTTGAATAGGAAGTCATTTATTTTTTGTTGAGGGTTTGTAGGACCTCTTTCTTTTTGTTTTTATTATCCCTGTCTTTTTCCTGAACTGTTTCTTTTTGTGATTACAGTCAGCGGGATGCCCCAGTGTTTTTTCTTAAGTCTCCTTCATAGGTTTTGACTTAATGGCCTTTTATTTCGAGAGATAATGACCGCCTGTCTTGATGATTATAGGGAACCATCACCATCTTTTGTTTCAGAAGGACGTCTTTGATGCCATTCATTGTGTACGAAGCGGCATATTGTGACTGAATGCGCCTCTGAATTAACTGAGAAAACTACCCTGCCCCAGGTTATGATTAAGGGTTTTAATATGTGTGAAAAGAAAAACTCCTACTTTTTTGGCTCGAAGGGGTTGACCAGGGATTATATTCCTTATAACTCCACTGTTTAGGATTTGAAACAACGCATGTACATCGTCAACAAGGTCTGTTCAAAAGCATATTGTAGAGATTGTGGTATCGTTTTCATCATCCTCCCTCTAAAGGCTTACAGTTTTTTAGTCGAGAGTTGAATATCACGAAAAGGAAATATAAAGCAATTTAAGCATAATGAAAAAAAAAATTAATTCAAGACAGACACGTGTAATACATTAATGAAATAAAAAAGTTTGACATGACAATAATCATTTGAATATGCAAAGAAAATACAACTTCGGAATTCAAATGAACAAAAATGCTTTCAATCCTAGCCATGTTTTGGCAAGGGAGCAGTGATCACATTGGGAGTCTCAGGAGGGTCGAATTCGATCTCCTTGGCGTCAATCATATTCTGAATCTTGTATTTCAGCGCCCAACAATTGTTAGTATCGTGCCCCGGGCTACCAGAATAATAAGCACACCTTGCATCCGGGTTGTAGTTAGGAGAAGAAGTCTTAGGGTTCGGATGAGGGTTTATCACCGTAATCAGATTCATCTTCAACATGTGTTGCAATGCTTATGACAATGGCATGTTAATTTGGGTGAACTGCCTTTGAGGTCTTTCCACCCTTGGCTGATTGTTTCGTTGTTGTGGTCGTTGTGTGCGTGCCGAATTAGAGATCAACACTGCCCCCACAGATTGGTGGTAGTCTGCCTTGCTACGCCTCTTTTGTCCGTGCACATCATTGGCTTCCCTCTTGCCACCAAATGACTTCTTCTCTGTACTCGAAGAGGTATTTTTCTGGATCTTACCACTCAGGATCCCAGCTTCTACTCTTTCTCCAGTCAGAATCAGCTCGGTGAAACCCGCTGACGAGCTGCCGATCAAATGATTAAAGAATGGACCAGATAGCATCCCCATAAACATATCAACCAACTCCCTATCAGACAACGGGGGTTGGACTCTTCCAGCCAAGTCTCTCCACTTTTGGGCATAGTCTTTAAATCCTTCACTTGCACCCATGGACATACTCTGAAGTTGAGTATGAGTAGGAGAAAGGTCGGCATTATACTGATACTGCTTGTAGAAAGCAGCAACCAGATCTTCCCAGTTTCGGATATTTTCTCCCTCTAGCTGGTATAACCATTCAAGTTGAGTCCCTAACAGACTATCTTGAAATAAGTGAACCCATAGATTTCTATCAGTTGTGTGGGGCTGGATCTTCCTGACATAAGAACGGAGATGGAGTTTTGGGCATGACACCCCATCATACTTAGAAAAAACTGGAGCTTTGAACTTCTGAGGGATCACCACTCTAGATACCAGTCCCAAATCTCTGAAATCCAAACCAGGGATCTTCTGAATCTCCATGGAACTCAGACAGTCTTCAAGTTGTTTGTACCTATCCTCAGCATAAGGATACTGTTCCTCATCATAATTTGTATCATTATCAGAAACTACGGGACTGGGGCCCTTTTCTTCTTCTTGGTCCTCCCCTCCCTTGGATGAAAAGGACAGATCAGCTTGCTGTTTCAACCTATCCCTAAACCTTTTTCCCATACTCAACAGAACAACCTTCTTCTTCTTATTCTTCTTCTCTTTCTCTTTCAGAATGAGAGATTTCAAGTCCTCTTGCCCTTTAGCCAAGCTCAAGAACATCTCTTGGAATTGGGCATTTTGTGCCTGAAGATCTTTGATAGCTTGATCGGAAGACATTTCTGCTGAAATAAACAGCGAAGAAGATGGGAAACCTGTTATGGTACATGTAATGGTGTGCATGATAATGGGATGTGTATGTAATGATTTCAAAGACTTTGGGAGATTTAGATTTGCAAACCAAGAAATAAACAAACTTTATTAGATTAAACTTGTAAAAAGGTTCAACAATGTCTTTAAGGAGTTTACAAAGAAGCAAATGAAAAACAAATCTAAACTAGAAAAAGCAAAATCAGAAATCCCATGGACGCTTCCCCTTGGTGCTGGTGTAGTCATTGATCGTTATTTCATTCTCAAGTTGCCTGGTGAGCTTCAAGATCTTCCTTTCTTGCTCATGGTACTTTTCCCGGTAGGCATCCCTCTCCTCTTTCAGCTGAATCCAGGATCTCTTCAATGCCCCAAGATTAGTGGGCATGTAGGGATAAAGGACTGTATAAGGAATGCTCTCTTCATTGGTAGGCTCCACAATCACTGGAAATACATCTTCATAAGGCATCCCAAGCTTCTGGGCTCGATCTCAGACCCACTGGAGATAAAGCTGCATAGAGAGAGAAGTCTTTGGTCCTAGCTCTTAGGGGTCAGATCTGTTCACCATGCCCCAAGCTCGTATAAACCTCCGGCAATGCTCGTCAACGTCCTCCTTGTAGTTAAATGCAATATTTGTAGGAAGTAGCTCATGAGGACTGTCTCTCCGAGCCCGACCGAATTGTCGCAAAGCTAAACAAAGATTGTAGGTTATCACTCCTCTGATTCCGAGCAATGGGACATTAGGGTATCCCCCACATCGATCAATGACATCAATGTTTTCCATAGCCTTAGAACTCCAAAGAATGTTTGTATGGGCAAGGGACATTATCCTGTAAGACCATCCTAAACCTTCCTCATTCTTCAACACGGACTTGGGGAGGTGCAAAATAAACCACCTCGCCAGCAGCGGTATGCAACACATGAGATTCCCTCTTCTTTGCACAGTACGAGTATAGAGGGCATGCAAAATATCACCCAGAAGAGTAGGCACATGATTGTGAGACAGCAAGATCTTAATCGCATTCACATCTATGAAGGAATCTGGATTCAGGAACAGAACCAAACCGTAGATAAGGAGAGCCAAGATGTTTTCAAAAGCCTGAAAATCCAAGTTATCCCATAATAGTTGAGCTTGATCTATCAGAAACTTGGCTAAGAAACCTTCAACCCTGCTTCGTGTCTCCCAATTAGATACTACATCATCCCATTTCAAATGTAGAGTTGAAGTAATGTCTTCTGGTCTAGGAGTTTCTTCCAAACCTATGAAGGGCATCTGCTCGAGGATGGATATGCCCAATAAGTGAGAAAACTCTTCCATAGTAGGAACTAGCTGATAATCTGGGAAAGTGAAGCAATGGTGCACTAGATCGAAGAATTGGAAAAGCACACTCATCATCTGTTCATCAAACTTTGAGGTAACCAGGCTAAGAAGCTAACCATGTCTTCTAATGAATGAAGAAGTATCAGAAACTCTCGAGGCTAAATCTTTGAGTTGAGCATGTATTTTCACAAAGTTAACTCGGATGGTGTTTCTGCGCATGGAAGCCATAAGCTGCAAAACAGAACAAAGATAAATCCCCTCGGTCTTTGAAATGGTTAGTATAATGAAGTATGCATGCTATGTTATGATGCATGATATCATGATAAAACAAACAACAGGTATAGAAGATAACAAACATGGAAAAGGCAAATAAGTCACACAAAAGCCCTTAAGTTTAAGGCTTGCATGAGGTCTAGGTACTACCCTCTTGAAGTTCAGTTGGTTTCAACCTGTCCTAGCAATAGTAACTGGGTTCTAGAGGTTCTCAATATCACTGACCATCCTCCATCGGTCATGGTTTCAGCTCACGCAATCTTTTCTTGCGGCCGGAACTATCTCGAGAGTATGGTCTCAATGAGTGTAGCATCGAGTATCAACCAGTTCCCAGCTTTACACCGAGACCGGCTATCTCACTACTTCCTAATGGCCAAGTTGGTCTATTAAGGGTTCTAAGGTTAGTTGATGTTTAAAGATACACATAGCAGCCTCGTATTCTCCTCGTTTCTCCACAAGGGATACCGGTACCAACCAATGTGCCACATCAACGTAGCTACTGCTTCAACCGTATCGGTCTACGCAGTACAATTCCATCACAGTTTATTGCTACTTACCTAAAAGGTGTTCCCCAGATACGGGTTAGGATCTATAGTAACTCCTGTTGTACCCCACAATTTTCTCTCTCATTTTATCAACATTTCTCATCACAAGGCTCTTGGAACTCAAGAACAAGCTAGGGTTTGCTCTACTCAAGACACCTCCTTGCACTGTTGACCTAAATTAGGGTTTGAGTTTGCACATGGATTTTTGGACCTTAAATGTCCAAATTGACTTTCATACTTCATGTTGAACTCATAAGTTTGTCCATACCAAGTTTCAAGCCTTGAATCAAATTTTTGCCCAGTCAATTATACAGTTGACCTAGAAATCAGCTGTATTGGGGAAAAAGTCAATTGTGACCAATTTACAGTTAAACCTCATGAATTTTGATCCACATCAACATTATGAACTCATATGAACCATTTGATCAAGTTTGGACTACAAATTCACAAGAAATTTGATCAGATCACCAAAAGGGCAAAATGGTCATTTTTAGGGTTTTGACTGTACAAAGGCAATTTTTGACTGTTTGACATAACCAATGGCAAATCAAGTTCAGTCATGGAATGAAGGACTCAATGACATTATCTTGACCTATTCAACAAGTTCAAAAGGTCTCAAATGCATGGGATTGACAGGTGAATTTTTCAGTCAACTGATCAAAATTTGACTGTACACTGAAAAGTCAAACTTTGACTTTTTGGTAATAATCAAGTGCCAAGGGTCATTTTTCATCAAGATATGGAAAATTATGAAAATTGTTCATCAAGAAACCCAAAATTGCAAATTAGGGTTTTGAAATTGAAAATTTTCATAACTTAGAAATTTTCTAAGTTATGAAATTTTCTTAATTTTTCCTAACTTTGCCCCACATTTTCACCATGATGCAAATGGATTCAAACAAAACTTACAACATGAAAGTTGTAGTTCTCCACAAAGTCTACAACTTTGATTCACAAAAAGGGCAAAATGGTCATTTTGTAATAAGGGTCCCTAAAACTTTTAACAGAGAAATTTTGCCCTAGTTTAAGCAGGATTTTGACCTATCTTCTTGGCCATTTTTCACTTAGTTCCACTTGGATTCTAAAGTTTCATTTTAAATATGGATTATAGAGCATGTTGCAAGCTTTCAAAATTGTCCAAGAACTCCTCAAACACATTTATGGTTAGGGAGAATCGAATGCTTGAAGTTGGTAAAAACTCACGTTGATCCATGGCATTTTCATGTTGGCACAAGTTGCAAAATCTGTCCAAACTAGCTTTGTACTTGATTACAGGTCTCTAAACCAATTCACACTCCTTAATTAAATGAAAATACATTGGACATTGGTCTTATTCTGATCAACAAAGCTTGGCACAATGAATAAATCCATTTATGGCATAAAGGTAGCACTTCCATTTACATAAAGCATGCTTTATGTCAAATTGCATTTCTTGAGCCATACACCAAGCCCTTTGCTGCAAATAAGGCTCCCTAATGTTAGGAAAAGTTCAAACACTTTGAGAAGCTAGAGTACAAGCCAGTACAGCCATAGCATTATCAACTCCCATTTATTACTTCAAAACCAAGAAACTTGTAAAATACAATACAACTTGCATATCTGATATAGCCCAGCTTTGCAAGCATTCGAAACAAGTTTCTCACATTACACTAAGTCAGAAACACGAGCTATCAACCTCTCAAACACTCTTGAACATCAAAACACCAAAAACTTACAAAATAGGGCAGGTTCTACATTTTGATTTCCAAATCACAAACCACTCGTGCGTTTTGCTTGCAACCAGTTTCAACACACTCCATACAACCTACCTAAACTATCTCAACCATTCCCAAGTCACTGTAACTCCATTTACACACTTCACCATTTTCAAATTCTGAGTTTGCAGGTTGATTTCTACAAGAAGTTTCAGACCATTTCAAAGCAAGACAAGCATTGGGAAAGGTCAAAGGAACATAAAGCAAGCTCAAAAGAACCTCAGGTCTCACTGAAAGTTGCTGCATTGCCATACTCGAACTTGACTGAAACAGTTATTTCTCAAACTTCTATCTCTCTAGTTAGGAACATTTAGCCTTAGGTTTGTGAATGAAAAATGTAATATTCAATGCCATGAAATTGTACATATGCTCAGTTTTCATTTATATTAAGCGTGCTAAGAGAATTTCATCCATGAACATGCTGAAAAAACTAGGTCAGATTTTACGGCCAGAGAAATTCTCTCTGGTCTTTGAGAGTTAGATTAAGTTTTTTATATGGTTAGAATCGTGGTTTAATGCTCTACAAGTTTCATGTTTTGAGTTTTGGCAAAAGATCACAAATACAGGAGTTAGCAGTTTGAATACAGGACGCACATTTTTTTGTCTGGAGGAAGAAGATGAAGTGAAAGTGGGCTGGGCTGGCTTGTTTCTGCTTCTAACACCCCCCATTTTCAGTTTTACACCCCCTGGCCCAATTTCTTTATATTTTGTTATTTTTGTATTTTTATTTCATTTCTGATTTTATTTATTTATCCCCAAATATAAAAAATGCTTAAAAATATTTTCACATTTTTTTACATTTATTTGATATTTTATTTTGATTTTTCTAAACATTAAAAAATTTTGAATACTTTTTTATAATTTATTTGAAAACTTGAAAATAATGTAAATGATACTTTTATTTTTATTTCTTATTTTTATTCACACTGAAAATGTTTTCTTGAATATATTTTATTTTTGTAAATATTTTATTTTATTTTATATATACTTAATATATTTAATATATATATATATATATATATATATATATATATATATATATATATATATATATATATATATATATATATATATATATATATATATATATATATATATATATATGTGTGTGTGTGTGATCGGTGGATCTGGAACTGACTGTTTAACGCTGGTTCGCGAAATGTCGCGGAAGCAAGAGTCGCCACCGTCTTTTATTTTCTCCAAATGGAAAGGACAAAAGCACAGAAAAATTCCTTATAGAGATTGCTCTCGGTTCGGGAGGTAGATTATAGAAAGGGAAGGTATTAGCACCCTTTCTATCCATGGTTATCCATGGGCTCTTAGATACTTGCTCATTTGTGTTTTCAAAAGGTTTGTTTGCTTTTCAACTGTGGGTTTTAAAAAGTTTCTTTGAAAATTCCAGTTCGACTCTTGTATCGGTCCTCAAGAGTGTTTGAAAAATTGCTTTCGAAAGCTTTTTGAAAAGGTGTTGGTGTGAAAAGTATTTTTGATTTGTTTTTTTTTTTGAAATTAGAGCAAGTATCTAGAGTCGTCTACCTACCCTAAGGAATTCGTCTGTGTAAATGTCCTTTAAAGTAGTGCCATCCCACCATTGAGAGGTAGGTAGCACCACCGTTGGAGTTGTTCGGGTCAATTCGAGGTTCGGGACATGGTGATCACCAGAGCAATGGGAAGACACCTTAGAAGCTACCCTCATGCCAGGTTCCCGGATCATGAGGACTTACTAAGACATCCTCTACTCGACGATCACCTTTCGAGGCAAGGCAACAGTGAGGCGTACCCTAGGGGTGGTGTGTGATTTGTGTGTCATGTTCAGTTATTTTATCTTGTCATGTTATTGGTGATCTAACGTTTGTTTTTTTATTTTTGTCCATACATTCTTTCATGCTTTGATTAACAGTTAAAAATTGCGGGAAAGTAAAATTTCTAAACTATTACAGAAGGCACGGGTCCACATCGCCAAAATTTCTCGAACCCGATTTGACAGAAAAAAAAGAATTAATGAAAAGTAAAGTGCGAGCAATTGGTTACACGGCTTTGGGAGAGATACATAAATATTTAAACGAAATAAAATAAATATGCGAATTAATAAGAATTAAAAACGAGGGCGTTGGACCCTTTTGCGAAATTAAATTAAATGGTGACATTAATTAATTAAAAAAAAGAAAGGAAATTGTTTTTTGGTATTTTATGATTTTTAGGATTTTAATGAAAAAAAGAATTAATTAAGATAAATGCTAACCCTAATTCTAGTTATTTTAATTTATTAAAAAAAAGAAAGATTAAAGCTTTACCCTAAAATTAACCCTAATTAATTTACATGCAATTTTAATCACAAAAATAAATATTTAATTATTTAATTATTATGGAAGAAAAATAAAAAAAGGATAAAAAATTAATATGAACCCTAGTTCTATGTTTTTTAGATTTTTATTAAAAGAAAAAAAACTAAATTTAATTATATGCAATTTAATTACAAAAATACTAAAAATAAAAATACTTATTATTTTTCTCTTTTCTGATTTTTATGTGTTTTTGGTTTTTATGAAAATAATTAATTAATTGAACAAAACAATAATTAAAAGGAAAATAGAAAATAAAATAAAAAAGTAAGTAGAAAGAATTGCAAACCTAGGGGGTCTGCCCCTTAATATGGAGGTTAAGCTTGAGAAATCTGGCCCATTAACCTTGGCATGTTTGACTTTCTCCAGGGAGCATGCTGGCGCGTTGACTGGGGCTCACCATGTACCTCAGAGCGTGGCCTTTGGATTGATGAAATTGGACAGGTGGATGGCTTGATGGAGAAGGTGTATGGTGGTCTTCAGTATGGGCACTACATGTGAACGTTAATTGGAAAAAAACATATGGAAAGGGTGAAGACCTGGGGCTCGAACCCAGGTCATTAACATTACCAGCCTACACGTATGCCACTGAGCCATTCCAAGCGCGTTTAACATATAATAGCTAACAAATATTATAAAAGAACAATGGTCAATGGCTTGAAAACGCGCGAAGCATTTGAATGCTCCAATCAGAGCCTTCCACGTAATCGTCTTCCTCGTTGGGGATTTCCTGAAACAAATTAACAAACATTTAACGGGGGTTTTGAACCCGCTCAAAACATGCTGATTTTAATAATAGCGATTAGGCCATGTGGCCTCAGAAATTTGGCGCGATGGTCTCAATCTCTTCGTCCCAACCTGCTGATTTCGCTCATGGCATTGTTATGTCTCAATTTTACAGGAATGGAAAACGCCTAAATTAAAAACCTTGGAACCCTAGATATCTCTAATGGCAAATCCTCATATAGGGCATGAAAACAAAATTAAATCACACGGTTAGCATCAGAATTGCATAAGGAGTATAAATCACATATTAAAACTTGCAAAAAACGCATGAATTGAGATGCACGAATGAGAAATTTTCTTTGTACAGGTGAGATCGTTCTCACGTTTCTGGGCACGAGAGCTTATGGTTTTTGATGCAGAATCTTCCTATGAAGCCTCAGCAAGCCAATGAAATCAAAATCGTGCCTTGAATCGCCCTAGAATTAGGTTTTCAGTTTTGAGTTTCTTTGCAAAAATTTCAAGTTTGTGTCTTGGTTTCTAGCGCAGCTCAGTGGTTTTTTGCATTAGGTTTGTGTTCAGGCTTAAGTATAGAGTGAATTAGGTCAAGAAAAATAATCCAAATCATTTGCATTCATGGTTTTTGAGATTTGATTTTTCAAGATCTTTTCCAATCTTTTTTTCATGCTATTTTTGTACAAATCATATCCAATCAATCCAATTCCTTCCATATCTGATCATGCACATTTTATTGAGTATATTTCATGCACAAAAAGATTTTATTTCATTGGTTTTATATTTTTCATGTATTTAATTGATTTAAATGAATTATTATTAATAAAAATTCAAATAAATAAATAAAAAATGAAGAAATACTTCCCTTTGGGCCAAGTGGTCGTGCACATGCTTGGAATAATGAATTGTGGAAGAAAAAGAGGCCCATTAGCAATTTTAGGTCATTTGAATCAATGTTGACTTTTCAAAATATCCAAAAATTTCCCAACTTTCACAAGGCATAACTTGCTCAATTTTTAAGCTTTGCTCATGTTCTTGGACATTTTGGAAAGGTCTTTGAGTCCTCTAACCAATGCCTTTGGTCCCATGTAATTTTGATTTACCAATCTCAAGTTATGGCCTTTGACTTAAAGTCCCTTTTTGTTGACTTTTGAAAATGACCTATAATGTTGAAATTGATAACTTTTTGTGAGAGCATTTCTTGGACTTGAAGTATGAAGATGAGTTGTAGGAAATGTCTTTCTCTTAAAAATGAGCTTTGGATGGAATTTTTATGATAATCCATGTGAAAGGTATGCCCTGGTTAATTTACAGTTGACTTTTTCAGCTGTCCAAATAAGGAAACTTTTGCATTTTGATGATTTTTGAGCCAAGCTTTGAGAATCATGATCAAGCATTGATCAAATGATGTTTGTGGCTTCAAAATGAGGTGTTGACCAAAAATTTGAACTTTTGACTGTCAAATGACCATTTTGCCCCTACAGTTGACTGTAGTGCAATTAGGGTTTTGACTGTGCAATTTTGTGCTGAAAGTCTTGAAACTTTGTATGAGGATGCTTGACCATATTTGTAGGCATGTGGGACTTGATTGGACCCTTGGAAACTTCATCTTCTTGATCAGAACCAAAACCCTAATTTTGACTGTTTAGGATACCCTTGCACTGTGCAACCCTTGGGGAATTTTGAAGCTTCACTTGGCAATTTCTTGAAGAATATGGGAGGGAAAATTTTGGGGTACAACAGTTGCCCCTGTTCAATCTTCTTAGACCTGAGGATGCAGATTGGCTGACGTGCCTTTCGTAATCCGAGGGTAGAAGATGATTGAACACTAGAGTGCCCAGAAATTTGCGCTCACATAGCAGCAGTGTGATGATGGAATGGGCTTATGGATGCCATGTTGAGAGATGCTGGAAGGTGGATGGGCTTATAGATGCAATCTGGATGTTGATCACGTAAGAGATTCCTTAGCGAGAACCTGCGTACCTGCAAAAGAAAAATGAGTACCTGACATGTTGCAGGAGCTGTTTTCAGATGCTTGGTATAGATGTGTCCTGACTGGTTACAGGAGCTGGATCTGGAGCTTCACAAGATGATGAATGAACCAGGGATGGTTACTACCTCAGCATGAACGGTGAGAGAACCTTGGGTGACTTTAACTTCAACAACGCTCGTTGAGAAAATCTTGGTGGGAATTACCATCACCGCAGGATCGGGGAGAGAACCATAGGCAATTATAATCTCAAAAGCGGACGTTTGAGAAAAACCTGAAATGGAATTATCATCTCCGCACCGCTGGGGAGAGAACCATAGGAAATTATAATCTCAAAAGCGGACGTCTGAGAAAAACCTGGGATGGAATTATCATCTCACGCACCGTCGGGGAGAGAACCATAGGAAATTATAATCTCAAAAGCGGACGTCTGAGAAAAACCTGGAATGGAATTATCATATCACGCACCGTCGGGGAGAGAACCATAGGAAATTATAATCTCAAAAGCGGACGTTTGAGAAAAACCTGGGCTGGAATTATCATCTCACGCACCGTCGGGGAGAGAACCATAGGAAATTATAATCTCAAAAGCGGACGTTTGAGAAAAACCTGGGCTGGAATTATCATCTCACGCACCGTCGGGGAGAGAACCATAGGAAATTATAATCTCAAAAGCGGACGTTTGAGAAAAACCTGGGTTGGAATTATCATCTCCACAACATTTGGGAGAGAACCATAGGAAATTATAATCTCAAAAGCGGACGTTTGAGAAAAACCTGGGTTGGAATTATCATCTCCACAACATTGGGGAGAGAACCATAGGAAATTATAATCTCAAAAGCGGGCGTTTGAGAAAAACCTGGGTTGGAATTATCATCTCCACAACATTGGGGAGAGAACCATAGGAAATTATAATCTCAAAAGTGGGCGTTTGAGAAAAACCTTTGATAACTTCTACTGAGTCTTCATCAGAAAAATCTGTTTGGGGTCGATTTAGCTGGACTAGAGAAGGCCTTGGACTGGATAAGAAATCTTTGGAGTCGATTAACTGAACCGGTCTAGGTCTTGAAATATGATTGAGAATTTAACTGAATCTTTCCTGAAAGGTAAAGGTCAGTCATATGCAATGCATGATATGGATCAAGCAATGATGTTCTCAACATAAATGAGATTTGTAAGATATGATGCGTATATGCATGCTATAATGATGCATGTGATGTTTATGTATGCTTTCGTCTAGGAAAGTAAATCCTTGACGGGTGCCGGGAAGTCACTCCTGGGCTGATGTAGAAGAATAAGCTTTTGCTTCCGCTGGGGATGATAGTTGCAAGAATACCGGTAGGAGAAGATGACTCCATTGGGGAATAAACTTGGCGAATGGAATAACTCTGCGGGGAGGAAAGTACTCTAACGATCTTGCTGGGAAACAAAACTCTGTGGGGAGAGAGGTACTTTGTTGAGTTGTTGATAGTAACTTGCTGGGGATATCTTTGTTATATCGGAAGTGTTAATGGACTTCGCTGGGGATAAGAAGACTGTGTTGACGGCAATCTTTCCGTGGCTCTTGGCTGAGGATAACCCAGTTATATCCTGTTAAGGAAATAACTCTTTGAATAAAGCCGGGCGACGCGTTCGTGCTCTGCGAGGATAAGCTTCCAGAATTTACTGGGGATAAGCTTACTGCCTGGGGAGACGGATTCCAACTTTCCTGGGGGAACATGGATTGGACTCTCTTGGGGAAGTTTTGAACTGTATTGGTTATGTTCTTCCACGGAACCTACCTTGATACCTTGGAGGACAGAAACAATCAGATTGCTTAGACCACCCGTTATTGCCCCTGTTTCTATGGGGGAGGCACCTGTGGGATGCTGATAATTGTTGAGGGTCAAACCTTCTTCAGGTAGGCAGGTGACAAGGTGACAGGACATAGTCGTACGCTTTGATCCCTAACTTTTGCTTGGACTGCCCTTTCGGGTTTTCAGTCCACCGGGATACCCATTTTTGCCCAAGCCGCCTTTTCAGGTTTTCGACTTGCCGGGTGTACAGATTTTTTTATTTCATCCCTTCATTTTGCCCGAACCCTTTTGGTTCGCCGGGAAGCCCTAATTTTTGCCTAGGTATGTCAACCTAGCGGGTCTTTGATTTTGTGTAGTATTCTTTTCGACTATGTCCGTTCTCTTAGAATGTAGGGAGCTGCCCCTGGCTGTTTGTGTTGCCATATTACCAGAAGATGTCTGATCATGCAAAATTTGTTGCTGGAATGCCCCAAGTGACTCAGGCGGAGATTTGCCCCAGGCTATTTGTCCTTTGAGAGATTCTCCGAATCTTGATTGGATTGCCCCAGATGGTAGACCATGATCATGTCATGCCCCTTGATTGGAGGTGCTTCTGTTCATTAGGCATTCGTCGTGCGAATTTTCCTGCTGTTCAAACAAAAAGTCATATGCAAACAAAGTTATGTTAAAAATGCAAAGCCTATGTCTGTCTTGAAGATTTTGAAAATGCATTCTTTTTCATAAAACAAACGAATGTTTGTAAAATATGATGTCAACTCGTTATTTTATTGCGAGCCTTAAGGAGTCAGGATACCTTTCGTGACAGTATGCTTTCGAACTAACCCATGCTTCAGCTAGGACTTTTAAGGGTTATAACGTGGCCTGGTTCACGGTTTAAGAAACAAAGGACAAAGGCTCAAATTATTTGTACCCACCCGCTCTTCGTGATGTTCTCCAAACCTAAAACTCAGTTGATCATACGTTAGACCTTGTTCGAGTCTTTACTCTGATGTTCCAGTGATGGTTCGGATGTTGATGACTTATTTTGAATAGGCAGTCATTCCTTTTTGTTGAGGGTTTATAAGACCTCTTTCTTTTTGATTTTGTTATCCCTGTTTTTTTTTGCCTGAGCTGTTTCCTTTTTGGAATTACAGTCAGCGGGATGCCCCAGTTTCGTAAGTCTCCTTCATGGGTTTTGACTTAATGGGCTTTTTGATTTTAATGACTGCCTTTCTTTATTGATTATTCGGAACCATCATTGTCTTTCTTCGTTTTGTAAGGACTTCTTCGGTGCCATTCGTTATGCACTTGGATCAACTGAGAGACTACCCTGCCCCAGGTTATGATTAAGGGTTTTAAATTTCGAAAAGAAAAACTCCTACTTCTTTGGCTCAGAGGGGTTGACGATGGATTATCATCCTTATAACTCCAGTGTTTAGGGATTGAAACAATGCCTGTACCTCATCAGCGGGGTCTGTTCAAAAGCATACTGTAGATTATGGTATCGTTTTCGTCATCCTCCCTCAAGAGGCTTAGAATTATTAAGTGAGAGTTGATCATCAGAAAAAATATGAAAATAATTTGCATTTAGTGAATACGAATATATTGTTTCAGAACAGACATATGCGATGCATTAATGGAATAACAATGTTTAACATGAGTAAATGCTTGAACATAAGAAAATTACAACTTGGAAAATTCTAATGAACAAAGTCTTCTAGTCTCAGGGCTCGTTACTTCAACTGGTGCATCTTGTAGGGATGACAGGAGCATTCAGCCTGGCCCATCTGGGTGAGATCCACAGCTCCTTCCTCAATCAGGTCCTGGATCTTATTCTTCAGAGCCCAGCAATCGTCAGTGTCATGTCTTGAACTGTCAGAGTGGTATGCACATCTTTCCTCAGGATTGTACTTTGGGGAGGCCGTGTTGAGATTCTTAGGAGGGTCCCTTAACGTCACCAGATTCAACCTCAACAATTGTTGTAACGCTTGAGATGGTGACACGTTGAGCTTGGTGAACTGCCTTTTAGGCTTGTCTGGCTTGCTCTGATCAGACCGTCGTTCTTGGCGAGGTCGTTGTTGGACCTGTGAAGTAATAGCAGCTTGGAGAGGCCCAAACCTTTGACTTCTTGGAAGCTGATTAATGACTGGGTTCCTGACTTGGGCTGGTTGCTTCATGTCTTGGTGAAGCTGACTGATCATGGCCCTCAGCTCTCCTTGCTCCTGAGCTAAACCTTGAATGAGGGCCCTTTGCCCCAGGATCTGGGTTTTCAATGTGTCTACCTCAGCTTGTAGACGTTTCAGTTGTTCGTCCTTGTCATCTTCAGGACTCTTTCTGATCAGATTCCCCTTGAGGAGTGTCCTCAACTCCTCCTGCCCCTTGGATAGATTCAGGAGGATTTCCTCGAGCCGAGTCTCTTGAGCAAGAAGGTCCTGGTTGTCTTGTGGGTAAGCCATTGCTGAAATAAACAGCGAAGGATGGTAAGTGACCTGCAACAAAGATACCTTTTATGTAATGATGTGTATGACATGCATTCAATGTTTTCAAGGACCTCGCGGGGTAAACAAGAAAATTTGTTAGCATTTGGATCCGGTAGCTTGATTGAAGGACCTTTGGATTGTTGAGAGTCCTTCTTCCAGGGTCAAAGGCTCACCATATCAAGTGGGTCATAGCCCCTGACTTTAGTCATCATGTCTGGTTTTAATTTCCAAACAACCTTGGTTAAGGGAACCTTCTTCAAGAGTCAAAGCTCACCATATCAAGTGGGTCATAGCCCCTGACACCCTTGGCTAGAGGAAAATAAATCCCCTTTGCCCCTTGCTGGGATAGTTGATTCACCATGACCTGCATCACAAGCCCTTGAGATCCTTGAAATGGGTTAGGATGTATGCAATGGTATGATGTTATGGTATGCATGGGGTAATGTGAGTAGCCCTGTTATGAGTCCCAATTAAGGACTATAAACAGAAACCTGCAAGAAACTCAAGTAAAACCTGTCATGAGTCCCAATTAAGGACTAAAGACAAAACCTGCAAGAAACTCGGTAAACCCCGTTATGAGTCCTAATTAAGGACTGCAAACCAAAACCTGTAAGAAACTTAGTATACCCTGTTACGAGTCCTATTAAGGACTATAAATAAAACCTGCAAGGGAAACTCAAGTGTCAGATAACAAGCATGCAAATAGTCAAGTTGGAAGGCACGCAAGTCACACAAGACAAGCCCCTAAAGTTTAGGCCAGCATGAGGTCTAGGTACTACCCTCTTTCAGTTTGTTGGTTCATACCTGTCCTATCAAAGTAACCGGGTTCTTAGAGGATCCCAATATCATTGACTACCCTCAATCGGTTATAACTCCAGCATCGCAATCTTTTCTTGCGGCCAGAACCATCACGAGAGTTTAGCCTCAATGGGCGTAGCATAATGCTACTGTTCTAATGGCCAAGTTGTGTCATTTAAGGTTCTAAGGTCTGTTGGTGCTTAATGACTCCTTGGAAGACCCATATTCTCCCCGTTTCAACACGAGGGATATCGGTACAGACCAAGGCGCCACACCAACGTAGCCACTGCTTCACCCATGTCGGTATACGCCGGACAGGTCCCTCACAGCTTATGCTACCTAAACAGGGTATCCCCAGATCCGGGTTAGGATCTATGTAACTCCCATGCAACCTACAAATTTAAAGCAGACAAGTCAATACAAATGAAAACACAGTTATGAACTAACCCTAAGGTACACCTCACGTTAAGTTAAGTCCCCAGCAGAGTCGCCAGTTCTGTGATCGGTGGATCTGGATTTGACTGTTTAACGCTGGTTCGCGAAATGTCGCGGAAGCAAGAGTCGCCACCGTCTTTTATTTTCTCCAAATGGAAAGGACAAAAGCACAGAAAAATTCCTTATAGAGATTGCTCTCGGTTCGGGAGGTAGATTATAGAAAGGGAAGGTATTAGCACCCTTTCTATCCATGGTTATCCATGGGCTCTTAGATACTTGCTCATTTGTGTTTTCAAAAGGTTTGTTTTCTTTTCAACTGTGGGTTTTAAAAAGTTTCTTTGAAAATTCCAGTTCGACTCTTGTATCGGTCCTCAAGAGTGTTTGAAAAATTGCTTTCGAAAGCTTTTTGAAAAGGTGTTGGTGTGAAAAGTATTTTTGATTTGTTTTTTTTTTGAAATTAGAGCAAGTATCTAGAGTCGTCTACCTACCCTAAGGAATTCGTCTGTGTAAATGTCCTTTAAAGTAGTGCCATCCCACCATTGAGAGGTAGGTAGCACCACCGTTGGAGTTGTTCGGGTCAATTCGAGGTTCGGGACATGGTGATCACCAGAGCAATGGGAAGACACCTTAGAAGCTACCCTCATGCCAGGTTCCCGGATCATGAGGACTTACTAAGACATCCTCTACTCGACGATCACCTTTCGAGGCAAGGCCACAGTGAGGCGTACCCTAGGGGTGGTGTGTGATTTGTGTGTCATGTTCAGTTATTTTATCTTGTCATGTTATTGGTGATCTAACGTTTGTTTTTTTATTTTTGTCCATACATTCTTTCATGCTTTGATTAACAGTTAAAAATTGCGGGAAAGTAAAATTTCTAAACTATTACAGAAGGCGCGGGTCCACATCGCCAAAATTTCTCGAACCCGATTTGACAAAAAAATAAAGAATTAATGAAAAGTAAAGTGCGAGCAATTGGTTACACGGCTTTGGGAGAGATACATAAATATTTAAACGAAATAAAATAAATATGCGAATTAATAAGAATTAAAAACGAGGGCGTTGGACCCTTTTGCGAAATTAAATTAAATGGTGACATTAATTAATTAAAAAAAAGAAAGGAAATTGTTTTTTGGTATTTTATGATTTTTAGGATTTTAATGAAAAAAAGAATTAATTAAGATAAATGCTAACCCTAATTCTAGTTATTTTAATTTATTAAAAAAAAAAAGATTAAAGCTTTACCCTAAAATTAACCCTAATTAATTTACATGCAATTTTAATCACAAAAATAAATATTTAATTATTTAATTATTATGGAAGAAAAATAAAAAAAGGATAAAAAATTAATATGAACCCTAGTTCTATGTTTTTTAGATTTTTATTAAAAGAAAAAAAACTAAATTTAATTATATGCAATTTAATTACAAAAATACTAAAAATAAAAATACTTATTATTTTTCTCTTTTCTGATTTTTATGTGTTTTTGGTTTTTATGAAAATAATTAATTAATTGAACAAAACAATAATTAAAAGGAAAATAGAAAATAAAATAAAAAAGTAAGTAGAAAGAATTGCAAACCTAGGGGGTCTGCCCCTTAATATGGAGGTTAAGCTTGAGAAATCTGGCCCATTAACCTTGGCCTGTTTGACTTTCTCCAGGGAGCATGCTGGCGCGTTGACTGGGGCTCACCATGTACCTCAGAGCGTGGCCTTTGGATTGATGAAATTGGACAGGTGGATGGCTTGATGGAGAAGGTGTATGGTGGTCTTCAGTATGGGCACTACATGTGAACGTTAATTGGAAAAAAAAACATATGGAAAGGGTGAAGACCTGGGGCTCGAACCCAGGTCATTAACATTACCAGCCTACACGTATGCCACTGAGCCATTCCAAGCGCGTTTAACATATAATAGCTAACAAATATTATAAAAGAACAATGGTCAATGGCTTGAAAACGCGCGAAGCATTTGAATGCTCCAATCAGAGCCTTCCACGTAATCGTCTTCCTCGTTGGGGATTTCCTGAAACAAATTAACAAACATTTAACGGGGGTTTTGAACCCCCTCAAAACATGCTGATTTTAATAATAGCGATTAGGCCATGTGGCCTCAGAAATTTGGCGCGATGGTCTCAATCTCTTCGTCCCAACCTACTGATTTCGCTCATGGCATTGTTATGTCTCAATTTTACAGGAATGGAAAACGCCTAAATTAAAAACCTTGGAACCCTAGATATCTCTAATGGCAAATCCTCATATAGGGCATGAAAACAAAATTAAATCACACGGTTAGCATCAGAATTGCATAAGGAGTATAAATCACATATTAAAACTTGCAAAAAATGCATGAATTGAGATGCACGAATGAGAAATTTTCTTTGTACAGGTGAGATCGTTCTCACGTTTCTGGGCACGAGAGCTTATGGTTTTTGATGCAGAATCTTCCTATGAAGCCTCAGCAAGCCAATGAAATCAAAATCGTGCCTTGAATCGCCCTAGAATTAGGTTTTCCGTTTTGAGTTTCTTTGCAAAAATTTCAAGTTTGTGTCTTGGTTTCTAACGCAGCTCAGTGGTTTTTTGCATTAGGTTTGTGTTCAGGCTTAAGTATAGAGTGAATTAGGTCAAGAAAAACAATCCAAATCATTTGCATTCATGGTTTTTGAGATTTGATTTTTCAAGATCTTTTCCAATCTTTTTTTCATGCTATTTTTGTACAAATCATATCCAATCAATCCAATTCCTTCCATATCTGATCATGCACGTTTTATTGAGTATATTTCATGCACAAAAAGATTTTATTTCATTGGTTTTATATTTTTCATGTATTTAATTGATTTAAATGAATTATTATTAATAAAAATTCAAATAAATAAATAAAAAATGAAGAAATACTTCCCTTTGGGCAAAGTGGTCGTGCACATGCTTGGAATAATGAATTGTGGAAGAAAAAGAGGCCCATTAGCAATTTTAGGTCATTTGAATCAATGTTGACTTTTCAAAATATCCAAAACTTTCCCAACTTTCACAAGGCATAACTTGCTCAATTTTTAAGCTTTGCTCATGTTCTTGGACATTTTGGAAAGGTCTTTGAGTCCTCTAACCAATGCCTTTGGTCCAATGTCATTTTGATTGACCAATCTCAAGTTATGGCCTTTGACTTAAAGTCCCTTTTTGTTGACTTTTGAAAATGACCTATAATGTTGAAATTGATACCTTTTTGTGAGAGAATTTCTTGGACTTGAAGTATGAAGATTAGTTGTAGGAAATGTCTTTCTCTTCAAAATGAGCTTTGGATGGAATTTTTCTGATAATCCATGTGAAAGTTATGCCCTGGTCAATTTACAGTTGACTTTTTCAACTGTCCAAATAAGGAAACTTTTGCATTTTGATGATTTTTGAGCCAAGCTTTGAGAATCATGATCAAGCATTGATAAAATGATGTTTGTGGCTTCAAAATGAGGTGTTGACCAAAAATTTGAACTTTTGACTGTCAAATGACCATTTTGCCCCTACAGTTGACTGTAGTGCAATTAGGGTTTTGACTGTGCAATTTTGTGCTGAAAGTCTTGAAACTTTGTATGAGGATGCTTGACCATATTTGTAGGCATGTGGGACTTGATTGGACCCTTGGAAACTTCATCTTCTTGATCAGAACCAAAACCCTAATTTTGACTGTTTAGGATACCCTTGCACTGTGCAACCCTTGGGGAATTTTGAAGCTTGACTTGGCAATTTCTTGAAGAATATGGGAGGGCAAATTTTGGGGTACAACAATATATATATATATATATATATATATATATATATATATATATATATATATATATATATATATATATATATATATATATATATATATATATATATATATATATATATATATATATATATATATATATATATATATATATATATATATATATATATATATATATATATATATATATATATATATATATATATATATATATATATATATATATATATATATATATATATATATATATATATATATATATATATATATATATATATATATATATATATATATATATACTTTTATTTTATTAAATAATTAGAATAAAATATAAAAATATTACCTTTTTATTTTCTATTATTATTTATACTAAAAAATACCTTTTGTCAATATATTTCATTATTGTACATATTAATATATTTTTGTATATAAATAATATATAATATTATTTTCTTAAGGAAAATTAGGGTTTACCCCTTAATTAAATAAAATCAACTTTTTTTTATTTTATTTCTTTACACCTTTTTCACATTAAAAAATACTTTACATACATAAACAAATTAAAAAAAAACTTCTTTTTGCATAATACATTTTATTTAATATTTATTTATTTTGTTCATTTAAGTATTGTACATTTAAATATTGTTGCATTGAGATTCAATTTGGATGTAATAGTAACTAGAGTTTATATTTCTTGTCAAATACCCCCTATTAAAAATTGTACCCCCATCCCCATAATCATGTTGTAATAGCTTAGAATTTAAATTCTCGCACTTAACGCTTTCAATTATGCCATGATTAGAGAATTAGGGTTTGTATGCCAAAATCAGATTAACAAATAGTTTGACCTAATCAAAGACAAAAATGCATGAAAAACAAACACAATGCACACTTGCACCCCTAGGGTTACAATCCACTCGTTGCCTTCAAAAATGGGTCATGGTATACATGTTAATTACTTTGGCAAAACAAAAACAAAACAAAAGATCATAGTCCCTCGATGACGCTATCTGAGTTGCCTAAAACAAAATGATGAAGTCCCTCAAGAAAATTTCCAAAAATACTTGACACAATTGTTATCATGGCCTATACGATGACCCGCAGCTGTCTCGTTTAACATCCTAACACAAGGTTCGAGACTGGCATTAAAAGTGGTAAGATTCAGAAAGATGCCTCCGCGTCCACTGCTATTAAGAAGACCTTCCCAGCTAAGAAGGAAGCTTATGCTGTTTATTCTCAGAAAAGCCAAGGAAGAACCGAGCATCGACCAACTGTGGGGGCTGTGATGATCCAAAACTCTTCAAATGATCAACCTCGCAGCAGTCAGCCAAGATCTAGTCAGCAAAGGGTAGAAAGGCCACAACGAAAATTCACCCGAATCAACATGACACCAGCTCAAGTCCTCCCTCATTTGTTAAAGCTAAATCTCACCAATTTGAAGGAAGCGCCGAAGAACCCTAATACCTCTTCTCCATATTACCACTCCAATGCAAAATGTGCTTACCACTCTGACAGTGTAGGGCATGATACCAACAACTGTTGGGCTCTTAAGAACAAAATCCAAGACCTGATCGACGCCAAGGAGGTAGAATTCGATGCGCCCGAAAAGCCGAATGTGATTTCTGCCCCAATGCCCAAGCACGGTCATAATGTTCATGCCGTTATGGAAGATCTTCATGTTACCAATGTTGCTGGCCTTTTGACTCTGTTACCAGTGATTAAATTGAATTTGATGAGAGCCGGGATATTCCCAGGCTGTGGAAAAGACTGTTACTTTTGTTTAAACTTGCGAGCTGACTTCCCACTGTTGAAATCAGGCATCCAATGCCTGATGGATACCCAAGAGATTCTCTTCCAAAAGACTCCTTTTGATACTATCACTCTTGTTACTCCTGCTACTTTTGTTCCTTCAACTAATGACATTGCAATAATAACCATCTCCAACAATCTTCCCAAGGCCTGCAAAAGGCCTGTCCAGATTACGCCTGATCCTAAGTTTGTGCCATTAAAAATCACCATGCCGGGGCCTGTCCCATATAAATCTAACAAGACAATACCATGGAACTACGGAGGAGAAATATTCTACCGTGGTGTCAAATAGATTGAATCAGTCCAAGAGAATTCCGATGATGAAACCCCCGATATAGGGAATATTGCGGGAACAAGCAAGATAACTCACAGCGGAAGGATATTTTCTCCGGAGATTGCTCCTCCACGAGCAGTCTTCGGACCCTCGAGAGTTTCTGTGCCTGTCAAGCCATCTGTGCAAAGCCCGATAATTGAAGAAGTTGATGTACCCGAAGCTGGACCCTCTGATTTTACTTCCAATAAAGGTAAGGGGATACTAGAAGCGCCTGTCAGGACGAAGGCTCATACTGTGGTTATCCCCGAGACCACCCAGAAAGAGATGGAAGAAATCTTAAAGATAATCAAGAAGAGCGACTACGATGTCGTAGAACAGCTAGGGCAGACCCCTTCCAAAATCTCCATGTTGGCTCTCCTACTCTGCTTTGAGGCTCATGCTAAGGCCTTAATCAAATTTCTAAAGACGGCTCATGTGCCTCAAGAAACTTCGGCTGACCAGTTTCAAGAGTGGGTGGCTAGCCTTACTGCTGATAATGGTCTTGGTTTTTCCGATGCTGATTTGACCCCTAAGGGAAGGAAGCACAACGACGCGCTGCATGTCTCAGTAGAATGCAGGGGAACGACACTTGTCCATGTCCTGGTGGATACCGGTTCATCTTTGAATGTACTACCGAAAAAGGCGTTGGATAGACTGGACTGCGAAGGTTTGACCCTGAAGCCTAGTAACACCGTTGTTAGAGCCTTCGACGGTTCTAAGAGGATGGTTCATGGAGAAGTGGACATTCCTATCAAAGTGGGCACAGAAATTTTCAACTCCACCTTTTATGTGATGGACATCCGTCCTTCATATTCTTGCTTGTTGGGAAGGCCGTGGATCCGCAATGCTGGGCCAATCACTTCCTTTCTGCACCAAATGCTAAAATATCCAGTTCAGGGAAAGATTATAACGGTTCATGGGGAGGAAGAGTACATGATAAGTCACCTCAACTCCTTCCGCTATGTGGAGTTGGATGGCGAGTTCATAGAAATGTCTTTCCAACATTTTGAAGAGGTTCCTCTTGAAGTTGCAGTTGCAAAGACAATGACTGATGTGCCTATTATTTTCAAGCCTATGTCTAGGATGGTATGCCTCAAAGATGCAGAGGCTGTAATCAAAGAAGGAAGGAGTACAATGTGGGGGCAACTGCCTGAGTTTTCTCACAAGACAGACAAGTTCGGACTAGGTTTTACTGTTGCTTGCCAAAAAGTTGTGCGTCGCTCCAGGGCCGGAGGACCACACGTAAAAATCACTCACCATGGAATCAATGCCTTAGAAGATGATGATGAAGAAGACAACTTTGAAGATTGGATCTTTCCAACCGTCGAAGGAGGATTAAGCAACTGGGAAGCGAAGGACTTTATTCCCATCACTTTCATCAACCAGTAATTTATCTTTGAACAATTTCCTATTTTGGTCTATAATAATTAAACAATTCATACACTATTTTCACCTTATGCCTTACCCGGGGCATATAGGTCAATTTGTAAGGGCTTGACTTTCTTCATTATCATATGCCATGTTTAAATGAATCATTGGACGTTTTCATCTATAAACTGTTGTGTTCATTTTCTTTCCTTTTACATTTTATTTTGTTTAAGGATGGATATCCCTTACACACACCCACACTCACAAAATGCAGGTACCCATCCACTCCGGATTCCATGGGTGACTATTCTGCTTTAGCCTTTGGTGACTCTGAAGATTTGGTCAATCATGCTGAGTACGAAGTTGACGAAGACTGTGAAGTGCTGGGAGAGTTAGCCAGACTTTTGCAACAAGAAGAGAGGGCTATTCTTCCCCATGAAGAGTTGTTAGAGACCATCAACTTGGGAACAGAGGAAGACAAGAAAGAGGTTAAGGTGGGTGCCAACCTTGAACCAAGTGTCAAAGAGCGCTTAGTGCAGTTATTGAATGAATATGTTGAAATCTTCGCCTAGTCCTACGAAGACATGTCGGGATTAGACACAAATATCGTGGTTCACCATCTCCCTACAAGAGAAGACTGTCCACCGATCAAACAAAAGGTCCGCCGAATGAGACCCGACATGTCTGAGAAGATCAAAGCTGAGGTGATGAAGCAATTCAATGCTGGATTTCTGGCTGTTACTTCCTATCCACAATGGGTTACTAACATTGTGCCCGTGCCTAAGAAGGACGGCAAAGTTAGAATGCGTGTGGACTATAGGGACCTAAACAGGGCTAGCCCTAAAGATGATTTTCCCCTACCACACATCGACATCTTGGTTAACAACACAACTCAACACAAGGTATTTTCCTTCATGGATGGATTCTCGGGATACAACCAGATCAAAATGGCTCCCGAAGACATGGAGAAAACTACTTTTGTCACACAGTGGGGTACCTTCTGCTACAAAGTGATGCCATTCAGACTGAAGAATGTCGGGGCAACCTATCAACATGCTATGGTAGCTTTGTTTCATGACATGATACATCATGAGATTGAAGTCTACGTAGACGACATGATAGCCCGTTCACAGACAGAAGAAGAGCACCTTCACCATCTGCAAAAGCTGTTTGTCAGATTGAAGGAGTATAAGCTCAGACTGAACCCAAGCAAGTGCACTTTTGGAGTCAGGTCTGGTAAACTTTTGGGATTTATCGTCAGCAACAAAGGCATTGAGGTTGATCCTGCTAAAGTAAAAGCTATACAAGAAATTCCTGCCCCCGCACTGAAAAGGAGGTTAGAGGTTTCTTGGGACGCTTAAACTATATTGCGAGGTTCATCTCTCACCTAACATCTACCTGTGAGCCAATCTTCAAGTTGTTGAAGAAAGATCAGGTGATTGAATGGAACAATGATTGTCAAGTTGCTTTTGATAAGATCAAGGAGTATTTACCGGAACCTCCTATTTTGATGCCACCCATCGAAGGAAGGCCGTTAATCATGTATCTAACTGTTTTGGATAACTCAATGGGGTGCGTACTGGGACAACATGACGAGTCTGGCCGAAAAGAGCATGCCATTTATTACCTTAGCAAAAAGTTTACCGATTGTGAGACTCGTTACTCACTACTCGAGAAAACTTGATGCGCTTTGGTATGGGCTGCTCGCCGGCTAAGGCAGTATATGTTGACTCATACCACTTTGCTGATTTCCAAGATGGATCCGATCAAGTATATCTTCGAGAAGCCTGCTTTATCTGGAAGGATCGCTAGATGGAAAATGATCCTAACTAAGTATGATATCCAGTATACTACCCAAAAAGCTATAAAGGGGAGTGTACTAGCTGACCATCTAGCTCATCAAGCTGTCGAAGATTACCAATCTATGAGATTCGACTTCCATGACGAGGACATCATGACATTGGACAACATTGAAGGTAACGGACCGTATGACGGACCTGAACAAGGATCCCGATGGACCATGTACTTTGATGGTGCTTCAAATGCACTTGGCAACGGTATCGGTGTGGTACTCATTTCTCCGGAAGGTTTCCATACACCCTTCACTGCCCGACTTTGCTTCAGTTATACCAACAACATGGCTGAATATGAAGCTTGCATCTTTGTTCTCAAGGCTGCTATAGACTTGGGAATCAAATCTTTGGTCGTATTTGGGGACTCAGCTTTGGTTATTAGTCAAATCAAAGTAGATTGGGACACTAAACATCCTAATCTTATCCCATACAAAGAACATGTCTTGACATTGTTGCCTCATTTCGAGCAGATTACTTTCGAGCACTTCCCACGAGAAGAAAATCAGCTAGCAGATGCTCTGGCTACAATGTCTTTCATGTTTAAACTCAACTGGGATAATGAGGCTCCCCAAATCACCATCGAGCGAATGGACGAACCTGTGCACTGTCATGAGATTAATACCGAAGAAGTAGTGGAATAACCCTAGTTTCATGAAATCAAAAGGTATCTCCAGACTCGAGAATACCCTGAAGGAGCTTCCGTCAATGACAAAACGTTCTTAAGGAGATTTGCTGCCAAGTTCTTCCTGAGCAATGGTATCCTTTATAAGCGCAGCCATGATTGTGTTCTACTTCGTTGTGTGGACAAGGTTGAAGCATAGATGATCATGACCGAAATACATAGTGGCACATTTGGCACCCACTTAAGCGGACATACGATGGCTAAGAAGATTCTAAGGGCAGGCTACTACTGGTCTACCATGGAAGCTGATTGTCATCAACATTCCCGTACTTGCCACAAATGTCAAGTCTACACCGACAAAGTACATATTCCTCCTGTACCTCTCAACGTTCTGACAGCTCCTTGGCCATTCGCAATGTGGGGCATCGACATGATTGGAGAGATCAAGCCTACGGCATCCAATGGACATCGCTTCATCCTGGTGGCTATTGATTACTTCACCAAATGGGTCGAAGCAGCTTCCTACGCCTCAGTTACAAAGAATGTGGTCGCCCGCTTCATCAAGCAGAATCTCATATGCCGGTATGGTATCCCCGACAGGATCATCACAGACAACGGTACAAATTTTAACAACACTATGATCACCGCTCTGTGCGAGCAGTTCAAGATTTATCATCATAATTCATCTCCCTATCGGCTAAAGATGAACGGTGTTGTTGAAGCCGCGAACAAAAATGTCAAGAAGATCATTCAAAAGATGGCAGTCACCTACAAGGACTGGCATGAGATGTTACTGTTTGCTCTGCACAGGTATCGTACCATGGCACGTACTTCAACAGGGGCAACCCCCTTCTCTTTGGTATATGGCATGGAAGTTGTTTTACCTATGGAGGTTCAGATTCCTTCCTTAAGGATCATGAAATATGCCGATTTGAGTGAAGACGATTGGATTCAGACCCGGTTTGATCAACTTAATTTGATCGACGAGAAGCGACTTACTGTTGTTTGTCATGGTCAGACGTATCAAAAACGGATGATCAAGGCTTTCAACAAGAAAGTCAGACGTCAAGTATATCAAGTCGGAGATCTTGTAATCAAACGGATTATCTTGCCGCAAAGCGATCCCAGGGGAAAGTGGACTCCTACTTACGAAGGACCATTTGGGATCAAGAACATCTTTTCTGGTGGGGCAATGATTCTGACCACCATGGACGGCGATGACTTGCTGCATCCTGCGAATGCAGACATAGTAAAAAGATACTACGCATAAAATGACCCGACAAGTCGAAAACCCGAAAGGGCGATTTGGGCAAAAATGGGCATCCCGGTGAATCGAAAACCCGAAAGGGTGGTTCAGGCAAAAATTAGGGATAAACAAAAAATATGTACACCCGGCAAGTTGAAAACCCGAAAGGGCGACTTGGGCAAAAAAGGGTTTCCCGGTGGACTGAAAACCCGAAAGGGCGGTCCAGGAAAAAATTAGGGAATTAAAGCGTATGAATATGTCTCGTCAGATCACTTTAAGGACAATCTCTTCACCAACAAGCTCCAAGCTTCTGATCAATCCAATCATCGGTGGAAGAAGCAGCGAATGGACAAGATACTCAGAGTTGTGAAGACCATAGAAGAATGGGAACCCTATGGAATTATTGCACATAGCCATCTTTCTTTTTTATAAATTTTTTCTCAATTTACGACAACATTCTCTTACTAGGATATCTGTCTCCTTTGTACAAAGATACTTACAAAAGTTAATACAAAAATACTTCAAAGTGCAAAAATTTGCTTGCCTTTCCTTTATTTTTACACTTATGTTTTATTTGAAAACGTCCAACATTTTGTTAAAAGGCATATGCATTTGAATATAATCACTGCTTACAAAAAAAACGAAATTGAGAAAGGATAATTACTGATAGGTTGAAGGTGTAGGAAGATATCCTTGTGCTATTCCAGAAGAAATCCCCTGCAGTATGTCATTCAGATCCTCAATAAAGCTAAAACCTTGGAGTATATATCCCCAGCCGAGTTAAATTTCAAGATCCCCGGCGGAGCCAGTGTATTCTAAACTTTATTCCCCAGCAGAGTTAAGTTTCAAAGTTCCCATCAGAGTTAAGTCTCCAAACTCCTGATCCCCAGTGGAGCCCGAAAACCCTGAGATACATATCCCCAGCGGAGCTAGAATATTCCAGACCTTCTTCCGCAGGGAAGTCAAACTTCCAACTTTAATCCCCAGCGGGAACTATTCAGCTTTCCCCAATTTCCTCAGCAGGTTATCTTAAAAAGTCTAAGAATCAACCAGATAACAGTTAACTTCTTGTCTTATCCCCGACTAGGATGATTCCCCAATAGTTTGGGATACAACCCAAAGCTCCTGATTTCTCCGGCAGTATAAACACTCTCCCCACAGAGATATTTCCCAACAGAACAAGGATACTATCTCTTGTTTCTCCATTTGAAGCCTCCCAGGTTTTGATTCCCCAATAGAGATTTTCAGAGTTTTCCTTATTTCCCAGGAAAGTCATGGAAGATTCTCATTCCCCGCAGAAGTTGTCAAAGCTCCTATTAATCCCCACCAGTCAATCAAAGATCTTTAATCCCCAAGCAGTCAGCAAGGATTTCTCATCTTCAACAAATCAAAGATTTTTGAATCCTCAACATCGGTCAGGAATTCACTTTCCCCGACAGCAGTCAAGGATTCCATTGTCTCCAGCTATCAAGGATTTATTTTCCTCAACAAGACAGCTAATCAGCTTACATGCACATCCATTACATTCATATATCATAAACATTGATGAAACATATTCTATTGCATCATACATATCATGCAACATGACTTCGTGTTTAGCTAACATTTTACCCTTTTTCAGGATAAGATTAAAAAGCTATCATTAACAACTATGCAGAGATTTCAGATACAGTATGGATACACCCCAAACACGACGGTCATTCTACTACTCATTCAGACTTCAGCAATCCAATACAAACTAGATACTCTCTAGACATGGTAGCCATTCTATTTCTCATTCAGATTCGACTATCAGCTTCAAGTTCAGATACGCTCCAAACACAGATGCCATTCTGGCCCTTACACCAGAAGTTTGATTCTCCCTAGTGCAGTCGCCACGGAAGTCATTTTGTCACTTATTCAGATCCCAGTTACAGTTTCAGATACACTCCAAACACAGAAGTCATTCTGCTACTCATACAAATCTCAATTTCAGATACAGTCCAGATATGCTCCAGACACGGTTGCCATTCTGCCACTCATTCAGAACTTATCCCCAGCACATAGATGCTCCATACACATATGTTTCTTTGTTATCCATTCAAATATAGTTACAGCTCGGATACGCTCTAGACACAGACGCCATTCCCTTGCTCATACAAACCCAATCTCCACATACAACTCAGATACGTTCCAAATACGGATACCATTTTGATGTTCATTCTACTGATTTTCAACAAACAAATCTTAGATGGCATCTTTAAGCCCATCTCCAACAAGATTCTACAATCTCCAAATGGCATCTTTAAGCCCATACCCTCAACAATATTTTGACAAGTGCAAATTTACGGGCACTCTAGTGTCCAATCTTCTTTTACCTTCGAGTCACGAAAGGCAAAACTTGCCAATCTAACTCTTCAGGTTCAAGAAGATTGAACAGGGGCAACTGTTGTACCCCAAAATTTTCCCTCTCATTTTATCAACATTTCTCATCACAAGGCTCTTGGAACACAAGATCAAGCTAGGGTTTGCTCTACTCAAGACACCTCCTTGCACTGTTGACCTAAATTAGGGTTTGAGTTTGCACAGGGATTTTTGGACCTTCAATGCCAAAATTGACTTTCATACTTCATGTTGGACTCATAAGTTTGTCCATACCAAGTTTCAAGCCTTGAATCAAATTTTTGCCCAATCAATTGGACAGTTGACCTAGAAATCAGCTGTATTGGGGAAAAAGTCAACTGTAACCAATTTACAGTCAAACCTCATGAATTTTGATCCACATCAATATTATGAAATCATATGAACCATTTGATCAAGTTTGGACTACAAATCCACAAGAAATTTGATCAGATCACCAAAAGGGCAAAATGGTCATTTTTAGGGTTTTGACTGTACAAAGGCAATTTTCGACTGTTTGACATAACCAATGGCAAATCAAGTTCAATCATGGACTCAAGGACTCAATTAAATTATCTTTACCTATTCAACAAGTTCAAAAGGTCTCAAATGCATGGGATTGACAGATGAATTTTTCAGTCAACTGATCAAAATTTGACTGTACACTGAAAAGTCAAACTTTGACCTTTTGGTCAAAATCAAGTGCCAAGGGTCACTTTTCATCAAGATATGGAAAATTATGAAACTTGTTCATCAAGAAATCCAAAATTGCAAATTAGGGTTTTGAAATTGAAAATTTTCATAACTTAGAAATTTTCTAAGTTATGAAATTTTCTTAATTTGTCCTAACTTTGCCCCACATTTTCACCATGATGCAAATGGATTCAAACAAAACTTAAAACATGAAAGTTGTATTCCTCCACAAAGTCTACAACTTTGATTCACAAAGTTTTCTCAAAAGAAGCTTGGATCTCAAGTTAAGATTTTTGGAACAAGGGTCCCTAAAACTTTTAACTTAGAGAAATTTTGCCCTAGTTTAGGCAGGATTTTGACCTATCTTCTTGGTCATTTTTCACTTTGTTCCACTTGGAGTCTCAAGTTGCATTTCAAATATGGATTATAGAGCATGTTGCAAGCTTTCCAAATTGTCCAATAACTCCTCAAACACATTTATTGTTATGGAGAATCGAATGCTTGAAGTTGGTAAAAACTCACTTTGATCCATGGCATTTTCATGTTGACACAAGTTGTAAAATCTGTCCAAACTAGCTTTCTACTTGATTACAGGTATCTAAACCAATTCACACTCCTTAATTAAATGCAGATACATTGGACATTGGTCTTATTCTGATCAACAAAGCTTGGCACAATGAATAAATCCATTTATGGCATAAAGGTAGCACTTTCATTTACATAAAGCATGCTTTATGTCAAATTGCATTTCTTGAGCCATACACCAAGCCCTTTGCTGAAAACGAGGCTCCCTAATGTCAGGCGAAGTTCAACCACTTTGAGCAGCTAGAGTACAAGCCAGTACAGCCATAGCATTGTCAACTCCCATTTCTTACTTCAAAACCAAGAAACTTGTAAAATACAACAAAACTTGCATATCTGATATAGCCCAGCTTTGCAAGCATTCCAAACAAGTTTCTCACATTACACTAAGTCAGAAACACGAGCTAGCAACCTCTCAAACACTCTTGAACATCAAAACACCCAAAACTTGCAAAACAGGGCAGGTTCTGCATTTTGATTTCCAAATCACAAACCACTCGTGCGTTTTGCTTGCAACCAGTTTCAACACACTCCGTACAACCTACCTAAACTATCCCAACCATTCCCAAGTCACTGTAACTGCATTTACACACTTCACCATTTTCAAATTATGAGTTTGCAGGTTGAGTTCTACAAGAAGTTTTAGACCATTTCAAAGCAAGCCAAGCATTGGGAAAGGTCAAAGGAACATCAAGCAAGCTCAAAAGAACCTCAGGCCTCACTGAAAGTTGTTGCATTGCCATACTCGAACTTGACTGAAACAGGTATTTCTCAAACTTCTATCTCTCTAGTTAGGAACATTTAACCTTAGGTTTGTGAATGAAAAATGTAGTATTCAATGCCATGAAGCTGTACATATGCTCAGTTTTCATTTATATTAAGCGTGCTAAGAGAATTTCATCCATGAACATGCTGAAAAAACTAGGTCAGATTTTAGGGCCAGAGAAATTCTCTCTGGTCTTTGAGAGTTAGATTAAGTTTTTTATATGGTTAAAATCGTGGTTTAATGCTCTATAAGTTTCATGTTTTGAGTTTTGACAAAAGATCACAAATATAGGAGTTAGCAGTTTGAATACAGGGCGCGCGTTTTTTTGTCTGGAGGAAGAAGATGAAGTGGAAATGGGCTGGGCTGGCTTGTTTCTGCTTCTAACACCCCTCATTTTCAGTTTTACACCCCCCGGCCCAATTTCTTTATATTTTGTTATTTTTATATTTTTATTTCATTTCTGATTTTTTTTATTTATCCCCAAATATAAAAAATGCTTTAAAATATTTTCACATTTTTTTACATTTATTTGATATTTTATTTTGATTTTTCTAAACATTAAAAAATTTTGAATACTTTTTTATAATTTATTTGAAAACTTGAAAATAATGTAAATGATACTTTTATTTTTATTTCTTATTTTTATTCACACTGAAAATATTTTCTTGAATATATTTTATTTTTGTAAATATTTTATTTTATTTTATACATACTTAATATATATATATATATATATATATATATATATATATATATATATATATATATATATATATATATATATATATATATATATATATATATATATATATATATATATATATATATATATATATATATATATATATATATATATATATATATATATATATATATATATATATATATATATATATATATATATATATATATATATATATATATATATATATATATATACATATATACTTTTATTTTATTAAATAATTAGAATAAAATATAAAAATATTACCTTTTTATTTTCTATTATTATTTATACTAAAAAATACCTTTTCTTCAATATATTTCATTTTTGTACATATTAATATATTTTTGTATATAAATAATATATAATATTATTTTCTTAAGGAAAATTAGGGATTACCCCTTAATTAAATAAAATCAACTTTTTTATTTATTTTATTTCTTTACACCTTTTTTACATTAAAAAATACTTTACATACATAAACAAATAAATAAATAAAACTTCTTTTTGCATAATACATTTTATTTAATATTTATTTATTTTGTTCATTTAAGTATTGTACATTTAAATATTGTTGCATTGAGATTCAATTTGGATGTAATAGTAACTAGGGTTTATATTTCTTGTCAGATACCCCCTATTCAAAATTGTACCCCCATCCCCATAATCATGTTGTAATAGCTTAGAATTTAAATTCTCGCACTTAACGCTTTCAATTATGCCATGATTAGAGAATTAGGGTTTGTATGCCAAAATCAGATTAACAAATAGTTTGACCTAATCAAAGACAAAAATGCATGAAAAACAAACACAATGCACACTTGCACCCCTAGGGTTACAATCCACTTGTTGCCTTCAAAAATGGGCCACGGTATGCATGTTAAGTACTTTGGCAAAACAAAAACAAAACAAAAGATCACAGTCCCTCGATGACGCTATCTGAGTTGCATAAAACAAAATGATCAAGTCCCTCAAGAAAATTGCCAAAAATACTTGACACAATTGTTATCATGGCCTATACGATGACCCACGCCTGTCCCGTTTAATATCCTAACACAAGGTTGTTCACCAAATACAATGGTGAAACAACACTGTTAAAAGGGTTAAAAACATAAGAAATATCTTTGAGTAAATAGGGTAGATAACTCTTAGTTACTTGATCAAAATCTTGCAAAACATCCTTGCTATTTTCAAACACACTTCACAACACAATTTCAAAATCCAACTTTCAAACATTGAAATCTTTTCAAAAGACAAAGACCCCTTTGTAAACATTCAAACAAGAATCATTACAAAGGTTACCACAACGATGGCCTCTTTTCAAAACCTCTTTCAAAACCACACACAAAGCACCATTTCAAACAATTGAAAAGCACCATTTCAAACAATTGAAAAGCAAAGCAAGTGATCTAAACAAGTAACTAAGAGCCCATGGATAACCATGGATGAAAAGGGTGCTTGTACCTTCCCTTTTCATAATCTACTCCCCGAACCCAAGAAAACATCTCAAAGGTCTTTCCTGTGCTTTTTGACCTTTCTTTAGGATAAAATAAAAAGTAGGTGGCGACTCTTACTAAACCGAAACATTTGCCAACACAAACGCAAAACCTCAAGTCAGTTCTCTCACCGTATCACAGAACTGGCGACTCTGCTGGGGATAAATTTAAAAGTGGAGTAACCTTAGGGCTTAGATCACCTTTTGCATGCTTATCTTGATTGCTTTGATTGCTTTACGTTTGGTTCTCTTGTTTAGGCTTGAAATCCTCTACCCGGATTTGGGAAACATTCATAGGTAAATAACAATACATTGTGGAAACTGTGCGGGGTATACCGACATGGTTGAAACAATAGCTATATTAGTGCGACATATTTGTGAGTACTGGTAGCCTTTGAGTCAATCAAAGAGAATACGGGGCTGCTGAGTGATGTCATGAAGCACTAATAAACTCTTAGAACCTTACTTGACCATCTTGGCCTTTTTTAGGGGTAGTGAGATGACCGGCTTTGGTGCAGTCCGAAGTTGGTAGATAATCGATACTACACTCATTGAGGGTTATTTTCTTAGAATATTTTGGTCGTCAGTTAAGTGGCTAAACCAAAACAATGAACACAAAAAATAATCCAGTGATATTGAGCTCTTTAGAACCCGGTTACTATTTGTAGGACAGGTTGAGCCAACTAACTTCAAGAGGGTACTTACCTATGAAACCTCATGCAAGCCTGAAACTAGGATCATGTGTGACTTGCTTGTACATATGTTTGTGCATACATCATGAACATCATAAAGCATCATATGCATCCACTAACCATTTCAAGGGTTTGGATCTTCATCTTTGTTCTTGTTTTGTAGGTCATGGAATCTCGCAGGAAAACAATTCAAGTCAACCTTGTGAGAATCCCTCCTCAGCTCAAGGAGCTTACTTCCAAGATTCCAGAGAATTCTCTCTTCAGTGAAAGACATGGTAGACTTCTCAACTTGGTCAACTCCAATATTGAAGAAGATATGGTGAAAGTCCTCTTCCAGTTCTTTGACCCCCTACACCACTGTTTCACCTTTCCTGATTACCAACTAGTACCTACTTTGGAGGAATTTTCTCAACTCCTGAGGATTCCTATTCTTCATCAACTACCCTACAACGGTACAGAAAAAGAACCAAAGCCTGAAGATGTTGCTCAAGCCTTACACTTGCAACCATCTGATATCAAAGGTCATTGGGAAACCAGAAGTGGTGTCAAGGGTTTCTTGGCAAAGTTTCTGTTTGAGAAGGCACAAGACTGCTGGAATTCTATAGATCTACAAGCTTTTTAAGAGATTGTAGCACTCCTCATCTATGGGTTGGTCTTGTTCCCAAATCCTGATCAGCTTATAGATGTGAACGCTGTCAAAATCTTCAAGTCTCGGAATCCTGTGCCTACATTGCTTGGGGACATCCTACACTCATTTTACACACGAACAATGAGGAAAAGAGGTGTTCTCATGTGTTGTACTCCCCTCCTAGCAAGGTGGTTTGTTTCTCATCTTCCACAATCAGTTTTGAAGAATGAGCAGGGTTTAAGGTGGTCACAACGGTTGATGACCCTCACATATTCTGATGTTCATTGGTGTTCTCAGTCCAGAGAAAATGTCATCATCATTGATCGTTATGGAGAATTCCATAATGTCCCACTACTTGGCATTAGGGGAGGCATTACCTACAACCCATGTTTAGCTCTAAGATAGTTTGGATATGCTAGAAGGGATGGGCCTCATGATATGCTGATTCCTGACTTGGTTTTTGACTTTGACAATGATGCACAAGGACTTCGACAATGGTTCATCAGAGCTTGGAGGATGCCCAACAAAGTGGATAGTAAGACACTGGGGCACAAGAATTCCATCCCCCTTGAGCCTTATCTCAAGTGGGTACGAACCCGCGCCCAGAATCTTATGATGTCATACCCTCACATTCTCCCCGTGATCAAAGAGCCTGTTATGGAAGGAGAGGTTCCATACACCCTCCTACATCCTGACATGCCGACATCATTGGAAGAATTGTAAAAGAGTTGGATCCAACTCAAAGAAGAACGAAATACTTTTGAAGTCAACTTCTATGCCAGTGAGAAGAAGGTTTTGGAGCTTACCCGCCGACTTCATGAGGAGGAAACTCTCAACACTTACATCGCGCCAAAAAGGATGCGCAATGTCTTTTTACATTAAGAATTTTGTAATATTTTGCCCATGGGGCACTTATGTACTAACAAATTTCTTCTTAATATGACGTGTGTTCTTTTTGTTTGCAACAAATTTGAATTTCTAAATCCTTGGATGCATTACATGAATAACATATCATTCATCATATGCATAAACAGGTCTTCACACCAGGTTTCCTTATCTTTCTGATGTTTATTTCAGCAAGATGGATTTGGAGCAGACGGTTAAGGATCTGCAAGCACAGAATTCGCAATTCCAGCAACTCCTCATGAACTTAGCAAAGGGTCAGGAGGACCTTAAAGCATTGTTGGAGAAAGATAAAGAGAAAAAAGAAGAAAAGGCCTGGTGTGGTCATTATGGGAAGAAGGTTTGAAAACCATGCTAGAAAAGTTCTCGAGTTCCCCTCGACGTCTGATGAAGGGGCTGGTAAAGGAAAAGGAACAGCGATGCCTTCTGAATCTGAGGTTGAAGAGGAGGAAGAGGAAGAAGACGAATATTACTCCGAACAGCAATATCCCGCGACAGATGATAAGTTTAAAAATCTTGAGGATCGATTGGCAGCCATGGAGTTGCAAAGGGTACCTGGTTTAGATTTTGAATAACCAGGGTTGGTCGTTGGGTTGTCATTCCTTCCAAATTCAAAGTTCCTGTATTTGCTAAGTATGACGGTCTGTCGTGTCCGAAGATGCATCTAAGATCCTACGTCCGAAAGATCCAACCCCACTCATCTAATAAACTAATCCTAAGGTATACCCCACTTATTAAATCCCCAGAAGAGTCGACAGTTCTGTGATACGGTGGCAGAACCGACTGTTTAATACTGGTTTGTGTTTTGCGTTTTTTGTTTGCAAAATGTCGTGGTAAGAAAGAGTCGCCACCGACTTTTATTTTATCCAACTGGAAAGGAAAAAAGCACAGAAAAATTCCTTTTTCGAGATTTTGAGTGCAGGGGGTAGATTATAGAAAGGGAAGGTATTAGCACCCTTTCTATTCGTAGTTTTCTATGGGCTCTTAGGTACTTCCTCATCATTTTAAAACTTGCTTCCGTGTTTGTGTGTTTGAATTTTTTTTGTTTTACTCTGATTTAACCCTTTCTTCTGTCTTCAAGAGTGTTACAAAGTGTTTTTGAAAAGTTTTGTTTGAAAAAGTGTAAGTGTGGAAAAGTTTGTTTTGAGAAAGTACCTACTAGCATCTACCTACTCGAAAAAAGAATGTTTCTGTTTTTATTTCCTTTAGACGGCACTATCCCACTATTAGTGAGTAGGTAGCACCGTCGTTGGAGTGGTAAGGGTCAATTCTAAAGGGACGTACGATCACTAAAGCAATGTTAGGACGTCTTAGTAATAACCCTAATGTCTTAAGATCATATTCGAGGCAACATTACCGAGGCAACCTTTCCGAGGCAACATTTCCGAGGTAACATTTCCGAATGGGACTTTTGATCTTTGTTTAGACAAGAGGGCGACCACTAAAATATCCTATAGTTAATGATCATTTACCGAAGGCAACTGAAGTGAGAGTATACCCTAGGAGTGCGCATGTGCGAGTGATTCAATTTCAGTTATTATCTTTGCACATTTAGGGTTTGCTAACTGTTTTAAAATTAACATACATTCTTGTCATGCAAGCCTATTATCATACATCTAACAGTTAATATTTGCGAAAATTTAAAAGTGCAGAAATATAAAACCTAGCTATTACAAGGCTTCGGGGAGGGGGATTATGTACATATCCAAAATTGTGGGAAAAAATAAATAAAAGTGGTAAAGGTCCTACTAATCATCTATTACATCCAAATATACAGTTACTGTGATTATGGTGGAAGAACTGACTATTTTTGGAATGCTGGTTCGCGTTTTGCGTTTGTGTTTGCAAAATGTCGCGGTAAGCAAGAGTCGCCACTGTCTTTTATTTTATCCAACAAGGAAAGGAAAAAAGCACAGAAAAATTCCTTTTTCGAGATATTTCTGAGTACGGGGGGTAGATTATAGAAAGGGAAGGTATTCGCACCCTTTCTATTCGTAGTTATCTACGGGCTCTTAGGTACTTTATCATCATTTTCCAAAATTGTTTTCTTTGTGTTTGTGGGTTTTGAAAAGTTTTTGTTTTAACTTCGATTTAACTCTTGTTTCTGTCTTCAAGAGTGTAATGAAGTGTTTTTGAAAAGTTGTTTGTAAAAGAGTGTAAGTGTGAAAAAAAAGTTTGTTTTGATTGAGCAAGTACTTAAGAGTTAATCTACCTACTCGAAAAAAGAATCGTTATATGCTTGTTTCCTTTAGACAATTCTATCCCACTATTAGTGAGAAGGTAGCATCGTCGTTGGAGTTTTGAGGGTCAATTCGAAAGAGGGACAGACAATCACTAAAGCAATGTTAGGACGTCTTAGCGGTAACCCTAATGTCTTAGATCATTTATTTGAGGCAATGATATCCGAGGGAACCTTTCTGAGGAAACTATGATATTTTAGACAAGAGGGCGACCTCTAAAACAACCTATACTCAATGACCGCTTACAAAGGCAACCAAGTGAGGTGTACCCTAGGAGTGCACATGTGCGAGTGTGTTGATTTCAGTTATTTTTATCTTTGCACATGTTAAGAGTGATCTAACTATTTTTTAAATTAGGCATTCATTCTTTTCATGCAAGCCCTATTATCAAACATCTATCAGTTGTATAATTTACGGAATAAAAATGCAGAATTTAAACTAAATTATTACAAGGCGTCGGGTATTTACATCGCCAAAAACAAACCTTTGAAATTAAAATGCGGAAAAAATAAATAAATGTCCTATTAAAACTATTACAAGTCGGGAGCAGATACATCAATAATTGAATAAGGAAAAATAAATCGCGCGACTGAATTGGATCGAATGTGAAATTAGGGTTTTGACCCTTTTAATTAAAGAAAATGTTTTTTTGTTGTTTTTATTTTTAAGAAAAGAAATTAAATCCTAAAATTAAACACTAAATTAATTAATTACTGAAAAATAATTAATGACACATTTTTTTGTATTTTTTTGTTAATTTAAGAAAGAAAATAAAATAATTAAATGAATGTTAAAACCTATTAATTTCTAATTAATTTTAAATATTTACAAAATCAATTAAAGTTATCTAGAATTAATAACCTAATAAATTAATTAAAATTTATTAAAGAAAAATAAAGTTCTGAATTTTAATTGGACAAAAATATTTTTTGTGATTTTTTGATAAAAAAGAAATTATGTTATTGGTTAGTAAATTAATTAAACAAAATAAAGTAATTAAATTAAATAAACAAAATATAAGAGAAAGAGTGAGAATGGGCCTGATTAGAGGGTGTGTCAATAGCAATTTCGCTGGCCAAATTGCTGAAGGTCCAATTGACTTTTCTGACTCAGTGCCATGGCGTTGACCTGGTCTATGGTATGCTTGCAATATTGGCCACCAGATCTGGCCATCTGGCATGTTGATTGGTGAGGGAGTATGATGGAACTCCTGCTTAGGCGCATAATGGATTGCCTGAAAATAAACAAGAAAATGCAAATTGCTGGAGGCAGGGATCGAACCCCTGACCTCCAACCTCTGAACGCCTTAAGGCCAACGTGGCTACCACTGGAGCACTTGTGTTTGTTTGTTATAATATTAAAGGAAAATAATGAAATACAAAAGCGAGCATTAGTGGACAGAAACAAAAAAATGCGCGGACGTTTGAACGGACGAATGGGGAAGCGATAACTCATCGTCCCCTTCCTTGAACCATAGCTAAAAATCAAACGAGCTATACCCACAGACAGATGTCCGTCACCACAAACCATGCATCTCTAAAATCTTGTACAGGCCATGTAAATGAATTCTAACACCATGGTTAGATTCGTCATCTTCTGCTGATCAAAACCATGCCCATTATTAGGGCTAATTGTTCCTGAAACGAAAAACCCAAAAAAAAAAAACGAAACCCTAACAATGGTGGATCTCGTTACAGGTCATGTAAATGCAATTGAATAATACCAAAAGCTTGCATATGATTTGTAGATTCAGAATATGCTATCAATTCATGCTAACTATGCCTAAATTTAAAAATACGAAATCAAGAAAACGGTGAGTTTGTGAGTGACTTACAGTGCTCTGGAGGGCTTGGAAACGCGTGGTTTTGATTGGTTTCGCTTGTGGAGATTTCCAGGAAGAGATTGAGATCAACACCAAGCCTTGAAACTGCCTCTAGACTTGATTTCGATCTCACACTTTTTTGGTGTTTTTGCAAATTTTGTTCTTGCTCTCCAACTTATCTCTAACCCTTATTTTGGTCTGCACACGACCCTTATGTAATGTACAAAGCATTAGGGTTGCAAGTTTTGTCCAAATCTTCCTCCATTGATGATTTTGATATTTGATTTGATTCTCTTTCAAAGCTTTCCAAAATTGGCTTGATTTGAATCTTTTTGTGCACACAAGCTTTGATACGAGTTTGATGGGGTGCTAGTTGTCCATTGAAACCTGAAATCATCAAAAGGTCTTTGGTTATCAATATTTTTGATTTTATTTGATTTAATTTGGTTTTAAATGAATTAATTCAAATAAAAATCAAATTAAATAATAAAAATATGATATGGACACATGTCCAAGGCGAGAGCACGTGGGCTATAATGCCAACTCAAAACAAGTGAAAAAGAATGGGCCCATTTGGCAAAATTTGAAGTTTTGGGGATAGTTGACTTTTGGCAATTTTGCAAAAACAAGTCCACCTCCAGCAATGCATAACTTCCTTAATTTTAAACTTTTAGAGGTGTTATTGGACTTTTTAGAAAGATTGAGATGTCCTCTAAACAAACATTTTGGTTTCATCTCAATTTGATATTCCATGCTCAAGTTTGAATCTTTGACAAAAAAGGTATTTTTGTTGACTTTTCAAAATGACCTATAATGCCCAAATTCATAACTTCTTGTGAGTGCATATTTTGATCTTGGGGTATGAATATGGATTGTATGGACTTGCATCCTATTCAAAATGATCTTTGTATGGGTCATTTCTAATAAAGTATGAGAAAGTTATGCTTGGTCAAAGTTGAGTTGACTTTTCCTGCAAAACCCTAATTTAGCAACTTTTGAATCTTGATGAATTGTGAGCAATCCTTGATGAATCATGATAAACCCTTGATCAAATGATGAAATATACTTCAAAATGAGAATGTTGACAAAAAATCTTGAAGTTTGACTGTATGTAGGTCACAGTTGACTTTTGCCCTAGCATAGTCGATTTTTGGACCTTTGAGCAATTGACTGAGCAAACTTCCTATGCAAGGCTTAAAACTTGACATGGATGATCTTGAGAACATATTAGGACATTGGTGAGCACTTTAGGTCATTTTTACTCAAGGATCTTGATGCAACACAAAACCCTAATTTGGGGTAGACTGCCTTAGGAGAGAGCTTGTCTGACCAACTCTTGGACTACTTTGAGCAACTTGGAGATTTTTCTTGCAATGTTTTGAGAAATATGGGAGGGAAAATTTTGGGGTACAACAGCTTCCCCTGTTCAATCTTCTTAAACCTTAGGATGTAGATTGGCTTTTATGCCTTTCGTGATCCGAAGGTGGAAGATGATTGAACACTAGAGTGCCCAGAAGTTTGCACTCGCATGAAGTGGTAATTGTCTTGTGATGTAGGGAATGGGCTTACAGATTCCATTTGGAGGAGTGTCGATCGCATAAGAGATTCCTTAGCAAGAGCTTGCATACCTGCCGTTGAGGAAGATTCCACTGGGGAAGTCTGATCTTTATTGAGGGAAAGGAACTCGTCCGTAATTCAACTGAGGAAGCATATCTGCTGAGATTTAGGAACTCGTCCGTAATTCAACCGAGGTGTCAAGATTTAGGAACTCGTCCGTACTTCAACTTGAGAAAACGTCTCTGCTGAGATTTAGGAACTTGCCCGTAATTCAACTGGGGGGAAACATCTTCGTCGAGATTTAAGAACTCGCCCGTAATTCAACTGAGAAAACATCTCTGTTGAGATTTAGGAACCTGTCTGTAGTTCAATGGAGGAACATATTTTGTTGAGATTTAGGAACTCACCTATACTTCACCTGAGAAAACATCTCTGCTGAGATTTAAGAACTTGTCCGTAATTCAACTGGGGAAACATCTTCGTCGAGATTTAAGAACTCGCCCGTAATTCAACTGAGAAAACTTCTCTGCTGAGATTTAGGAACTTGTCTGTAATTCAACGGAGGAACATCTTTTGTCGAGATTTAGGAACTCGCATGTACTTCAACTGAGAAAACATCTCTACTGAGATTTAAGAACTTGTATGTAATTCAACTGGGGAAACATCTTCGTCGAGATTTAAGAACTCGCCTGTACTTTAACTGAGAAAATATCTCTGCTGAGATTTAAGAACTTGTCCGTAATTCAACTAGGGAAACATCTTCATCGAGATTTAAGAACTCGCCCGTAATTCAACTGTGAAAACTTTTCTGCTGAGATTTAGGAACCTGTCTGTAATTCAACGGAGGAACACTTTTGTCGAGATTTAGGAACTCGCTTGTACTTCAACTGAGAAAACATCTCTGCTGAGATTTAAGAACTTGTCCGTAATTCAACTGGGGAAACATCGTCGTCGAGATTTAAGAACTCGCCCGTAATTCAACTAAGAAAACTTCTCTGCTGAGATTTAGGAACCTGTCTGTAATTCAACGGAGGAACATCTTTTGTCGAGATTTAGGAACTCGCTTGTACTTCAACTGAGAAAACATCTATGTTGAGATTTAAGAACTTGTCCGTAATTCAATTGGGGAAACATCTTCGTCGAGATTTAAGAACTCGCCCGTAACTCAACTGAGAAAACTTTTCTGCTGAGATTTAGGAACCTGTATGTAATTCAATGGAGGAACACTTTTGTTGAGATTTAGGAACTCGCTTGTACTTCAACTGAGAAAACATCTCTATTGAGATTTAAGAACTTGTCCGTAATTCAACTGGGGAAACATCTTCGTCGAGATTTAAGAACTTGCCCGTAATTCAACTGAGAAAACTTTTCTGCTGAGATTTAGGAACCTGTCTGTAATTCAACGGAGGAACACTTTTGTTGAGATTTAGGAACTCACCTGTACTTCAACTGAGAAAATATCTCTGCTGAGATTTAAGAACTTGTCCTTAATTCAACTGAGGTAAAAGCTTCAAAACTTTGAATTTTGTGAGAATTTAACTGCATCCTTACTGAAAGGTAAAGGTTAGTTGTATGTAATGCATGATATGTATCAGGCAATGATGTTCTTAAAATAAATGAGATTGTATTGTATGATGCGTATATGCATGTGTCATGATGTATGGAAATGTAATGTTTTTAGCTGGGGAAAATAATTCCCGGATAGCTGTTGGAGAAAAGAGTTGAATTCTTTGTTTCCGCTGGAGATAGTGGATGAAGATGATTGTGAGAATAGACCTGCAGGAGAGGATAACTCCGTTGGGGAATAAACTGATGAGGAAATGACTATGTGGAGAAGAGATGCTCTACTGAGGATTCCGTTGACAAATTCAGCTGGGGATGAATTACCGTTGCTGGTGATACTGAATCCTGTTGGGGATTGAATTTCTGTTTGTGAAAGGAATGAACTCCGCTGGGGATGATCTTTCAGTTGCGACTTCACTGGGGATAACCTTTTAGGCTCTACTGGGGAAAATCTTCCAAAGTCTACTGGGGATGATCTTCCGAACTCCACTGGGGAAGATTTTCAGACTGTGCTGGGGAAAAATTTAAACTCCACTGGGGATATTTTATACTCCACCGGGGATAATAAGACTTTTCAATACTGATGGTAGATAAACTCTGCTTGGGGAGAATATTACCGATTCATTCACAGTTGCGAGTCTCAGCCGGGGAGAGTTAACATTACTGTCCTTTTCTTACTCTGCGGGGAGTGAAAGTACCTCGGTCATATTCTTCAGCTGAATCTACCTTTGTACCTGGTGGATAGAGAAACTGTAAAGCTTGGACAAATCTTATTGCCCCCGTTCCTGATATTACGAGTAATCGTCTTTTGTTTCGCATGTAAATATTCATGAGCAGCAATTAATGTCAAATGCATATATCAAAAATGAACATTGGACGTTCTTTGAAAAACAAAACAGAAAAAGGAAAAATAGTTTGAATTTTCTCTGAAAATGAATTGTATTGACTTTGATGTTTGGCCTGTAAATAGGCGTTTTTTGGTACAAGAGGCTGACGTCCTAGTAATAGAACGCCGCCGAACAAATAGAATTTATACAATTTGTGAAAAATAAAACAGCTGTGTGAACAATCCCACTGGGTTCCAACTCTGCTATTTCCCTTATGTCTTCGAGCATCTCATCACTTTGCTACTTGGTTGAAGGTAGATCAGATTGATTAGTGCCATTTGAGCTTGATAGTCGATACCGAAGTCTGGTTGCAAGGTGATCCAATGAGACATAGTGTTACGCTTTGATCCCTAATTTTTTTCCTGGGCCGCCCTTTCGGGTTTTCAGTCCACCGGGATACCCTTTTTTGCCTAAGCCGCCTTTTCAGGTTTTCGGCTTGCCGGGTGTACAGTTTTTCATTTTCATCCCTTATTTTTTCCAGAACCCTTTTGGTTCGCCGGGAAGCCCTTATTTTTTCCTAGGCCAATCAACCTAGCGGGTCTTTGATTATGCGTAGTATTTTTTCACTATGTCTGCATTGACGGGGTGAGGAAGGTCGTTACCATCCATGGTGGTTAGAATCATAGCTCCTCCTGAGAAAATGTTCTTAACCACAAATGGCCATTCGTAAGTAGGGGTCCATTTCCCCTGGGATCACCTTGAGGTAAGATAATGCGCTTGATCACCAGATCCCCAACTTGATACTCTTGTCGTCTGAATTTCTTGTTAAATGCCTTGATCATCCGTTTTTGGTATGTCTGACCATGACAAATAGAAGTAAGTCTCTTTTCGTCGATTAAGTTCAACTGATCAAGCCGGGTCTGAATCCAGTCATCTTCGCTTAAACCTACATCCTTCATAATCCGAAGAGAGGGTATCTGAACTTCAATGGGCAAGACGGCCTCCATGACATATACCAAGGAATAGGGTGTTGCCCCTGTTGACGTTCGCTCTGAGGTACAGTATCCATGGAGAGCAAATGGTAACATCTCGTGCCAATCTTTATATGTCACCGTCATTTTCTGCACAATCTTCTTAATGTTCTTATTAGCCGCTTCAACATCCCCATTCATCTTCGGCCGTTAGGGAGAAGAGTTGTGATGCTGTATCTTAAATTGCTTGCAGAGTTCGGTTATCATCTTGTTATTGAGATTTGTACCATTGTCCGTAATGATCCTCTCTAGTACACCATATCGACAGATTAGATTGTGTCGAATAAACTGTGCCACGACGTTCTTGGTTACAGTAGCAAAGGAAGCTGCTTCAACCCACTTTCTAAGGTAATCAATAGGTACCAGGATGAAATGATATCCGTTAGACGTAGTAGGTCTGATCTCGCCGATCATATCAATGCCCCACATTGCAAAAGGCCACGGAGCTGTCAAGACGTTCAGAGGTACTAGAGGTATGTGCACCTTATCAGCATAGACTTGGCACTTGTGACAGGTCTGAGAATGTAGATAACAGTCGGCTTCCATTGTGGACCAATAATATCCTGCCCGTAGGATTTTCTTTGCCATGGTGTGTCCACTGGAATGAGTTCTAAAAGTACCTTCATGTAATTCTACCATAATCCTTTCTGCTTCGTTCTTATCCACACAACGCAGTAAGGTTGAATCATGGTTACGCTTGTAAAGAATGCCATTGTTGATGAAGAACTTCGTCGTGAACCTCCTCAGAAACTTCTTATCATTAATAGATGCACCCTCGGGGTATTCCTGAGCTTCAAGATACCTCTTCACCTTATGAAACCATGGTTTATCTGCTACCTCTTCAGTCTCAATGTCACTGCAATGTGCAGGTTCGTCCAACCTCTCAATGGTAATCTGGGGAGCTTCATTGTCCCATCTGACCTTGAACATAGAAGACATCGTAGCTAGCGCGTCCTCCAACTAATTCTCCTCTCTAGGGAAGTGTTCAAAGGTGATCTCTTCGAAATATGGAAGCAACGTCAATACATACTCTTTATAAGGAATAAGATTAGGGTGTTTCATATCCCACTCGCCTTTGATATGGCTGATCACGAGAGTGGAATCTCCGAAAACACTTAGACACTTAATCCTTAGGTCAATAGCTGCTCGACGACCCATAATGCACGCTCCAAACTCCGCCATGTTGTTGGTGCAGTTAAAACATAGTCGGGCGGTGAATGGAGTATGAGAGCCTTCAGGAGATATGATCACGGCGTCGATGCCATTACCCAAAGCGTTTGAAGCTCCATCAAAGTACATAGACCATCGGGATCCTTCCTCAGGTCCTTCATCTGGTCCAGGTGTCTCACAGTCGGTTACTAACATGATATTCTCATCCAGGAACTCGAAGTTCATAGATTGGTAATCATTCACTGCCTGATGCGCCAAATGATCTGCTAACACACTTCCCTTGATTGTCTTTTGGGTCGTGTATTGGATATCATACTCAGTCAAGATCATTTGCCATCTCGTTATTCTTCCGGACAAGGCAGGCTTTTCGAAGACATACTTGATTGGATCCATATTTGATATCAATAGAGTAGTGTGAGTCAGTGTGATACGATAGGAGAACTGACTTGGGATTTTGCGTTTGTGTTCGCACTTGTTCGGTTTAGCAAGAGTCGCCACCGACTTTTTATTTTATCCTAAGGAAAGGTCAAAAAGCACAGGAAATACCTTTGAGATGTTTTCTTGGGTTCAGGGGGTAGATTATTAAAAGGTAAGGTGCTAGAACCCTTTTCATCCATGGTAATCCATGGGCTCTTAGTTACTTTTTTTAGATCATTTGCCTTTTCTTTTCAATTGTTTGAAATGGTGCTTTGTGTGTGTGGTTTTGAAAATGTTTTGAAAAAGATGCCTTGTCTAGGATACCTTTGTAATGATTCTTGTTTGAATATATACAAAGGTGTGTGTCTTTCTGAAAATATTTTTCAATGGTTTTTGAAAGTTGTTTTGAAATTGTTTTGAAGTTGTGTTGTGAAGTGTGTTTGAAAAATGGCAAGGATGTTTTGCAAGATTTTTGATCAAGTAACTAAGAGTTGTCTACCCTATTTTACTCAAAGACCTTTCTTATGTTTTTAACCCTTTTTAACAGTGTTGTTTCACCATTGTGTTTGGTGAACAACCTTGTGTTAGGATGTTAAACGGGACAGGCGCGGGTCATCGCATACAATCATTGAAGGCAACTTGTGAGACGCTCTAGCAATTTTGTAAGGAGCGAGATCGTTTTATCGGAGGCAACATCGAGGGTCATCGAGGGACTATGATCTTTGTTTATTGAAGGGGCGTTTGCTAGAGTGTCTCATACTCGAGGGACATGATTGCATTTTCCGAGGCAACAAGCAAGGTTACCCTAGAGGTGCAAGTGTGAATGGTGTATTGATTTTCATGCGTTTATCTTGTATTAGGTTATCTAGCGATTGATTTTGAATCTTCGCATACAAATCCTAATTACTATACAGTATATTGAAAGCGGTAAATTACGGGAATTTAAAGTCTAAGTTATTACAAATAAGTATCCGGGGATGGGGGTACAAATTATTTACAAATGGGAATGAGTCTTATAATAATGTCCAAATATATATTACAACCAAATTGAACCGTTGCATTTCAATGTAAAAATTATTACAAATTATAAGATAAAGAAAATCAAAGAAATATGAGATGCATGTATTTATTTACAAATGAACAAACAAAATTTAACCTAGTGAAGATTAAGTGTTACTATTATTATTTTATGTGTTTTTATTGATTATGAAAAGAAAAAGTTTTAAAGAAAGAAAATTTATTTAAATTAAATCTTCTATTATATTTATGTACTTTTATTAATAATAATCATTAAAACAAGAAAACTAAATTAAGAAAATTAAAAAAAAAATTTAGTAAACCTTTAGTTTTATTATTCACAAGAAACAAATTATGAAAGTAAAAATAATGGGTTTTAACAAAGTTAAAAAAGATGATGGGCCTTAGGAATTATACTTGGCCCAAAGTGGTACAAAAAGAAAAAACAAAAGAAACTGAATGGAAAATGGGGGATATGCGCTAGCCAGATGTATTGTGGGCTTAGCAATTTGGGGCGCACGGGCCCAGAATGAATGTTGTGACAATTCTTTTAGGGTTTGACATTGTTTAGGGTTTTGTATGCTTTGGTTATAGCGGCGCCGCTCCTCTCATCTTCTTCGTTTCTCTTCGTCTTTCTCAAGCCTATGAGCTTCTGATTCTCCTCTAGCCTTAAGCTGCCAAGGCGCCACCCTCTCTCGTTCTTTTCCTCCTCACATTGGCCTACGTTTTTGGGTTCGAACGGTATGAATCATTATCTTTTGTGCCTTAGGGTTTTTTACAGTTTGCTCATTTGTTTGATTCTTGCATGCACGTTTTTATTTATGGCTTTTAATGCTTGATATGCAGTAAAAAAGTTGAGAACAAACTTACCTTGGGGAGGATTGAGAGGAAAAGGGAGGGAGCGAAGAGGGATCGGTGGCGCTTCTGGTGGCCGGAGCGGAGGATGAAGATGACGGCGTTTTTGGTATTTTTGTTGTTCTTTATATTGTTTGATGATGAGTGTCTGAAAACTTGCTCGAAACCTTTGCTTGCTTTCGTTTCTTGTTGATGATGAAGGATATACTTCTGAAATTCTTCCTTTTTGATATGTTTTTGTTGGCTTGATGATTCGTTGATGATGAAACTATATTCTGAAACTTTTGCTCCTTTATTTGTTTCTGGATCTCTTCCTTTCTTTTGGCTACTGGTTGTTCTATGATGAAAATATATTCAGAAAACTTCTTTGTTGTTTTGCCTCTAAACTCTTCCTCTCTCTTTGTTGACTGAATAATGATGATGAATTTGTTCTGAAAAGACTAGCTTTTGAACTGAGCTTGATGATTTTTGTTGATTCTCTTCCTTCCTCTGGATGTTTGTTAATGATGAAAGATCTGAAACTTGTTGTTTGAACTTGTTACAACTTGTTAGTAGGTTTGAGCAAGCTGGTTTGATTTGTTGTGCTTGTAGACTGTTTGTGTTTGGACTGGACTGTGTTGTTAGTTTTGTAAACTTGTAATGCAAGTTTTGTGTTTTGGCTTGCTTGATATGGGAAGCAGGTTTTTGATTTTGGTTTTTGACAGCAGTTCTGAGTTTGTTTTTTGAGATGCAATTTTGCAGATTTGTGAGTTCGGCTTGCAGGTTTGTTGTGTAGTTGGGCAGGTTGTGACCAAGTTGCAGTTTGTGGCTTGAACTGTAAGTTTTTCTTGAAATGTAGTTTTGCAGATTTGTGAGTTTGGCTTGCAGGTTTGTTGTGTTTACTGCAATTTGTCTTGGGCTTGGCCTGGGTGTTTGTTGAGCTTGAGATGCAGATTTGTGATGCAGGTTTTGTGTTTTGGAGGCAGTTTTGCAGATTTGTGAGTTTTGTTTGCTTGAGGTGGGAAGCAGGTTTTTTTATTTTTGTTTGGCCTTTGGAACTGTAACTTGCAATTTTACAGGTTTGACAATAATTTTATGCAGGGTGCCTTGATAGCAGGTTTTCCATTTGTAAGGCAGGCTTGTGTTTTGGTTGTTTGGGTTTGCAGTTTAGCAGGTTTGTAACTTGTAGTTTTTGGTAAGTTGCAGGCTGTTGAGTTTTGTGTTTTGGAAGCAGGCTTCAGGTTTGCTTTGGGCTTGCAAGTTTTTGACTTGCAGGTTGTGAAGTTTTTGGTAAGCAGGTTTGCTTTTTGTTTGTGTTTTCAAGCAGGTTTAGCAGTTTTGCTCTATATCTTCCTTTTTCTCTCTACTGGACTGTTAGACTGTTATATCTTTTCATTTTGTTCCTCTTACTGCCTTTTACAGCCTTCCTTTAGCCAAAACTGTAAAACCTATTCACTAGGTTCTCTCTTTCTTCTCTCTCCCAAAAGCACTTTTAATTGCTTATTATATTTAAAATTCTGAAAAGTTTGCTGGCCAGAAAATGATGATGGCTTGGACAAGCCTTCTTGCTTGTAACTTGTAACTAGTTGCTGCATTGTGTACTTTTGTTGCTTTTGCTAGTTACTATGCTTTTTGTAACTCAATTTGCAGTACAGTTTGCTTGGTTAATGCAGCTTGAAACTCAGTTTGCAGTTCAGTTTGCTTTGCAACTTGCCTATGTTTTTGCATTTTGAGTTAATTGTATGCTTGCAATTTTATATCTTTTATTTTTCTCTCTGTGAACCGAGAAGAGCGATCTTCTTGTGATTTGCAGAGAGAAAAATAAAATATGATGAACACAACATTTCTGATTCTGGCCGGCAGACTTTAATGATGATTTTTCTTTTTATCTGCTTGAAAATTCTTTTTTCAGTTAATTGCACTGATTTCATTTTCTTCTGTCTTTTGCAGGTAAGTACCAGTTGGATGATGGGGGACGCAGTAGAAAGTCAAAGATCTCAAGAGATTTAGGCTTAGATTTATTTTTTCATTTATTGTAAACAAATATTATTGCAAATACTATAAGTTGTAATCTTACAATATTCGAATAAAATTTGTAACAACATTTGAAATTAAAAAAAAAAAGTCTTTGTCAAATATCTTCCAATTTTTTCCTTGCATTGTTTATTTAATTATTTAAGACTCTTAAATGAAAATAATTGAAACTGTCTCAATAATTCTAATCCAGATGAAATAAATAATCAACAAACTTTGCAGTCTCACAACCTCGCATCAATCATAATACACGTAGTATTCCGATTAACATATGCGTTGTACAGTTAAACAAACAAACATTCCATAAACCTTTCACTCCACTGATCCAAACAAATGCCTTGATGTTCCAAACAAAAGTCTCAGCTCCTATCCCAGATAATTAGGTTTTGAGAAACAAGCGGTAAATTTGAACAAGCAATTTCTGATGATTCAATCTCTTCTGAGAGATGTGAGAGAAAAACCCTAATCCTGGATTACTGCCAAAGAAAAAATCTTCTTGATCAATTCCTGAGTCAATCTCAACAAAATCAGTGAAAACCCTAATTCTGGATCGACTGATAAAGAAAAATTTGTTTGACCGATTCTTGAGCCAATCTGAAAAATTAGAGAAAACCCCGAGGTTGTGATTTCTTGTGAAAAAGGGAGGGAAAATTTTGGGGTACAACAGTTGCCCCTGTTCAATCTTCTTGAACCTGAAGAGTTAGATTGGCAATTTTTCCGTTCATGATTCGAAGGTAAAAGATGATTGGACACTAGAGTGCCCATAAATTTGCACTCGTCAAAGCATAGTTGAGGGAATGGGCTTAAAGATGCCATTTGGAGATGTGACAGAATCTTGTCGGAGATGGGCTTAAAGATGCCATCCAAGAATGTTTGTTGAACTGTATGTTGTAGGTGAAAGAATTAGTATCAGAAAGGTATCCGTGTTTGGAACATCTCTGAGCTGGGGGTCTGAGTAAGCAATAGATTAGCATCCGTGTCGGGAGGCATCCGTGAACTGTTTTCAGAAATCCTTGAAGCCTGAAACTTGCTAAACTTATCCTGCGACGGGTAAAATATTAGTTGAAACACAAAGTTATGATGTATGATGCAATGTATGTGTTATATCAATGTTTATGATATGTGAATGTAATGAATGTGCATGTAAGCTGATTAGTCGTCTTGCTGAGGAAGATAAATCCTGGATAGCTGGAGATAATAAAATCTCTGACCGCTGTCGGGGAAAATAAATCCTTGACTGCTGTCGGGGATTGAAAATCCTTTGATCATTGAAAATGAGAAGTCATGGGACCACTATTGGGGAAATTAGGAGTTTGGGTTGTATGCCAATCTATTGGGGATTCCTGTTTTGAGGAGATCTTCGCCAGGGAATGTCTGAAAAACTATGTGAGGAATTGAGAATGAGATTCTTCATTCTGCTTGGGGAATTGGCGTTGAGGAGTCAAGAACGAGAATCTTCGATCTGCAGGGGATTTGAAATTCTGACAAATTATGCTGAGAGTAAAGAAAGCTCCGGAGAATCAAGGACGAGAGTCTTGATTTTGTTAGGGAGTAAGAAACTCTGTGGGGAATAGCCATACTGTTGAAAAGTAGCTATCCTGTTGGAGAGTAAAACTCAAGATTCTGGAAAAAGCTTATTCCTGTTTAGAAGAAGTTCAGGTTTAGGTTGTACGCCACTTTGAGAATGAGAATTTTCATTCTGTCGGGAATATCAGGAATTTAGGTTATACGCCACATTGAGAATGAGAATCTTCATTCTGTCGGGAATATCAGGTTATATGCCACTTTGAGAATGAGATTCTTCATTCTGTCGGGAATATCAGGAAGTTGAATTGTATACCACTTTGAGAATGAGAATCTTCATTCTGTCGGGAATATCAGAAGGTTGGGTGTATGCCAATCTACCGGGGAAGCAAAAATGAGAATCTTCATTCAGGCGTTTGGGTCAGAAGGTTGGGTGTATGCCAATCTACTGGGGAAGCAGGAATAAGAATATTCATTCTGTTAACGGTATTAGGAGCTTGGGAGTGTACCAATCTCTTGAGGTTTCAAGGATGAGAATCTTCATTCTGTTAACGGTATCAGGAGCTTGGGAGTATACCAATCTCTTGAGGTTTCAAGGATGAGAATCTTCATTCTGTTAACGGTATCAGGAGCTTGGGAGTATACCAATCTCTTGAGGTTTCAAGGATGAGAATCTTCATTCTGTTAACGGTATCAGGAGCTTGGGAGTATACCAATCTCTTGAGGTTTCAAGGATGAGAATCTTCATTCTGTTAACGGTATCAGAAGCTTAGGAGTATACCAATCTCTTGAGGTTTCAAGGATGATAATCTTCATTCTGTTAATAGTATCAGGAGCTTGGGAGTATACCAATCTCATGAGGTTTCAAGGATGAGAATCGTCATTCTGTTAACAGTATCAAGAGCTTGAGAGTATACCAATCTCTTGAGGTTTCAAGGATGAGAATCTTCATTCTTGAGAGAAAAAGAATTTTAGGAGCTTCAATTGTCCATTATTCTGCTGGTGAGTTGTTTTTGTTGAGATTTAAGAACTTGTCAGGAACTTGTCCGTAATTCGACTGAAGGAAAGCTTTGTCGCTTGAATTTGATTGTACCTTTCCTGAAAGGTAAAGGTTAGTTGCATATATCAAACAAAGATGTTCCCAAAATAAATGAGATCGCGTTGCATGATGTCTTAATGCACGGAGGTGTAATGTTTTTCAAGATGACCTTTCGTTGGGGAAAATAAATCTCGAGCTGATGAAGGAGAAAAGAGTTGGATTCTTCATCTCTGGTAGTGAAGATAATCAGAATAAATCGCTGAGAGATTTATTTGAAATATCAAAAACCTGGAATATCTTCCACTGACATAAGAAAACAGGGAGATCTTAGTGTTGATCTGACCAAAACAGAGAGGGTCTTGGATTAATTTTTACTCAACCGTATGATGGATGAATCTTTAACAACCGTAACTTTAAACAGGTGATGAAGGGATTTTTGACGACCGTAACTTCCAACAGGTGATGAAGGGATTTTTGACGACGTAACTTCCAACAGGTGATGAAGGAATCTTCGATGACTTATCAAACTGTGTGTGTTATGAATATTATTGAAATGTAATTTGTTTCGGAGTGTGATCGGTGGAAATAGAACTGACTGTTTTAGAATGCTGGTTCGCGAAATGTCGCGGTAAGCAAGAGTCGCCACCGTCTTTTATTTTCTCCAACAAGGAAAGGACAAAAGCATAGCAAAATTCCTTTTCGAGATGTTTCTCGGTTCGGGAGGTAGATTATAGAAAGGGAAGGTGTTAGCACCCTTTCTATCCGTGGTTATCCACGGGCTCTTAGGTACTTGCTCACTATGTTTTTAAAAATGTTTGCTTTTCTTGTGTTTGTGGGTTTTGAAAAAGTTTGTTTGAAAACTTCGATTCAACTCTTGTATCTGTCCTCAAGAGTGTATGAAGTGTTGTTTGAAAACTTTTGTAAGAAAATTGTAAGTGCGAAAAGTTGTTTCGTTTTGAAAGAGCAAGTACCTGAGAACCTCTACCTACTCAAAAGAAATTAAGCTGTGTAAATGTCCTTTAGACAGTACTATCCCACTATTGGAAAGTAGGTAGCACCGTCGTTGGAGTTTTTCGGGTTAATTCGATTATAGGGACATGTGGTCACCAAAGCAATAGTAGGACGCCTTAGCGGTAACCCTAGTGTCTTAGATCACTTTTTATCCGAGGCAACCGTTTTGAGGCAACTTGGATCTTTAGACAGGAGGGCAACCTCTAAAACACCCTATACTCAATGACCACGTCGAGGCAACCAAGTGAGGCGTACCCTAAGAGTGGCATGTGCACGTGTGTCAGGTTTCAGTTTATGTTATCTTTGCACATGTTATGGTGAGCTACGGGTTGATTTTAATTTCAGAGATAAGTCTTGTCATGCATAGCCTAATTAACATACATCTAACAGTTAATAGTTTGCGGGAAAGTAAACTAAGCTATTACAAGGCGTCGGGTATTTACATCGCCAAAAACAAACCCTTTAAAAAAGTAAATTGCGGGAAAATAAAGAAAGCGATAAAAAGGTCCTAATTAAAGCTATTACATCCTTGGAGCAATTACATAATATGGATCAAAAATTAATCAAGAATAAGAGAAATTGAATCGGGGAAGTCCTTAGGGTTTTGACCCTTTTTGAGAAAGAAAGAAGTTTTAGTTATTTGGCATTAAATTAAACCTAAAACTAATTAATTAATAAAAAGAAATATTTTTTTGGTTTTTTATGTTTTTTAGGAAATAAATAAAAAAAGTCAGAAGTTAGTAAAAACCCTAATTCTATGTTGATTTTAAAATATTGTAAAAATAATGAAATTAACCTAATTAAAACAACTAAATTAATTAATTATATTTATTTACAAAAATAACTAATTAAGGGTGAAATTAAAATAATAATAATAAACAAAAAATTATTTTCTGAATTTATTATGAAAAATTAATTTGGTTAATTTAAGTAATAATAATAATTATAGTAAATAATTAGAATAAAAGAAAATAAAAATAAAAGAGAAAAGGAATAAACTTGAAGGGGTGTTGGGCCAAATTCTGGAGGTGTGTTTGTAATTTTGAAGCCCAATTGCTCAAGCCTGTTTGAAATTCTGAGATCCTCCGTGCGCTGGTTGACCAAGGACTATGGTGATCATCCAGCTTTGGCCATTGGATCCACGCTTGCAGACATCTGGCACTTTGATAACTGGAGGTATATGATGGACCTCATTATGCAACCTGCACGTGAATATTCAAAGGAAAAGGAAATAAAGATTTTGGGGGACCTGGGATTCGAACCCAGGTCCCAATGGTCATATGCACACGTCCCTGCCACTCCACCAACTCGTTCCAATTGATTTTATAATATCCAGCAATTAATATATTGATAAACCAAATAATATGCAATAAAAAAATAAGCGCGCGTGTTTTCAAATTATCCAATGGTTTGCTAACACGTCCTCGTCTTCTTCCTTTGCCCTGTAAAAAGAATGTTAGATAGCGGGGGTTTTTAACCCCCACAAACTACAGCAAGGAATAATAGCAAATAGAGATACAATGCAAATAAATATTTCACGAGGGTTTGGTTTTGTTCGTCTTGTTCTGACGATTCCAACCATGGGTCTCACAAGTCTTAATTGTTCCTGGATTGCAAAGCCCCAATTCAAAGCTTATGAACCCTAAAAATTCAACTATGGCATCTTATGATCTATGGCGTTTCAGTTCAATTAAACGATATCATTAGCTTCATATAGTCCCTATCAATGCAAAACAAACAAGAAATCATGTTAAATGCTCATGAATTAGGCAATACGATTTTGGAAAAAAATAGCAAACCGTGAAACTGTAAGTGATGTATCTTTGAGTTATGAAACTGGAATTTGATTGCCACACGTTCTGGGAACCTCCTGCAATGTGTTAGAATCAACAAATTGCCTTGAATTGGCCTGGAATGTAAAAATCTGTTTTGCAATTTTCTTGAATTTTCTCAATATGCTATGGTCTGTTTCTGCAGCTTTCTCACGTGTTTTGCATCAGGGTTTTCTTGCATATATATAGAGGAATGGAATTAGGTCAAAACTTGAACAAGAATCCATTGAATTGATGATTTGATCTTTGATTGAAAATCAAATCTTTTTGCATTTTCATGATTGGAAAAGGTTGCCAATTTTGGATATTTTGCATCTTTGACTTTGAGCACGAAATTGCCAGCATATATTGACTATATTTCCTTCACAAAAAGATTGAAAAAAATCAAATCTTCTATTTTCCTACAATTTAAATTAATTAAATGAATTAATATCAATTAAAAATCCAATTAATTAATAAAAATAAGAAAATAAATTCAATTAAGCTTGATGGGTCGTGCATAGGGCATGGATGAAGTTTCAAGAAGAGATTTGAGGCACATTAGCAAAAATAAGGTGTTTTGAGCAAAGTTGACTTTTGCAAATTCATGAAAATTTCCCAACTTCTCCAATGCATATCTTGCTCAATTTTGATCATATGACCATGTTCTTGGACATTTTGGAAAGGCCTTGAAGTCCTCTAACCAATGCCTTTGGTCCCATGTCATTTGGATTTACCAATCTCAAGTTATGGCCTTTGACTCAAAGTGCATTTTTGTTGACTTTTGAATTTGACCTATAATGTAGAAATTGATGACTTCTTGTGAGAGCATTTTCTGATCTTTGAGTGTGAAGATAGACTGTAGGATACTGCATTCCCTTCAAAATGAGCATTGGATGGGATTTTTCTAACAAAACATGAAAAAGTTATGCCCTGGTCAAGATACAGTTGACTTTTCTGCTGTCCAAAAATAGTAACTTTTTGCATCTTTGTGATTTTTGAGTTATTCTTGTGGAATCATTATCAAGACTTGATCAAATGATGATTGTGAACTCAAAATGAGATGTTGACCAAAAATTCTGACTTTTGACTGCAAAATGACCATTTTGCCCGTGCAGTTGACTGTGGATCAAATAGGGCTTTTGACTGTGCAACTTGGCACTGTGAGTCTTGAAACTTGGCATGTAGGTGCTTGAGAATGTATATAGGCCTATGAGACTTGATTGAACCATTGAGAACCCCAAATTCCTTGAGAGAACCAAAACCATAATTTCAGCTGTCTTAGGAGGTGGTTTGACTGTACAACCCTTGAGCCATTTTGAAGATCATTCTTGACAAATCTTGAGGAATATGGGAGGGCAAATTTTGGGGTACAACAGTTTCCCCTGTTCAATCTTCTTAAACCTGAGGATGTAGATTGGCTTGCGGGCCTTTCGTGATCCGAAGGTGGAAGATGATTGAACACTAGAGTGCCAAGAAATTTGCACTCGCATGGTGTAGTATCAGCAATGTGATGTCGGGAATGGGCTTACAGATGCCATTTGGAGAGATAATGGATAGGAGGATGGGCTTATAGATGCCATCTGGAGATGTGACAGAATCTTGTCGGGGATGGGCTTACAGATGCCATTTGGAGATTGTTTGTTGAATTGTAACTTGGTAGTTTGAGAGAAGGAACCTGTGTAGGGTTGCCTGATGATGAGTCCATGTAAAACTGCATCTGAAAGAGAAGGAACCGGTGTAGGGTTGCCTGATGATGGTCAAGTAGATAGTTGTCCTGTCTGGTTTCAGGTATTAATCTCTGACCAGAGAAAGAAAGATAGTTTACTGGCCTGTTATAGGTGTTGATCTTCAATCTCTTCATGTAGATAACTTTCCTGGCTAGTTACAGGTATAGATCTACAATCAGTTCATATAGGTGGTTTTCCTGTCTGGTTTCAGGTGTTAACCTACAATCAATCATCCACAGATATTTTCCTGACTTGCTACAGGTATTAATCCGGAACTTGAAAAGGTTGGTCAAGGAGATACTGTCCTGGCTGGTTTCAGGTATTGATCTCTGACCTGAGAAAGAAAGGCTTCCTGGCTTGTTTCAGGTATTACTCTTCAATCTCTTCATGTAGATAATTTCCTGGCTTGCTACAGGTATTAATCCATAATCAGTCGTCCACAGATATTTTCCTGGCTTGCTACAGGTATTAATCTGGAACTTGAAAAGGTTGGTCAAGGAGATACTGTCCTGGCTGGTTTCAGGTATTGATCTCTGACCTGAGAAAGAAAGGCTTCCTGGCTTGTTTCAGGTATTACTCTTTAATCTCTTCATGTAGATAATTTCCTGGCTTGCTACTGGTATTAATCCACAATCAGTCGTCCACAGATATTTTCCTGGCTTGCTACAGGTATTAATCTGGAACTTGAAAAGGTTGGTACGGGAGATATTGTCCTGGCTGGTTTCAGGTATTGATTTCTGACCTGATAAAGAAAGGCTTCCTGGCTTGTTTCAGGTATTACTCTTCAATCTCTTCATGTAGATAATTTCCTGGCTTGCTACAGGTATTAATCCACAATCAGTCGTCCACAGATATTTTCCTGGCTTGCTACAGGTATAAATCTGGAACTTGAGAAAGGTTGGTCAAGGAGATATTGTCCAGGCTGGTTTCAGGTATTAATCTCTGACCTGAGAAAGAAAGGCTTCCTGGCTTGCTTCAGGTATTACTCTTCAATCTCTTCATGTAGATAACTTTCTTGGCTAGTTACAGGTGTAGATCTACAATCAATCGTCCACAGATATTTCCTGGCTTGCTACAGGTATTAATCCGGAACTTGAAAAGGTTGGTCAAGGAGATACTATCCTGGCTGGTTTCAGGTATTGATCTCTGACCTGAGAAAGAAAGGCTTCCTGGCTTGCTTCAGGTATTACTCTTCAATCTCTTCATGTAGATAACTTTCCTGGCTAGTTACAGGGTGTAGATCTACAATCAATCGTCCACAGATATTTCCTGGCTTGCTACAGGTATTAATCCAGAACTTGAAAAGGTTGGTCAAGGAGATACTGTCCTGGCTGGTTTCAGATATTGATCTCTGACCTGAGAAAGAAAGGCTTCCTGGCTTGCTTCAGGTATTACTCTTCAATCTCTTCATGTAGATAACTTTCCTGGCTAGTTACAGGTGTAGATCTACAATCAATCGTCCACAGATATTTCCTGGCTTGCTACAGGTATTAATCCGGAACTTGAAAAGGTTGGTCTAGGAGATACTGTCCTGGATGGTTTCAGGTATTGATCTCTGACCTGAGAAAGAAAGGCTTCCTGGCTTGTTTCAGGTATTACTCTTCAATCTCTTCATGTAGATAACTTTCCTGGCTAGTTACAGGTGTAGATCTACAATCAATCGTCCACCGATATTTTCTGGCTTGCTACAGGTATTAATCCGGAACTTGAAAAGGTTGGTCAAGGAGATATTGTCCTGGCTGGTTTCAGGTATTGATCTCTGACCTGAGAAAGAAAGGCTTCCTGGCTTGCTTCAGGTATTACTCTTCAATCTCTTCATGTAGATAACTTTCCTGGCTAGTTACAGGTGTAGATCTACAATCAATCGTCCACAGATATTTCCTAGCTTGCTACAGGTATTAATCCGGAACTTGAAAAGGTTGGTCAAGGAGATACTGTCCTGGCTGGTTTCAGGTATTGATCTCTGACCTAAGAAAGAAAGGCTTTCGTGCTTGTTTCAGGTATTACTCTTCAATCTCTTCATGTAGATAATTTCCTGGCTTGCTACAGGTATTAATCCATAATCAGTCGTCCACAGATATTTTCCTGGCTTGCTACAGGTATTAATCTGGAACTTAAGAAAGGTTGATGGTAATCATCTTTGGATTGACCTTTTCCTGAAAAGGTAAAACGTTAGTTGTATGCAATGTCATGATGTATGAAATGCATGATGTCGTGATGTTCTCAAAATAAATGAGATTGTATGATATGATTGCGTATGTGCATGTATCATGATGTATGAAAATGTGATGTTTTAACCGGGGAAAATAAATCCCGGATAGCTGCTGGAGAATGAAGTTGAATTCTTCTTTTCTGTTGGGGATGATGAACGAAGGTGATTGTATGAATAAACCGGTAGGAGAAGATGACTCTGTTGGGGAATAAACCTGGTGACGAGATTACTCTGCAGGGAATTACTCTGTGGGGAAGAGATGATTCACTAATATTTTGGCGATAACTCCGCTGGGGATAGAAAGAACTTCGTTGGGGATGATCTTTCAGTTGCAACTTGCTGAGGATAACCCAGTTAGACTCTGGTGGGGGGATAACCTTGGTATTCTGCAGGGGATAAGCTTCCAGAATCTACCGGGGAAGATTATTCAACCTTGGTGGGGAAGCTTTTTAGACTGCGCTGGGAAATGGCTCCACTGGGGGTATCTTGTATTCCGCCGGGGAACATTCTTATACTCTGTTGAGGAATATTAAGAACGTCGGGGATGCTCTTTACGCTTGCTGGGGAATATTGAGACCTTCTGGGGATACCCAACTTCTTTGGGGATGATGGTAGACCAACTCTGCTTGGGGGAGAGTATTGCCGATTCGTTCATGATTGCAGGTCTCAGTGGGGAGAGCTTCCATTACGGTCTTACTCTGCGGGGAGTGAAGGTATCTTGGTCATATTCTTCAGCCGAACCTACCTTGGTACCTTGGTGGATCGAGCAACTGCACAGTCCGGGCAATTCTTATTGCCCCAGTTTCTGCGGGAGAAGAAGGCCTATGAGGCATTTGATAACTGCCGATTGACAAATCCTCTTCTAGTAGGCAAGTGACGAGATGACGGGACATAGTCGTACGCTTTTGATCCCTAACTTATGCCCGGACTTCCCTTTTGGGTTTTCAGTCCATCGGGATACCCTTTTTTTGCCCAAGCCGCCTTTTCAGGTTTTCGACTTGTCGGGTGTACATATTTTTCATTTTCATCCCTTATTTTTGCCCGAACCCTTTTGGTTCGCCGGGAAGCCCTTATTTTTTCCTAGGCCAGTCGACCTAGCGGTTCTTTGATTATGCGTCATATTTTTTTGACTATGTCCATGCTCTCAGGATGTAGGGATTTGTCACTGTCGGTAGTGTTGTGTTGCCATACTACCAGAAGATGTCTGATCATGCAGGATTCGTTGCTGGAATTCATGTCCAATGCCCCAAGTGATTCAGATGGAGATCTGCCCTTGGCTATTTGGCATCTTGAATCTTGACTTGACTGCCCCAGATGATGGACAATGATCATGTCGTGCCCCTTGATTGGAAGTGTTTTTCCACTTGATGTGATCCTTTTTATTGAAAAGGTTTTTGTTCATAAGATATTCATCGTGCGAATTTCTCTGATGTTCGAACAAATAGTCGTATGCAAACAATGTTATTTTAAGAATGCAAAGCTTATGTCTGTCTTGAAGTAAAATGCAGTTTTCAATAAAACAAGTGAATTTTTGTAAAACGTAATGTCAACTCAAGATATTACAGCAAGCCCTATTGGAGTCAGGATACCTTTCGTAACAGTATGCTTTCGAACTAACCCATGCTTCAGCTAGGACTTTTAAGGGTTATAACGTGGCCTGGTTCACGGTTTAAGAAACAAAGGATAAAGGCTCAAATTTTATTTGTACCCACTCGTTCTTCGTGATGTTCTTCGATCCTAAACTCAACTAATCGTGCGTTAGATCTTGTTTGAGTCTTTTCTCTGATATTCCGGTGATGGTTCGGATACTGACAATTTATTTTGAACAGGCAGTCATTTTGTTGAGAGTCTGTAGGATCTCTTTCTTTTTGATTTTATTATCCCTGTCTTTTGCCTGAACTGTTTCTTTTGTGATTACAGTCAGCGGGATGCCCCAGTTTTTTGTAAGTCTCCTTCATAGGTTTTGACTTATTGGGCTTTTATTTTGAGAGATAATGACTGCCTGTCTTGACGATTATTCGGAACCATCACTGTCTTTTTGTCTCGGAAGGACTTCTTTGATGCCATTCATTGTGCACCTGGATCAGCTGAGAGAACTACCCTGCCCCAGGTTATGATTAAGGGTTTTAATTTTCGAAAAGAAAAACTCCAACTTCTTTGGCTCAAAGGGGTTGACGAGGGATTATCTTCCTTATAACTCCATTGTTTAGGATTTGAAACAATGCCTGTACCTCATCAGCGGGGTCTGTTCAAAAGCATATTGTAAAGATCGTGGTATCGTTTTCGTCATCCTCCCTCAAAAGGTTTAGAATTTTTTAATCGGGAGTTGAACATCAAAAAAAGGAAATATGAAGTAATTTAAGCATAGTGAAAATAATTAATTCAAAACAGACACGTGTAATGAATTAATGAAATAAAATAGTTTGACATGATAATTGTTTGAATAAGCAAAGAAAAATATAACTTAAGAATCCAAATGAACAAAAGTGCTTTCAATCCTAGCCATGTTTTGGCAAGGGAGCAGTGATCACATTGGGAGTCTCAGGAGAGTCAAATTCAATTTCCTTAGCCTCAATTAGGTCTTGAACCTTGTTCTTCAGAGCCCAACAATCATTTGTATTATGCCCCGGGCTATCAGCGTGATAAGCGCAGCGGGCGTTGGGATTATACTTTTGTGATGTTGTATTTAAAACCTTTGGAGCTTCTTTTAAGGTCACCAAATTGGTCGTCAGTAACTGTGGCAATATCTGAGACAAGGTCATGCTGAGACGAGTGAATTGCCTTCTAGGTCTCTCACCCCTTTGTTGGTTGTGATGCTGAGGAGCATCGACATGTTTTGAAATGACCACCGCGTTGACAGTTGGGCGGTGTTCAGATCTGTTTTGTCTTCTTGAACCATAGACAACACTAGATTCTTTCTTGAACAGTTTCTTCTCAGTGCTCGATGAGGCATCCTTTTGTATCTTCCCTGCCTTGATACCAGCTTTGATCCTCTCACCAGTCAAGATAAGGTCTGTAAACCCGGCTGAAGAATTTCCAGTCAAATGGTTAAAGAATGGACCAGACAGGGTCCCCAGAAACATATCAACCAGCTCACGATCAGTTAAAGGTGGTTGCACCCTTCCGGCAAGGTCCCTCCACTTTTGGGCGTACTCTTTAAATCCTTCACCTGTCCCTATCGACATACCCTGGAGTTGGGTACGCGTAGGAGCAAGGTCGGAATTATATTGATACTGCTTATAGAACACAGTAGCCAAATCCTCCCAGTTGCGGATACTGGCCCCATCCAGCTGATAGAACCATTCGAGTTGAGTCCCTGAAAGACTATCCTGAAAGAAATGGATCCACAAATTCTTGTCAGCGGTATAAGGCTGGATCTTCCTTACATACGACCGGAGGTGCAGCTTTGGGCAGGAGGCTCCGTCATATTTGGCAAAAGCAGGTGCCTTAAACTTATGTGGAATCACCACCCCAGAGGATAAGCCTAGGTCTCCAAAGTCCAACCCGGGCACATTATGTATCTCCATGGCGCTCAAGCGGTCTTCCAGTTGTTTGTACTTATCCTCAGCAGGAGGGTATTGTTCTTCATCATAATCCGTCTCGTTGTCAGAGACCACGGGACTAGGAACCCTTCTCTCTTGTGGGTTGTCTTTGCCTACAGATGAGGTAGTCAGCTCAACCTCATTCTGCAGTCCATTCCCAAATCTGCGTCTAGTGTTGAACAAGACGGTCCTCTTCTTCTTCTTCTTCTTCCTCTCTTTCAGAATCAGAGTCTTCAAATCCTGTTGACCCTGGGCTAGGCTCATAACCAACTCTTGGAACTGGGCATTCTGGGCCTGGAGGGCCTTGATAGCTTGTTCAGCGGAAGGTTCAGTGGACATGATGATTGCTGAAATAAACAGCGAATAAGATAAGTGACCTGTAGAAGGGTACATGTAATGCAATGATATGTATGATATGAATGCAATGTTTTCAAGGATCTCGCGGGGTAAACAGAGAAACTTGTTAGAATTTGAATCCGGTAGCTTGATTGAAGGAACTTCATGTTGCTGAGAGTCCTTCTTCAAGAGTCAAAGCTCACCATATCAAGTGGGTCATAGCCCTTGACTCAAGTTATCGTGTTTTGATCTCCAAACAACCTTGGCTAGAGGAAAATAAATCCCCTTTACCCCTTGCTAGACATTTAGTTCATCAAGGCCTGCATCACAAACCCTTGAGATCCTTGAAAAGGGTTAGTCCTTATGCAAGATGTATGCAATGTTATGATGTGATGATGTTATGATGTTATGATAAAGGCACACCACAAGTATTCACAAAAGGCAAACATGGTAAAGGCACATAAGTCACACAAAGGAGCCCTTAGATTTCAGGCTGGCATGAAGTTTAGGTACTACCCTCTTTCAGTTTCAGTTGGTTAAGACCTGTCCTAGAAAATAGTAATCGGGTTCTAGAGGATCTCAATATCACTGACTACCCTCGATCGGTCATAATTCCAGTTTAGCAACCTTTTCTTGCGGTCGGAACCATCGCGAGAGTTTAGCCTCAATGAGTGTAGCATACTGCTACTGTTCTATGGCCAAGTTGGTCAATTTAAGGTTCTAAGGTCAGTTGGTGCTTAATGACTCCTCAGAAGACCCATATTCTCCTCGTTCCAACACAAGGGATATCGGTACAGACCAAGGTGTCACACCAACGTAGCTACTGCTTCACCCGTGTCGGTCTACGCCGGACAGGTCCCTCACAGTTTATTGCTACTTACCTAAAGGGTATTCCCCAGATCCGAGTTAGGATCTATAAAACTCCGATACAAACCCACAAAATTAAAGCATACAGAGCATACATTTGAAAACATAAGCGATCTTATCCTAAGGTATACCCCACATTTATAATCCCCAACAGAGTCGCCAGTTCTGTGATCGGTGGAAATAGAACTGACTGTTTTGGAATGTTGGTTCGCGAAATGTCGCGGTAAGCAAGAGTCGCCACCGTCTTTTATTTTCTCCAACAAGGAAAGGACAAAAGCACAGCAAAATTCCTTTTCGAGATGTTTCTCGGTTCGGGAGGTAGATTATAGAAAGGGAATGTGTTAGCACCCTTTCTATCCGTGGTTATCCACGGGCTCTTAGGTACTTGCTCACTATGTTTTCAAAAATGTTTGCTTTTCTTGTGTTTGTGGGTTTTGAAAAAGTTTGTTTGAAAACTTCGATTCAACTCTTGTATCTGTCCTCAAGAGTGTATGAAGTGTTGTTTGAAAACTTTTGTCAGAAAAGTGTAAGTGCGAAAAGTTGTTTCGTTTTGAAAGAGCAAGTACCTGAGAACCTCTACCTACTCAAAAGAAATTAAGTTGTGTAAATGTCCTTTAGACAGTACTATCCCACTATTGAAAAGTAGGTAGCACTGTCGTTGGAGTTTTTCGGGTCAATTCGATTATAGGGACATGTGGTCACCAAAGCAATAGTAGGACGCCTTAGCGGTAACCCTAGTGTCTTAGATCACTTTTTATCCGAGGCAACCGTTTCGAGGCAACTTGGATCTTTAGACAAGAGGGCGACCTCTAAAACACCCTATACTCAATGACCACGTCGAGGCAACCAAGTGAGGCGTACCCTAAGAGTGGCATGTGCACGTGTGTCAGGTTTCAGTTTATGTTATCTTTGCACATGTTATGGTGATCTACGGGTTGATTTTAATTTCAGAGATAAGTCTTGTCATGCATAGCCTAATTAACATACATCTAACAGTTAATAGTTTGCGGGAAAGTAAACTAAGCTATTACATGGCGTCGGGTATTTACATCGCCAAAAATAAACCCTTTGAAAAAGTAAATTGTGGGAAAATAAAGAAAGTGATAAAAAGGTCCTAATTAAAGCTATTACATCCTCGGAGCAATTACATAATATGGATCAAAAATTAATCAAGAATAAACATACGCGCGAGAGAAATTGAATCGGGGAAGTCCTTAGGGTTTTGACCCTTTTTGAGAAAGAAAGAAGTTTTAGTTATTTGGCATTAAATTAAACCTAAAACTAATTAATTAATAAAAAGAAATATTTTTTTAGTTTTTTATGTTTTTTAGGAAATAAATAAAAAAAAGTCAGAAGTTAGTAAAAACCCTAATTCTATGTTGATTTTAAAATATTGTGAAAATAATGAAATTAACCTAATTAAAACAACTAAATTAATTAATTATATTTATTTACAAAAATAACTAATTAAGGGTGAAATTAAAATAATAATAATAATAAACAAAAAATTATTTTCTAAATTTATTATGAAAAATTAATTTGGTTAATTTAAGTAATAATAATAATTATAGTAAATAATTAGAATAAAAGAAAATAAAAATAAAAGAGAAAAGGAATAAACTTGAAGGGGTGTTGGGCCAAATTCTGGAGGTGTGTTTGTAATTCTGAAACCCAGTTGCTCAAGCCTATTTGACATTCTGAGATCCTTCGTGCGCTGGTTGACCAAGGACTATGGTGATCATCCAGCTTTGGCCATTGGATCCACGCTTGCAGACATCTGGCACTTTGATAACTGGAGGTATATGATGGACCTCATTATGCAACCTGCACGTGAATATTCAAAGGAAAAGGAAATAAAGATTTTGGGGGACCTGGGATTCGAACCCAGGTCCCAATGGTCATATGCACGCGTCCCTGCCACTCCACCAACTCGTTCCAATTGATTTTATAATAGCCAGCAATTAATATATTGATAAACCAAATAATATGCAATAAAAAAATAAGTGCGCGCGTTTTCAAATTATCCAATGGTTTGCTAACACGTCCTCGTCTTCTTCCTTTGCCCTGTAAAAAGAATGTTAGATAGCGGGGGTTTTTAACCCCCACAAACTAAAGCAAGGAATAATAGCGAATAGAGATACAATGCACATAAATATTTCGCGAGGGTTTGGTTTTGTTCGTCTTATTCTGACAATTCCAACCATGGGTCTCACAAGTCTTAATTGTTCCTGGATTGCAAAGCCCCAATTCAAAGCTTATGAACCCTAAAGATTCAACTATGGAATATTGTGATCTATGGCGTTTCAGTTCAATTAAATGATATCATTAGCTTCATATAGTCCCTATCAATGCAAAACAAACAAGAAATCATGTTAAATGCTCATGAATTAGGCAATACGATTTTGGAAAAAAATAGCAAACCGTGAAACTGTAAGTGATGTATCTTTGAGTTATGAAACTGGAATTTGATTGCCACACGTTCTGGGAACCTCCTGCAATGTGTTAGAATCAACAAATTGCCTTGAATTGGCCTGGAATGTAAAAATCTGTTTTGCAATTTTCTTGAATTTTCTCAATATGCTATGGTCTGTTTCTGCAGCTTTCTCACGTGTTTTGCATCAGGGTTTTCTTGCATATATATAGAGGAATGGAATTAGGTCAAAACTTGAACAAGAATCCATTGAATTGATGATTTGATCTTTGATTTAAAATCAAATCTTTTTGCATTTTCATGATTGGAAAAGGTTGCCAATTTTGGATATTTTGCATCTTTGACTTTGAGCACGAAATTGCCAGCATATATTGACTATATTTCCTTCACAAAAAGATTGAAAAAAATCAAATCTTCTATTTTCCTACAATTTAAATTAATTAAATGAATTAATATCAATTAAAAATCCAATTAATTAATAAAAATAAGAAAATAAATTCAATTAAGCTTGATGGGTCGTGCATAGGCCATGGACGAAGTTTCAAGAAGAGATTTGAGGCCCATTAGCAAAAATAAGGTGTTTTGAGCAAAGTTGACTTTTGCAAATTCATGAAAATTTCCCAACTTCTCCAATGCATATCTTGCTCAATTTTGATCATATGACCATGTTCTTGGACATTTTGGAAAGGTCTTGAAGTCCTCTAACCAATGCCTTTGGTACCATGTCATTTGGATTTACCAATCTCAAGTTATGGCCTTTGACTCAAAGTGCATTTTTGTTGACTTTTGAATTTGACCTATAATGTAGAAATTGATGACTTCTTGTGAGAGCATTTTCTGATCTTGGAGTGTGAAGATGGACTGTAGGAGATTGCATTCCCTTCAAAATGAGAATTGGATGGGATTTTTCTGACAAACCATGAAAAAGTTATGCCCTGGTCAAGATACAGTTGACTTTTCTATTGTCCAAAAATAGTAACTTTTTGCATCTTGTTGATTTTTGAGTTATTCTTGTGGAATCATGATCAAGACTTGATCAAATGATGATTGTGAACTCAAAATGATATGTTGACCAAAAATTCTGACTTTTGACTGCAAAATGACCATTTTGCCCTTGTAGTTGACTGTGGATCAAATAGGGCTTTTGACTGTGCAACTTGGCACTGTGAGTCTTGAAACTTGGCACGTAGGTGCTTGAGAATGTATATAGGCCTATGAGACTTGATTGAACCATTAAGAACCCCAAATTCCTTGAGAGAACCAAAACCCTAATTTCAGTTGTCTTAGGAGGTGGTTTGACTGTACAACCCTTGAGCCATTTTGAGGATCATTCTTGACAAATCTTGAGGAATATGGGAGGGCAAATTTTGGGGTACAACACGGAGAATAAATCCTTGACAAATGTTGGGGAAATAAACCCATGACTGCTGGTCTGCTAGAGAGGTGATGAACTTCTCGAGGACGCTTGAATTTCTTTTCAGAAAGATTTCGGAGAGATTCGTCATTGCCCCTAGTATCAGATGTTTGTGGCACTACCAGGAAACTTGGACTGTATGTAACACTTTGATAAGATTGACGTTTAAATTCCCCAAGTGATGGTGAGGGAGACTTGACCCAGGTTAATCTACAATTGAGAGATTTCTTAAAACCTTGACTGGACTGTCCCAGGTTTAGTGGACTTTGAAATATTTGTTGAAATCTTGACTAGATTGCCCCATGTTTACTGGAAAATATCATATCAGGCCCCTTTTTGTTGATAGGAGATTTTTGCAACGGGAGTGTCATCCCACTTGAAGTGATTTTATTCACCGAGAGAGCTTTCGTTCCTCCGAACATTCATTGTATGAATTTCTTCGCTGTCAAACAAATAACCATGTGCAAACAACGATATTCAAATATTGCAAAGTTTATGCTTGTCTCGAAGTTTTGAAAAATGCGTTTTTTGGTAGAAAATTTTTATAAGACAAATTCAACACAAGATTTAGAGCAAAGCCTTACAGGAGTCAGGATACCTTTTGTAACAGTATGCTTTCGAACTAACCCATGCTTCAATTAGGACTTTTGAAGGGTTGTAACGTGGCTTGGTTCACGGTTTAAGAAACAAAGGATAAAGGCTCAAAGTATATTTGTACCCACCCGCTCTTCATGATGTTCTTCAATCCTAAACTCAGTTAATTGTCCGTCGAACTCTATTCGAGTTTGGAACGACGTTTTGGTGATGGTTCACACAAGTTGGATTTTATGGGAAGGCAGTCATTTTTGCAACATTTTTCATGTTGTTGAAGATTTATAACGATCTTTTTCTTTTGATTCATTATCCCTAACTTTTGCCTGATTGTTCCTGTTTTCGAGATTACAGTCAGCGGGATGCCCCAGCTTTCTTAAGCCTCCCTTGTAGGTTTTGACTCAGTGGGCTTTTATCTTTTGAGAGATAATGACTGCCTATGATATAAATAACCATCACTGTCTTTTGGTTCCAAAGGAATGTTTTTGATGTCATTCGTTGTATTACGAACTGAGAGTTTGCGACTTCAATGCGCATCTTTTGAATTAACTGAGAGACTACCCTGCCCCAGGTTTGATTAAAGTTTTCAACTTGTGTTTAAAACAGAAAACTTCTACTTCTTTGGCTTGAAAGGGTTGACTAGGGATTATCTTCCTTATAACTCCAGTGTTTAGGATTTGAAAGAAACGCTTGTACATCGTCAGCAAGGTCTGTCCAAAAGCATACTGTATGAGATTATGGTATTGTTTTCGTCATCCTCCATCTAAAGGCTTGTAACTTTTATCAAGAGTTAAATATCATAAAGAAAGTTGGAAGCATAATTCAAAAATATTGAATACGAATGGATGAATTCAAGACAAACATATGCAATGCATTAATGAAACAGAGTTTGACATCAACAGATAATTGTTTGAATAACAAAAGAAATTACAACTTAAGAATTCAAATGAAACAAAAGCCTCTTAGTTCAAACTTGTCATTTCAGGTGGAGAACCCTCAGCGGAAAATTTTCATCTCGCCATCCGGCATGAATTTCAGCACTCCATTGTCAATCAAGTCTTGGATCTTGTTTTTCAAAGCCCAACAGTCGTCGGTGTCATGTCCAGGACTATAGGAGTGGTATACACAAAATGCGTCGGGGTGATAGCCAGGAGCAGAGGTATTTGGATTCCGAAGAGGATCCTTTAAAGCAAGCAGATTGACCTCCAACAAGCGTTTCAGTATTAGAGATGATGGTATGTCAGTCTCAGAGAAATGTCTTCCAAACGTATTTTTCTTACGCCGATTACCCTGTTGACGCTGGCGAGGTTGTTGCTGGGCTTGTGACCCTGAAGCAAGTTTGGGAGCCTTTCCCTTGTCTTCTTGTCTCAAAGGAGGTTAAATGATGACTTGATCTTAAACCCTAGTTGTTTGCCCCATTTTGTTATCTTGAAGCAGTTTGTTGACGAGGACTCTGAGCTCCTCTTGTCTTTGAGCCAGGTCTTGAATGAGAGCCATCTGGCCCACCAGCTGTCCCATCATTTGGATCTTCATTGTTGCCAACTCAATCTGTAGCCCTTCCAACTAATCATTCCTGATGCCGCCTGGATTCCCTAGGACCATGCCCCTTGTGAGGAGAGCTTTCACCTCTTCTTGCCCATGGGACAGGTTCAAGAACATTTCTTGAAGTTGAGCGTTTTGAGCCTGGATATCTTCGATAGTCCTCTCTAGATCCATCTCTACTTAAATAAATAGTAGGAGAATAAGGAAACCTGAAAGGGAAAACCTGTCATGATGTGGATGCATGTTATGTGGATGCATGTTTTCAAGGATCTCGTGGGGTAAACACAAGAAAATGTTAGAGATTGAACTTCGATCAACATCTTTGATTGGAGAACTTTGCATTGGTGGATGTCTTTCCACGGGAATCAAGCTCACCATGTCAAGTGGGTCATAGCCCCTGATTCAAGTTGTTGCACTTGATCTTTGACGGCGTTTGTTTAGAGGAAAATCCTCTTGTCCTTTGGTAGATGTCTGGTTCAACGTGCCCCTGCATCAAAGACCCTCGAGATCCTCGAAATGGTTATTGAAAATGCTATGGTATGATGTTATGATGTTATGTACAGGTATGCGGAAGTAAGCAAGTGTATATACATATAATCACATTCACACAAAGCAGACAAGTCTTTAGGTTTAGGCTTGCATGGGGTTTGTAGGTAAGTACCCTCTTTGAAGTTAATTGGCTCAACCTGTCCTACAAATAGAAACCGGTTTCTAAGGAGCTCAATATCACTGGATTATTTTCTGTGTTTATTGTTTTGGTTTAGCCACTTAACTGGCGACCAAAATATTCCAAGAAAACAACCCTCAATGAGTGTAGTATCGAGTATCTACCAACTTCAGACTGCACCAAAGTCGGTCATCTTACTACCCCTAATAAGGCTAAGATGGTCAAGTAAGGTTCTAAGTGTTCGTTAGTGCTTCATATCACTCAGCGGCCCTGTATTCTCTTTGATTGACTCAAAGTCTACCGGTACCCACAAATATGTCACACTAACGTAGCTACTGTTTCAACCATGTCGGTATACCCCGCACAGTTCCCTCACAGTTTATTGCTACTTACCTAAAAGGTGCCCCCAAATCCGGGTGTAGGATTTAAAACAACCCAAACAAGGAACCCAAAAATTAAAGCAATCAAATCAATCAAGGTAAGCATGTAAAGGTGATCTAAAACCCTAAGGTAACCCCACTTTTAGAAATATTTCCCCAGCAGAGTCGCCAGTTCTGTGATACAGTGGGAGAACTGACTTGGGATTTCGCGTTTGTGTTCGCACTTGTTCGGTTTAGCAAGAGTCGCCACCTACTTTTTATTTTATCCTAAGGAAAGGTCAAAAAGCACAGGAAAGACCTTTGAGATGTTTTCTTGGGTTCGGGGGATAGATTATGAAAAGGGAAGGTTCTAGCACCCTTTTCATCCATGGTTATCCATGGGCTCTTAGTTACTTGTTTTAGATCACTTGCCTTTGCTTTTCAATTGTTTGAAATGGTGCTTTGTGTGTGTGGTTTTGAAAATGTTTTGAAAAAGATGCCTTGTCTAGGCAACCTTTGTAATGATTCTTGTTTGAATATATACAAAGGTGTGTGTCTTTCTGAAAAGATTTTTCAATGTTTTTTTAAAGTTGTTTTGAAATTGTTTTGAAGTTGTGTTGTGAAGTGTGTTTGAAAAATGGCAAGGATGTTTTGCAAGATTTTTGATCAAGTAACTAAGAGTTGTCTACCCTATTTTACTCAAAGACCTTTCTTATGTTTTTAACCCTTTTTAACAATGTTGTTTCACCATTGTGTTTGGTGAACAACCTTGTGTTAGGATGTTAAACGGGACAGGCGCGGGTCATCGCATACAATCATTGAAGGCAACTTGTGAGATGTTCTAGCAATTTTGTAAGGGGTGAGATAGTTTTATTGGAGGCAACATCGAGGGTCATCGAGGGACTACGATCTTTGTTTATTGAAGGGGCATTTGCTAGAGTGTCTCATACTCGAGGGACATGATTGCATTTTCCGAGGCAACAAGCAAGGTTACCCTAGAGGTGCAAGTGTGAATGGTGTATTGATTTTCATGCGTTTATCTTGTATTAGGTTATCTAGCGATTGATTTTGAATCTTCGCATACAAACCCTAATTACTATATAGTATATTGAAAGCGGTAAATTGCGGGAATTTAAAGTCTAAGTTATTACAAATAAGTATCCGGGGATGGGGGTACAAATTATTTACAAATGGGGATGAGTCTTATAATAATGTCCAAATATATATTACAACCAAATTGAACCGTCGCATTTCAATGTAAAAATTATAACAAATTATAAGATAAAGAAAATCAAAGAAATATGAGATGCATGTATTTATTTACAAATGAACAAACAAAATTTAACCTAGTGAAGATTAAGTGTTACTATTATTATTTTATGTGTTTTTATTGATTATGAAAAGAAAAAGTTTTAAAGAAAAAAAATTTATTTAAATTAAATCTTCTATTATATTTATGTACTTTTATTAATAATAATCATTAAAACAAGAAAACTAAATTAAGAAAATTAAAACAAAATTTTAGTAAACCTTTAGTTTTATTATTCACAAGAAACAAATTATGAAATTAAAAATAATGGGTTTTAACAAAGTTAAAAAAGATGATGGGCCTTAGGAATTATACTTGGCCCAAAGTGGTACAAAAAGAAAAAACAAAAGAAACTGAATGGAAAATGGGGGGTATGCGCTAGCCAGAAGTATTGTGGGCTTAGCAATTTGGGGCGCACAGGCCCAGAATGAATGTTGTGACAATTCTTTTAGGGTTTGACATTGTTTAGGGTTTTGTATGCTTTGGCTATAGCGGCGCCGCTCCTCTCATCTTCTTCGTTTCTCTTCGTCTTTCTCAATCCTATGAGCTTATGATTCTCCTCTAGCCTTAAGCTGCCAAAGCGCCACCCTCTCTCACTCTTTTCCTCCTCACATTGGCCTACGTTTTTGGGTTCGAACGGTATGAATCATTATCTTTTGTGCCTTAGGGTTTTTTACAGTTTGCTCATTTGTTTGATTCTTGCATGCACGTTTTAATTTATGGCTTTTAATGCTTGATATGCAGTAAAAAAGTTGAGAACAAACTTACCTTGGGGAAGATTGAGAGGAAAAGGGAGGGAGCAAAGAGGGATCGATGGCGCTTCTGGTGGCCGGAGAAGAGGATGAAGATGACGGTGTTTCTGGTATTTTTGTTGTTCTTTATATTGTTTTATGATGAGTGTCTAAAAACTTGCTCGAAACCTTTGCTTGCTTTCGTTTCTTGTTGATGATGAAGGATATACTTCTGAAATTCTTCCTTTTTGATATGTTTTTGTTGGCTTGATGATTCGTTGATGATGAAACTATATTCTGAAACTTTTGCTCCTTTATTTGTTTCTGGATCTCTTCCTTTCTTTTGGCTACTGGTTGTTCTATGATGAAAATATATTTGAAAAACTTCTTTGTTGTTTTGCCTCTAAACTCTTCCTCTCTCTTTGTTGACTGAATAATGATGATGAATTTGTTCTGAAAAGACTAGCTTTTGAACTGAGCTTGATGATTTTTGTTGATTCTCTTCCTTCCTCTGGATGTTTGTTAATGATGAAAGATTTGAAACTTATTGTTTGAACTTGCTACAGCTTGTTAGTAGGTTTGAGCAAGCTCGTTTGATTTGTTGTGCTTGTAGACTGTTTGTGTTTGGCCTGGACTGTGCTGTTAGTTTTGTAAACGTGTAATGAAAGTTTTGTGTTTTGGATTGCTTGATGTGGGAAGCAGGTTTTTTATTTTGGTTTTTGACAGCAGTTCTGAGTTTGTTTTTTGAGATGTAGTTTTGCAGATTTGTGAGTTTGGCTTGCAGGTTTGTTGTGTAGTTGGGCAGGCTGTGACCAAGTTGCAGTTTGTGGCTTGAACTGTAAGTTTTTCTTGAAATGTAGTTTTGCAGATTTGTGAGTTTGGCTTGCAGGTTTGTTGTGTTTACTGCAATTTGTCTTGGGCTTGGCCTGGGTGTTTGTTGAGCTTGAGATGCAGATTTGTGATGCAGGTTTTGTGTTTTGGAGGCAGTTTTGCAGATTTGTGAGTTTTGTTTGCTTGAGGTGGGAAGCAGGTTTTTTTATTTTTGTTTGGCCTTTGGAACTGTAACTTGCAATTTTACAGGTTTGACAATAATTTTATGCAGGGTGCCTTGATAGCAGGTTTGCCATTTGTAAGGCAGGCTTGTGTTTTGGTTGTTTGGGTTTGCAATTTAGCAGGTTTGTAACTTGCAGTTTTTGGTAAGTTGCAGGCTGTTGAGTTTTGTGTTTTGGAAGCAGGCTTCAGGTTTGCTTTGGGCTTGCAAGTTTTTGACTTGCAGGTTGTGAAGTTTTTGGTAAGCAGGTTTGCTTTTTGTTTGTGTTTTCAAGCAGGTTTAGCAGTTCTGCTCTATATCTTCCTTTTTCTCTCTGTTGGACTGTTAGACTGTTATATCTTTTCTTTTTGTTCCTCTTACTGCCTTTTACAGCCTTCCTTTAGCCAAAACTGCAAAACCTATTCACTAGGTTCTCTCTTTCTTCTCTCTCCCAAAAGCACTTTTAATTGCTTATTATATTTAAAATTCTGAAAAGTTTGCTGGCTAGAAAATGATGATGGCTTGGACAAGCCTTCTTGCTTGTAACTTGGTTTATCTTGCTGCATTGTTGTACTTTCTTTCCATATTTTCTGCATTGTGTACTTTTGTTGCTTTTGCTAGTTTTATGTTTTTTGTAACTCAATTTGCAATACAGTTTGCTTGGTTAATGCAGCTTGAAACTCAGTTTGTAGTTCAGTTTGCTTTGTAACTTGCCTATGTTTTTGCATTTTGAGTTAATTGTATGCTTGCAATTTTATATCTTTTATTTTTCTCTCTGTGAACCGAGAAGAGCGATCTTCTTGTGATTTGAAGAGAGGAAAATAAAATATGATGAACACAACATTTATGATTCCGGCCGGCAGACTTTAATGATGATTTTTCTTTTTATCTGCTTGAAAATTCTTTTTTCAGTTAATTGCGCTGATTTCATTTTCTTGTCTTTTGCAGGTAAGTACCAGTTGGATGATGGAGGACGCAGTAGAAAGTCAAAGATCTCAAGAGATTTAGGCTTAGATTTATTTTTTCATTTATTGTAAACAAATATTATTGTAAATACTATAAGTTGTAATCTTACAATATTCGAATAAAATTTGTAACAACATTTGAAATAAATAAAAAAAAGTCTTTGTCAAATATCTTCCAATTTTTTCCTTGCATTGTTTATTTAATTATTTAAGACTCTTAAATCAAAATAATTGAAACTGTCTCAATAATTCTAATCCAGATGAAATAAATAATCAATAAACTTTGTAGTCTCGCAACCTCGCATCAATCACAATACACGTAGTATTCTGATTAACATATGCGTTGTACAGTTAAACAAACAAACATTCCATAAACCTTTCACTCCATTGATCCAAACAAATGCCTTGATGTTCCAAACAAAAGTCTCAGCTCCTATCCCAGATAATTAGGTTTTGAGAAACAAGCGGTAAATTTGAACAAGCAATTTCTGATGATTCAATCTCTTCTGAGAGATGTAAGAGAAAAACCCTAATCCTGGATTACTGCCAAAGAAAAAATCTTCTTGATCAATTCCTGAGTCAATCTCAACAAAATCAGTGAAAACCCTAATTCTGGATCGACTGATAAAGAAAAGTATGTTTGACCGATTCTTGAGCCAATCTGAAAAATCAGAGAAAACCCTGAGGTTGTGATTTCTTGTGAAAAAGGGAGGGCAAATTTTGGGGTACAACAGTCAGCATATACTGTCTCAGCCGTCGAGCAGCCCATGCCAAAGCGCAGCTAGTTTTATCGAGCAACGAGTATCGGGTCTTGCAGTCGGTAAACTTTTTGCTAAGGTAATAAATAGCATGCTCTTTTCGGCCAGACTCGTCATGCTGCCCCAACACACACCCCATTGAATTGTCGAGTACTGTCAAGTATAAGATCAAAGGTCTCCCTTCAACTGGAGGCATCAGAATAGGTGGCTCTTGGAGATATTCTTTGATCCTTTCGAAAGCGGCCTGACATTCATCGTTCCATCTTACCACTTGATCTTTCTTTAGCAGCTTGAAGATTGGCTCACAAGTAGCAGTCAGATGTGAGATGAATCGGGAAATATAGTTCAGACGTCCCAGAAAGCCTCAGACTTCTTTTTCTGTTCGGGGAGCTGGCATTTCCTATATAGCCTTCACCTTTGCAGGATCCACTTGAATACCTTTATCACTTACAACGAAACCCAGCAGCTTACCAGATCTCACCCCGAAGATGCACTTGTTCGGGTTTAACCTCAGCTTGTACAATTTCAACCTGTCAAATAACTTCTGAAGGTGGTCACGATGCTCTTCTTCAGTCTAGGATCTTGCAATCATGTCGTCGACGTATACCTCAATCTCATGATAGATCATGTTATGGAACAAAGCGACCATGGCACGCTGATACGTTGCCCCAGCATTCTTTAATCCAAAAGGCATGACTTTGTCGAAAAAGGTACCCCATTGAGTAACAAAGGTTGTCTTCTTCATGTCTTCGGGAGCCATTTTGATATGATTATAACCGGAGAAACCATCCATAAAGTAAAAGACCTTATGTTGTGCGGTGTTGTCAACCAGAACGTCGATATGAGGCAGAGGGAAATCATCCTTGGGGCTTGCCCTGTTCATATCCCTATAGTCAACACACATTCGAACCTTACCATCTTTCTTTGGCACCGGAACCACGTTGGCCACCCACTGCGGATAAGAAGTAACTGCTAGAAAATAGGCATCAAATTGTTTCATAACCTCGACCTTGATTTTCTCAGACATCTCTGGGCGTATTCGGCAGACTTTTTGTTTCACTGGAGGATAGTCTTCCTTGCTAGGCAAGCGGTGAACCACGATATTGGTGTCTAACCCAGGCATATCTTCATAAGACCAGGCAACGATCTCAACATAGTCACGCAGCATCTGAATCAACCGTTTCTTAAAACTAGCTTCCAAATTTGCACCGATCTTGACCTCTTTCTTGTCTTCCACTGCACCCAGATTTACTATTTCCACTGGCTCTTCATGCGGCTGTATAGCCCTCTCTTCCTGAAGTAACAATCTAGCAAGTTCACTAGGCACTTCGCAATCATCCTCACCTTCGTCCTCGGCTTGTTTGATCATACTTTCGAAGTCATAATCGGCAGTAGCAGAGTCGTTATCAGTGGGATCCATAGTGGATGTAGACTTGTATATGTGAGTGTGTGTAAAATAGTTGTTTTGCTAGATAGAAAAAGAAAAACAAGGAGCGCAAAATTTGAAATGCAAGAAAATGTCCAATGCTTTTATTAGTGATATATGGAGATGACAAATATAAAGGCCTCACAAACAAAGCCACGGTGTCTCGGGTAAGACATCGGGCCGTAAAGTTTGAAAATTGTCTATTACAAATTCAAAACAAAAGTCTCATTACTGGGTAATAAAAGAAATTGGCATGAAGTCCTTTGTCGTCCAATTGCTTAGTCTGCCATTGGTAGTCGGGTAAATCTAGTTGTCAAACTCAGACTCTTCATCATCGTCTTCAATGGCATTCACTCCCAAATTGCTGATAAACAGGGGAGGTCCTCCGATCCGCGCATGCCGAACAGCCCTTTGAGCTTATGCAGTGAAACCCAAACCAAACTTGTTAGTCTTATGTGCAAAGTCGGGGAGTTGGCCCCAATTCGCACACCCACCTTTCTCAACGATAGCCCGGGCATCCTTGAGGGAAGCCATCTTCATTGGAGGATCTTCAGTAACAGTTTCAGTTGATGCCAGCGTCTGGGGGACTTATTCAAAATGTTGAAACGGGGTCTCAATGAACTCCCCGTCCATCTCCACATACCGGAAAGAGTTGAGGTGGCTCACCATGTACTCCTCTTCTCCTCGTACCGTAACAATTTTCCATTTCACTGGGTATTTCAGCATCTGGTGGAGCGTAAAAGTTACTGCCCCAGCTTTGTGGATGCACGGGCGACCTAGCAAACAAGAATAAGATGGCCGAATGTCTATCACGTAGAATGTAGACGCGAAAATCTGAGAACCGACTTTAACCGGAATATCCACTTCTCCATGTACCATCCTCTTGGACCCGTCAAAGGCCCTAACCACGATGTTACTCGGCTTCAGCACCAACCCTTCACAATCTAACCGGTCTAATGCCTTCTTGGGTAAAACATTCAGCGAGGACCCAGTATCCACCAACACGTGAGCTAAGGTAGTGCCCCTGCATTCAATAGAGACATGCAGGGTGTCATTGTGATTCTTCCCCTTAGCAGTCAAGTCTACATCGGAGAAACCCAACCCATTATTTGCTGTCAAATTAGCTACGCAATCTTTGAACTAGTCAGCAGATGTCTCCTACGGCACGTGCGCAGTCTTCAGGAAAGCAATCAGAGCCTTAGCATGGGCCTCTAAACACAACAATAAAGACAACATAGAGATCTTTGACGGGGGTTTGCCCCAGTTGTTCGAATACATTGTAGTCGCTTTTCTTGATGATCTTTAAAATGTCATCTATCTCCTGTCTAGAGGCTTCAACAGTAATCTTCCTCGGTGCCTCCGTCCAGGCAGGCTCACCGGTGATCCCTTTGCCCCGAGTATCGGATGACTCGGCAACAGGGGTAAGGACTGGAACATGAACAGGAACAGTAGCAGGTGTACTGGAAGGTGAAATAACAACAGGCTTCCGAACAGTCGGTGGAGAGATCTCAGGGGAGAAAAGCCTTCCGCTTCGGGTGACTTTACTAGATCCAACAATGTTGCTGACATCAGTATCAGCCTCTTCGTCCTTCAAATCTTGTTTAACCCTGTAATAGTACATGTCAGCCCCGTAGTGCCATGGGACAGCTTTATCTGATGTATAGGGGATAGGCCCAGGAATGGTAATGATCAACAGAGTGATTCTTCGAACAGATGTAATTCTAACAGGCTTTCTCGAGGAAGCCTTGGAAGAATTGGCGGAAATGTTAATTATTGAAATGTCTTCAAAAGGAACCAAAGGAACAACAGTCTTCTCGAACAGAATTTCTTTGTTATCCATCAGGCGTTGTACACCTGACTTCAAAAGATGGCAACCAGTAGGTAGGAAGGAACACAGACGACAACCCTCGCCACAGCCCGGAAATAAACCGGCTAACAGAAGGTTCTTCTTCACAGTCATCAATGGAGTAGCAATGTCTTTTACGAAAGTCACAAACGAGTCTTCATCTACAGCATTCACTCCATGTTTGGGCATAGGAGCAGTCATAACATTAGGCTTTTCCGGCGCTTCGAACTCAATCTCCTTAGTATCAATCAGATCTTGTACTTTATTCTTCAAGACCCAACAGTCATTCGTATCATGCCCCAGGCTATCAGAGTGAAAAGCACATCGGGAGTTCGGATTGTACTGTGGTGATGTTGTATTAGGATTCTTCGGGCCTTCCTTCGGAATCACCAAGTTGGTCTTTAACAACTATGGCAGAATATGAGACAGGGTCATATGGAGCTGAGTGAATTGTCTTCGCGGCCTCTCGGCTCTTGGCTAATTGTTGCGTTGTGGGGCAACAGCAGGTCTTAATATAATAATCGCATTGACTGCTTGGCGGCGCTCAAGTCGGTTATGGCTCTTTGAGTTGTAAACTGCGCTGGATTTCTTCTTAAAGGGCTTCTTTTAGGTACTTGATGAAACACCCTTCTGTTTCTTACCGCTCTTGATACCAACCTCAACTCTTTCCCCGGTCATAATCAGCTCAGTGAACCCGGACGATGAACTTCCAATCAGATGGTTAAAATATAGACCAGACAGGGTCCCCAGAAACATATCTACTAATTCCCTGTCAGCCAGCGGGGGTTTCACTCTTCCAGCAAGGTCCCTCCATTTCTGAGCGTAGTCTTTGAAACCTTCGCTCGCACCCATAGACATACCCTGAAGTTGGGTACCTGTGGGAGCAAGGTCGGCATTGTATTGGTACTGCTTGTAAAAAGCAGCAGCAAGGTCTTCCCAATTACGGATACTAGCTCCTTCCAGCTGGTAAAACCATTCAAGTTGAGTCCCTGAAAGACTATCTTGAAAGAAGTGGATCCAGAGGTTCTTATCAGCAGTGTATGGCTGGATCTTTCTAACATACGAGCGGAGGTGCATCTTTGGGCAAGAAACCCCGTCGTATTTAGCAAAGATTTGTGCTTTGAACTTGTGGGGAATCACCACCCCAGATGACAAACCCAAATCTCCAAAGTCCAGACCAGGGAATTTCTGGACCTCCATTGCGCTCAACCGATCTTCGACTTTCTTATACCTATCCTCAGTCGGAGGATACTGGTCTTCATTAAAGTCGGTCTCATTGTCAGAAACCACAAGGCTAGGAGCCCTCCTTTCTTCCTGATTTTCTCCCCCTCCAGGTGAGTGAGATAAATCAACATCTTCCCACAAATTGTTTCCGAATCTGCAACCCATATTCAGGAGGACCGTCTTCTTCTTCTTCTTCTTATCCTTCAAGATAAGAGTCTTCAGATCTTGCTGACCCTTAGCCAAGTTTATGAACATTTCTTGGAACTGGGCGTTTTGAGCTTGCAGAGCCTTGATGGCTTGATCAGTTGATGTTTCAGAAGACATGATGTGCTGAAATAAACAGCAAAGAAGATGCGAAACCTGTAAGGGTACATGTAATGAGGTGCATGGGAATGAAATGCGTATGATATGATTTCAAAGACTTTGGAGATTCAAATTCGTAAACCAAAATGAAACACACTTTTATTAGATAAAACTTGAATTCAATGTTCAACAAATGCCTTTAAGGCGTTACAAAAGGAAATACTGAAAAGTAAATCAAAACTAGAAATAACAAAAGACATCAGCGCTCCCATGGTCGTTTCCCTTTGGTGTTGACATAGTCGTTAAGGACCTTCTCATTCTCCAACTGTCTTGTAAGCTTTAGAATCTTCCGCTCCTTCTCGTGATACTTTTCTCTGTAAATATCGCGTTCTTCTCTTAACTGCATCCAAGACCTCTTTAATGCCCCAATGTCAGTAGGCATGTGGGGGTGGAGGATGGTAGGTGAAACCCCTTCTTCATCAGCACTCTCAACAATTACCGGTAAGACAACTTCGTACGGCATTCCCAGCTTTTGGGCACGAATTCGAACCCATCGGAGATACGGTTCCATTGGAAGAGAGGTCTTCATCCCTAACTCATGCGGATCAGACCTGTGTACCCTATTCCAAGCTCGTGTGAACCTGCGGCGATGCTCCTCATTATCCCCTTGAAAGTCAAAGACAATGCTCGGAATCGGCAACTCATGAGGACCGTCCTTTCTAGCTCGCCCAAACTGTCGCAAGGCCAGACAAGGATTATAGGTGATCCCTCCTCTAATTCCAAGTAGTGGAACATTGGGGTATTCCCCACAGCGGTCAATAACAGCTACTTCCTCCATGTCTTTAGTGCTCCAGATGATGTCTGTATGAGCAAGGGACATAATCATATAGGCCCAACCCATACCTTCCTTGTTCTTCAAAATAGATTTGGGGAGGTGAGAAATAAACCACCTCGCCAGCAATGGTGCACAACACATAAGGGTTCCCCGTTTCCGAGCAGTACGGGCATAGAGAGTGTTCAGAATGTCACCTAAGAGAGTGGGTACCGGATTACGGGACATGAAAATCTTCACTGCATTCACGTCGACAAAATAATATGAGTTAGGAAACAAAACCAGACCATATATGAGAAGAGCCAGGATGTCCTTGAATGCCCGAAAGTCTAAACTGTCCCAAAACTGATTAGCCCGATCAACCAAGAATTTAGCCAAGAAGCCTTTTGTCCCACTCCGAGTCTCCCAGTTAGACATTATCTCAGCCTTTGTAAGATGTAGGGCTGTAGCAACATCTTCTGGCCTAAGAGCTTTCTCCCAACCTGTAAATGGCGTCTGCTCTAGAATAGAAATCCCAAGTAGATCAGAGAACTCTTCCAAAGTAGGGACCAATTGATAGTCCGGGAAGATGAAGCAGTGGTGCAATGGGTCAAAGAACTAGCACAAGACACTCAACATCTTCTCATCCATCTTGGAAGTGACCAAACCAAGGAGGTGACCATGTCTTCTGATAAAGGAGGAAGTATCAGGAACTTTTGCAACCAAATCTCTAAGCTGAGTGGGAATATGTACAAAGCTGATCTGAATAGTGTTTCTACGCATAGAGGCCATGACCTACAAAATAGAACAAAGATGAATCCTCTCTGTCTTTGAAATGGGTTAGTCTGATGCAAGATGCATGAAATGTCATGATGCATGATCTCATGATAGAAACACATCACAGGTATTCACAAATAGCAAACATGGTAAGGGCAAACAAGCCACAGAGATAGCCCTTAGATTTCAGGCTGGCATGGAGTTTAGGTGTTACCCTCTTTCAGTTCAGTTGGTTCAACCTGTCCTAGTAATAGTAATCGGGTTCTAGAGGATCTCAATATCACTAATCACCCTCGATCGGTCATAATTCCAGTTTGGCAACCTTTTCTTACGACCAGAATCATCGCGAGAGTTTGGTCTCAATGAGTGTAGTATATTGCTACTTTTCTATGGCCAAGTTGGTCAATTATAGGTTCTAAGGTCAGTTGGTGCTTAATGACCCCTTATAAGACCCATATTCTCCTTGTTCCACCACAAGGGATATCAGTACAAACTAAAGTGCCACACCAACGTATCGGTCTATGCCGTACAGTTACCTTACAGTCTATTGCTACTTACCTAAAAGGTATCCCCCAGATCCGGGTTAGGATCTATAGTAACTCTGATTCAAACCCATAAAGATAAAGCATACAAATCAAACAATTGAAAACAATATGATGAACTATTCCTAAGGTACACCCCACTTAAATGTCCCCAGCAAAGTCGCCAGTTCTGTGATTATGGTGGAAGAACTGACTGTTTTTGGAATGCTGGTTTGCGTTTTGCGTTTGTGTTTGAAAAATGTCACGGTAAGCAAGAGTCACCACCGTCTTTTATTTTATCCAACAAGGAAAGGAAAAAAACACAGAAAAATTCCTTTTTCGAGATATTTCTGAGTACGGGGGGGGGGGGGATTGTAGAAAGGGAAGGTATTAGCACCCTTTTTATCCGTAGTTATCTATGGGCTCTTAGGTACTTGCTCATCATTTTCCAAAATTGTTTTCTTTGTGTTTGTGGGTTTTGAAAAGTTTTTGTTTTAACTTCGATTTAACTCTTGCTTCTGTCTTCAAGAGTGTAATGAAGTGTTTTTGAAAACTTGTTTGTAAAGGAGTGTAAGTGTGAAAAAAAAGTTTGTTTTGATTGAGCAAGTACTTAAGAGTTAATCTACCTACTCGAAAAAAGAATCGTTATATGCTTGTTTCCTTTAGACAATGCTATCCCACTATTAGTGAGTAGGTAGCATCGTCGTTGGAGTTTTGAGGGTCAATTCGAAAGAGGAACAGTCAGTCATTAAAGCAACGTTAGGACGTCTTAGCGATAACCCTAATGTCTTAGGTCATTTATTCGAGGCAATGATATCTGAGGCAACCTTTCTGAGGCAACTATGATCTTTTAGACAAGAGGGCGACCTCTAAAACAACATATACTCAATGACCGTTTACGAAGGCAACCAAGTGGGGTGTACCCTAGGAGTGCGCATGTGCGAGTGTCTTGATTTCAGTTATTTTTATCTTTGCACATGTTAAGAGTGATCTAACTATTTTTTAAATTAGGCATTCATTCTTGTCATGCAAGCCCTATTATCAAACATCTATCAGTTGTATAATTTACGGAATAAAAATGCGGAATTTAAACTAAATTATTACAAGGCGTCGGGTATTTACATCGCCAAAAACAACCCTTTGAAATTAAAATGCAGAAAAAATATAAATGTCATATTAAAAATATTACAAGCCGGGAGCAGATACATCAATAATTGAATAAGGAAAAATAAATCGCGCAAGAAAATTGGATCGAATTAGAAATTAGAGTTTTTACCCTAAAATTAAATACTAAATTGATTATTAAATAAATTAATTAATGAAAAATAATTAATGACATATTTTTTTGAGTTTTTGTTAATTTGGGAAAGAAAAATAAATAAATTAATTAATGATTAAAACCTATTAATTCTAATTAGTTTTAAATATTTATAAAATAAATTAAAGTTATTCTAGAATTAAAAAAAAACTAATTAATTAGTTAGTATTTATTAATAAAAAAAATTTAAATTTCTGACATTTAATTGGATAAAAATATTTTTGTGATTTTTTGTTAAAAAGAAAATATTCTATTGGTTAATAATTAATTAAACAAAATTAAATGAAAATAAATAAATATAGAAAGTTAGAGGAATGGGCCTGTTTTTGGAGGTGTAGAAAGCAAGGATATTGGCCCAATTGATGCTGGTCCATTGGACTTTTTGGGATCCCTTGTATATGCGTCAACTGGCCTAGGGTGTGCCTTCAAGGCTTGGCCACCAGACCTGGCCATCTGGCACGTTGATTGGTGAGTGTCCATGATGGGTCCCAGGCTTGAATGCACACCAGATTTCCTAAAAACAAATGTTATGAAGAAAATAGGGGGACCTGGGATTCGAACCCAGGTCCTGAAGAGAATTTTATGCCACGCTTGACACTAGATCACACGCTTCTGTTTGTTAATATAATATAAACAAAATATAATATATAAAACAAAGGCCAATGGACAGAAAAATAAAAAAGGCGCGCGCTGTTTAAATGGTCTTATGGGGAAGCGACACATCATCGTCCCTGTCTTTGGACCGTGGCTAAAAATCAAAGCACATATACCAACGGACAAAGGTCCTTCGCTACAAGCTTGTCCACCCTCAAAATCTTGTACATGCCATGTAAATGAACTCTAAGACCATGGTTGAGTTTGTTTCCTTCTTCTGATCATAACCATGGCCATTATTGGGGCTAATTGTTCCTGAAACGAAAAACCCCAAAAACAAAAATGAAACCCTAACAATGGTGGATCTCGATATAGGTCAGATAAATGAAATCAAGTAATACCAAAAGCTTGCAAATGATGTGTATATTAAGATTGTGCCATTAATTCAGATCAACCATGCTTAAATTACAAAATACAAAATCAAGAACAGAGCAATGTTACGAACGACTTACAGCGCGTGTGAGGGTCTGAAAATGCCTGGTTTTGCTTGCTTTTGCTTGTGGAGGTTGCCAGGAAACGATTGATACAAGTATCAAGCCTTGAAATTGCCTCTAGACTTGATTTCGATCTCACACTTTTTTGGTGTTTTTGAAAATTTTGTTCTTGCTCTCCAACCCTTATTTTGGTCTGCACACGACCCTTATGTAATGTACAATGTATTAGGGTTGTTTTTGCTGTCCAAATCTCTTTCTATCAATGCTTTGGTATTTTATTTGATCCTCCTTTAACCACCTTCCAAATTTGATCCAAATCACATATTTTTGTACACTTATACCTTGATACGAGTTTGATGATGGCAAGCTGTATAATGGAACCTGAAATCACTATAAAATCTTTGTTATCAATGCTTTTGGATTTTTATTTGATTTATTTTGATTTAAATCAAATTAATTCAAATAAAATCAAAATAATAAATAAAAATATGATATGGACACATGGCCAAGGCTGGAGCACGTGGGCTACAATGCCAACTCAAAACAAGTGAAAACAAATGGGCCCATTTGGCAAAATTTGATGTTTTGGGGATAGTTGACTTTTGGCAATTTTGCAAAAAAGTCCAACTTCAACAATGCATAACTTCTTCAATTTTGAACTTTTGGAGGTATTCTTGGACTTTTTAGAAATCTTGATATGTCCTATAATCAACCCTTTTGATCTCATCTCATTTTGATATTCCATGCTCAAGTTAGAAGCTTTGACAAAAAAGGTGTTTTTGTTGACTTTCAAAAATGACCTATAATGTCCAAATTCATAACTTCTTGTGAGTGCATATTTTGATCTTGGGAGATGAAGATAGATTGTAGGAAATTTCATCCTCTTCAAAATGAGCTTTGGATAGGTCATTTATCATAAAGTATGAGAAAGTTATGCTTGGTCAAAGTTGAGTTGACTTTTCCTACAAAACACTAATTTAGCAACTTTTGAATCTTGATGAATTATGAGCAATCCTTGATGAATCATGATCAACCCTTGATAAAATGATGAAATATACTTAAAAATGAGAATGTTGACAAAAAATCTTGAATTTTTGCTGTATGTGGGTCATAGTTGACTTTTGCCCTAGCACAGTCGATTTTTGGACCTTTGAGCAATTGACTGAGCAAACTTTCTCTGCAAGGCTTGAAACTTAACATGAATGACCTTGAGAACATATTAGGACAATGGTGAGCATTTGAGGTCATTTGGACTCAAGGATATTGATGCAACATAAAACCCTAATCTGGGGTAGACTGCCTTAGGAGAGAGCTTGTCTGACCAACCCTTGGACTACTTTGAGCAACTTGGAGATTTTTCTTGCAATGTTTTGAGAAATATGGGAGGGAAAATTTTGGGGTACAACAGTTACGATAATAAAATGAAGTGTGAAAGAATAATAACGCGCAAATTTGAAAAGACGTCTAAAAATCTTAAGATATAAAAAAAATCTTTTTGTTGTTTTTTTGTTTTAATTTATAAAAATGGTTTAAGATTAAAAAAAATTGATCTAGATCTATATTTAAAAAAGATAATTATTAAAGAAACATGAAATTTAAATAAAATAAATTAATTCTATGTTTTTTTGGTATTTTTGTTATGAAAAGGAAAATGAATTAAAATGAAATTAAACCTAAGTTCTATTAATTTTAATTTTTAAAAAAAAGTTAAAGTGTTTAGTTAATTAATTTACCAAAATTAAAATTTAATTAAGAAAAAATCCTAAATCTATTTTTATGTGATTTTTATATTTGTTTATTGATAAAAATAAAAAAAGGATTAAAAGAAATAAATGAAATGAATAAAACAAGAAAATAAAGATGGGCCTAGTAGCAAAAGTAAACAGGGGGTGCAATCATCAGAAATCCCTAGGCCCGAATCTTCGAAAGCTTCATGCTCTAACTATGGTGTTTTTTTATTCTTGCGTGGAACCTATGATTCAACCGTCCATAACTGTTATATATAAACTCAAACAAACGTTAGCATACCATAAAATGTGATTAAAACTAGAGATTCGAAGTTTAAAATTTTACCAAACCGGTATTGTCAAATGGGGGCGTGCTAGGCGTGTGATAGATTGCTCTTGGGCCTTGTAAGACTCCTGAGGACTTCCAGAGGATGGTTTGAGGCTTGATGTCAATTGAGAGAGACCGGAACCTCGAGATATGACTTGCACCAATTCTTTGATTTTTGGAGAGCTTTTTGAAGAGCTTTTGGAGAGCTTTTTGAAGAGATTTTTGAGAGCTTTTTAAAGAGGAATTTCTTGTCTTTCAAGATTGTATGGCTCTATATTTATAGAGGAGAATGAGGAGACAAGAAAGCATGGAAAGAATCTCCCTCATAATGTTGTGTTTTAAGACCATGATCAAGATTTGAAAAAAATGCCATATTTAATGATTTTATACCATTTTCACATGTGGATGAACCTGGACATATTTGAAGGGTTATTGCACGAAATCAATTGACATAAACCAGCATAAAACTTTCCCAAAATGAATTCACATCAAAATTTACATTATTTCTATTATTTATTTATTTAATTCTGAATTTTAATGAATAAAATATCAAAATAAATAGCATAAATAGTAGAAAAATGTATGGGTGGGATTAGAGGTCGTGGACCATGTTACAAACTCAATGCAACCATAAAAAGTTGGGCCCATTTGGCAAAAATTGCAATTTTGGACATATTTGACTTTTGGCAATTTTGCAAAAAGGGTCAATTTTTCTAATGCATAACTCCCTCAATTTTGACCCTAGAGAGGTGTTCTTGGACTTTTTATAAAGCTTAAGATGTCCTCTAAGCAACCTTTTGGTCTCATATCAATTGAGTATTCCATGTTCATGTATGAAGCTTTGACCCAAAAGGTGTTTTGTTTGACTTTTCAAAATGACCTATAATGTCCAAATTTATATCTTCTTGTGAGAGCATATTCTGAACTTGGAAGATGAAGATGAATTGTAGGTAATTACATCCTATTCAAAATGAGCTTTGGATGGGTCATTTCTGATAAAGTATCAGAAAGTAATGCTTGGTTAAAGTTGAGTTTACTTTTCCTACAAAACCCTAATTTAGCAACTTTTGGGTTTTGATGAATTATGAGCAATACTTGAGGAATCATGATCAACCCTTAATAAAATGATGAATAATACTTCAAAATGAGGATGTTGACCAAAAATCTTGAATTTTGACTGTATGTGGGCCACAGTTGACTTTTGCCCTAGCATAGTCGACTTTCAGGCCTTTGAGCAATTGACTGAGCAAACTTCCTCTGCAAGGCTTGAAACTTGACATGGATGATATTGAGAACATATTAGGACAATAATGAGCATTTGGGACCCTTTGGACTCAAACATCTTGATGCAAAATGAAACCCTAATTTGAGGTAGACTTCCTTTAGGAGAGAGTTTGTCTGGTCAACTCTTGGACTTCTTTGGGCAATTTGAAGACCTTACTTGAAATGTATTGAGAAATATGGGAGGGAAAATTTTGGGGTACAACAGCGGGCTTCTCGAAAATATACTTGATCGGATCCATCTTTGATATCAACAAAGTGGTGTGAGTCAGGATATACTGTCTCAGTCGGTGAGCAGCCCATGCCAAAGCGCAGCAAGTTTTATCGAGCAATGAGTATCGGGTCTCACAGTCGGTAAATTTTTTGCTAAGGTAGTAAATAGCGTGCTCTATTCGACCAGACTCATCATGCTGCCCCAGCACACACCCCATTGAATTGTCTGGCACTGTCAAGTAAAATATCAAAGGTCTTCCTTCAACTGGAGGCATCAAAATTGGTGGTTCTTGAAGGTATTCCTTGATTCTTTCGAAAGAGGTCTGGAATTCATCATTCCACTTTACCACTTGATCTTTCTTTAGCATCTTGAAGATTGGCTCACAAGTAGAAGTCAGGTGTGAAATGAACCCGGCGATGTAATTCAGACGTCCCAAGAAACCTCTAACTTCTTTTTCTGTGCGGGGAGTCGGTATCTCTTGTATGGCTTTTACCTTTGCAGGGTCTACCTGAATACCTTTGTCACTGACAAAAAAACCCAGAAGCTTACCAGACCTTACCCCGAAGGTACACTTGTTCGGATTCAACCTCAACTTGTACGTCTTCAACCTGCCAAACAGTTTCTGGAGATGATCAAGGTGCTCTTCCTCAGTCTGGGACCTGGCTATCATGTCATCAACATAAACCTCGATCTCGTGGTGAATCATATCATGGAACAAAGCGACCATGGCGCGCTGATAAGTTGCCCCAGCATTCTTCAACCCGAAAGGCATTACCTTGTAACAGAAGGTGCCCCACTGTGTAACGAAGGTTGTCTTCTCCATATCTTCAGGAGCCATCTTGATCTGGTTATAGCCAGAAAAACCATCCATGAAGGAGAACATCTTATGTTGCGCGGTGTTGTCGACCAGAACATCAATGTGAGGAAGTGGGAAGTCATCCTTGGGGCTTGCTCTGTTCAGATCTCTGTAGTCCATACACATTCGTACTTTACCATCCTTATTAGGTACCGGAACGACGTTGGCAACCCACTGTGGATAAGAAGTGACAGCTAAGAACCCTGCGTCGAACTGTTTCATGACCTTTGCTTTGATTTTCTCTGACATTTCGGGGCGCATACGGCGGACCTTCTACTTTACCGGAGGGCAGTCTTCTTTAGTCGGCAAGCGATGAACCACAATATCAGTGTCCAAACCAGGCATGTCTTCATAGGACCAGGCGAAGATCTCAACATAGTCGTGTAGCATCTGTATTAACCGTTGTTTGACACTAAGCTCCAGATTCGAACCTATCTTAACTTCTTTCATGTCTTCCTCTGTACCCAAATTCACTGACTCCACTGGCTCTTCATGAGGTTGTATGGCCCTCTCTTCCTGCTGTAACAGTCTAGCAAGTTCTCCAGGCACCTCACAATCATCCTCACCTTCGTCCTCGGCTTGGTTGATCGTATTTTCGAAGTCATAACTGGCAGTAGCAGAGCTGTTATCAATGGGATCCGGAGTGGATATGGATCTGCAGTATGATACGTGAGTGTGTGAAAGAAAATAGTTGTTTTGATAAAGTGAGATACATAAAATAAAAACAAGGAGCACAAAATTTGTAATGCAAGAAACGTCCAATGCTTTATTAATGATATATGAAATGACAAATAATAAACCCTCTCAAGCAAAGCCAAGGTGCCTCGGGCAAGGCACCAGGCTGTACAGTTTCAAACTGTTTATTACAAATCTTAAAACAAAAGTCAATTATTGCGGAATAAAAGAAACAGGTATGAATTCCTTCGTCGTCCAGTTGTTCAGTCCACCGTTGGTTGTTGGGTAGATCCAGCTGTTAATGTCTGAATCCTCTTCACTGTCTTCAATTGCATTAACCCCCCGATTGCTGATGTGTATAGGAGGTCTTCCAGCCCGAGCGTGCCTAACAGCCCTTTGAGCCCCTTTAGTAAAGCCCAAACCAAATTTGTCAGTTTTGTGAGTGAAATCAGGGAGCTGACCCCAATTGGTACACCCACCTTCTTTAACCACAGCCCTGGAATCCTTAAGAGAAGCCATCTTCAATGGAGGTTTCCCGGTAGTAACTTTAGTTGATGCTGAGAACTGTAGGACCTCTTCGAAATTTTGACAAGGGGTTTATATGAATTCCCCGTCCATCTCTACATAGCGGAAGGAATTGAGGTGACTCACCATATACTCTTCTTCACCTTGCACCGTGACAATCTTCCCCTTCACCGGATATTTCAGCATTTGATGGAGCATGGAAGTAACTGCTCCAGCCTTGTGGATCCAAGGACGACCCAGCAAGCAAGAATACGATGGTCTGATATCCATTACGTAGAAGATGGACGCAAAAGTATGAGAACCCACTTTGACATGGATGTCCACCTCCCCGTGCACCATTATTTTTGATCCATCAAAAGCCCATACCACAATGTTACTCGGCTTTAGAATTAAACCTTCACAATCCAGACGGTATAACGCTTTCTTTGGCAGAACATTCAATGAGGACCCGGTATCTACCAGCACATGGGCCATAGTGGTTCCCCTGCACTCGATCGAGACGTGCAGAGCATCATTATGATTTCTCCCTTTCAGTGTCAAATTCGCATCTGAGAAGCCCAACCCATTGTCAGCAGTCAGGCTGGCCACACAATCTTTGAACTGATCGGCTGAGGTGTCCTGCGGCACATGCGCAGTCTTGAGAAATACAATCAAAGCCTTCGCATGGGCTTCGGAACACAACAACAAGGACAACATGGATATCTTTGACGGGGTCTACCCCAGCTGCTCGACTACATTGTAGTCACTTTTCTTGATAATTTTCAGTATTTCCTCTATTTCTTGTTTAGAGGCTTCTACAACGATTTTCTTAGGCGCCTCCGTCCGGGCAGGCTCACCTATAATTTATTTGCCCCGAGTCTCAGATGGCTCAACAGCAGGGGTGATCACTGGAGTAAGAACAGGAATAGCAGCAGGTGTAATAATTGGAGTTGGAACAGAAGAAATGTCAGGAGTGCTGGTTGTAGCAGCAGTTGGAATAATAGTAGGCTTGATGATAGTCTTTGGGGAAATCTCAGGAGAGAAGACCCTTCCACTTCGGGTAACTTTACTAGTCCCGACAATATTACTGACATCAGTATCAGCTTCTCCAGTCTTTAGATCTTGCTTAACACCATGGTAATATAAATCAACACCATAATGCCATGGGACAGCCTTGTCTGAGGTGTACGGAATGGGACCAGGAACAGTGATTATTAGCGGAGCAATTCTTGGAACAGGTGTAACCCTAACAGGTTTTCTCAAAGAAACCTTGGAAGGATTGGCGGAAATGGTTATAATGGAAATGTATTCAGTGGGAACAACGGGAATCATAGTCTTTTCGAACAAAATCTCTTTATTATCCATCAGGCGTTGAACACCTGACTTCAACAAACAGCAACCAGTAGGTATAATCGAACACATGTGGAAACCTTCACCACAACTTGGAAATAAACCGGCCAACAACAGATTCTTCTTAACAGTCATCAGAGGAGTAGAAATTTCTTCAACAGAGGTCACAAACAAATCGGTGTCAACAGCATTAAATCAAGGACCATGTTTGGGCATAGGAGCAGTTATAACATTCGGCTTTTCCGGAGCGTCAAACTCAATCTCTTTGGCTTCGAGCAAATCTTGTACTTTGTTTCTTAGGGCCCAGCAATCATTTGTATCATGGCCCGGACTCTCGGAATGGTAGGCGCACCGCGTGTTGGGATTGTATCTGGGAGAAGTAGTATTTGGAATCTTGGGTGCCTCTCTCAAGGTTTCCAAGTTGGATTTCAGCAGGTGAGGCAGAACTTCAGCCAAAGTCATGTTGATGCGGGTAAATTGCCATTGGGTCTCTCCACCCTTTGTTGATTGTTGCGTTGGGGAGCAACCGCGGGTCTTGGTATCACTACAGCATTTACCATTTGTCGGTTTTCAGATCTATTTTGGCCCCTCGGGCTATAGACTGGATTAGCTTCCTTCTTACCAGTGAAAGGCTTCTTTGCTGAATTTGACGAAACATCCTTCTGAATTTTACCACTTCGAATGCCAGCCTTCACTCTTTCTCCAGTCAAAATTAACTCAGTGAAACCAGATAACGAGTTACCAATCAAGTGATTGAAAAATGGACCATATAGCATCCCTAGAAACATGTCAACCAACTCCCTATCAAACAAAGGGGGTTGGACTCTTCCAGCCAAGTCTCTCCACTTTTAAGCATAGTCCTTAAAATCTTCTCCTGCACCCATGGACATACCCTGGAGCTGAGTACGAGTGGGAGCAAGGTCGGCGTTGTACTCGTACTGCTTGTAGAAAGCAGCAGCACGATCTTCCCAGTTTCAGACACTGGCCCCCTCCAACTGGTAGAACCATTCAAGTTGAGTCCCTGATAGACTATCTTGAAAGAAATTCACCCACAAATTTCTATCAGCAGTGTGGGGCTGGATTTTCCTGACATACGAGCTAAGATGGAATTTTGGACAGGATACTCCAGCGTACTTAACAAAAACTGGAGCTTTGAACTTATGAGGGATGACCACTCCCGATACCAGTCCCAGTTCTCCGAAATCCAAACCAGGGATTTTTTGAATCTCCATAGCACTCAGACGGTCTTCTGGATGCTTGTACCTATCCTCAGCAGGAGGATATTTCTCATCGTCGTAATCCGTATCATTATCAGAAACTGCAGGACTAGGGTCCTTTTCCCTTTCTTAGTTCTCCTCATCCTTGGATGAGGAGGTCATATCAGCTGGTTGTCTCAACCTTTCTCCGAATCTTCTACCCATGTTTAGAATACCGACCTTCTTCTTCTTCTTCTTCTCTTTCAGAATAAGGGTCTTCAGATCCTCTTTCCCTTTAGCCAGACTTATGAACATTTGTTGGAATTGGGCGTTTTGTGCCTGAAGATCCTTGATGGCTTGATCGGAAGACATTTATGCTGAAATAAACAACGAAGAAGATGAGAAACCTGTAGGGATACCTGTAATGATGTGTATGATAATGGGATGCGCATGTAATGATTTCAAAGACTTTGGTAAATTTAAATTTGCAAACCAAAAACAAACAAAACTTTATTAGCTTAAACTTGAAAGGTTCAACAATGCCTTTAAGGCGTTTCAAAGAAGTAAATAAAAAAAATTCTAAAACTAGAAAAGCAAAATCAAAAGTCCCATAGTCGCTTCCTCTTTGTGCTGATGTAGTCATTGATCACTCTTTCTTCCCCGAGCTGCCTGGTGAGCTTCAAAATCTTCCTTTCTTGCTCATGGTACTGTTCCCGGTAAGTATCCCGCTCATTCTTCAGCTAAATCTAAGACCTCTACAACTCTCCGAGATCAATGGGCATATAAGGATAGAGAACCGTGTAAGGAATGCCTTCTTCATTAGTGGGCTCCACAATCACTGGTAATACAGCTTCATAAGGCATCATGAGCTTCTAGGAACGAGCTCGGACCCATTGGAGGTAAGATTGCATAGGAAGGGAAGTTCTTGGTCCCAACTCTTGGGGGTCAGATCTGTTCACCATGCCCCAAGCTCGTATAAACCTCCGACGATGCTCCTTAACGTCCTCCTTATAGTCGAATACAATATCCTCGAGAAGTAACTCATGGGGACCATCTCTCCGAGCGCGACCAAATTGTCGCAAAGCTAGATAAGGATTGTAAGTTATACCCCCTATGATTCCAAGCAATGGAACATTAGGGTATCCCCCACAACGGTCAATAACAGCAGTGTCTTCCATAGCCCGGGAACACCAAAGAATATTTGTGTGAGCAAGTGACATTATTCTGTAGGACCAATCCAAACCTTCTTCGTTCTTCAGCACAGACTTAGGGAGGTGAGAAATAAACCACCTCGACAACAATGGCATGCAACACATAAGAGTCCCTCTTCTCCTCATGGTACGAGTATAGAGGGCATGCAAGATATCTCTAAGCAAGGTAGGCACAGGGTTGCGAGAAAGGAAAATCTTGACAGCATTCACATCTACAAAGGAATCCAGATTCGGGAAGAGAACCAAACCATAGATAAGGAGAGCCAAGATGTCTTCAAAAGCTTGAAAATCCAAATCATCCCAGAATAGCTGAGCCTGGTCTATCAGAAATTTGGCTAGAAAACCTCCGACCCCACTTCGAGTTTCCCAATTGGATACCACATCAGCCCGTTTCAAGTGCAAAGTTGAGGCAATGTCTTCTGGCCTAGGAACTTCTTCCATACCTGTGAAGGGTACATTTTCAAGGATGGATATGCCCAATAGATGAGAGAACTCTTCCAAGGTGGGTACCAGCTGGTAATCTGGAAAGGTGAAGCAATGATGCATGGGATCGAAGAATTGAAATAGTACGCTCATCATCTGTTCGTCAAGGTTTGAAGTAACCAGGATGAGAAGATGACCGTATCTCTTAATGAACATAGAAGTCTCAGAAACTCTTGAGGCTAGCTCTTTAAGTTGAGCAGGTATTTACACAAAGTTGACTCGGATGGTATTTCTACGCACGGAAGCCATAATCTGCAAAATAGAACAAAGATAAATTCCCTTGGTATTTGAAATGGTTAGTGTAATGAAGCATGAATACCATGTTATGATGCATGATGTCATGGTAAACCACAGGTATAGAAAACAACAGGTATTTCAAACACAATCAAATCACACAAAGCCCTTAGGTTTAAGGCTTGCATGAGGTCAAAGGTAATATCCTCTTGAAGTTAAGTTGGTTCAAACTTGTCCTAGAAAAAGTAACCGAGTTCTAGAGGATCTCAATATCATTGACCATCCTCCATCGGTCATGGTTTCAGCTCACGCAATCTTTTCTTGCAGCTGGAACTATCTCGAGAGTATGGTCTCAATGAGTGTAGCATCGAGTATCAACCAGTTCCCAGCTTTACACTGAGGCCGGCTATCTCACTACTTTCTAATGGCCAAGTTGAGTGATTAAAGGTTCTAAGGTCAGTTGATGCTTAACGACACCACGCAGAGGCCCCGTATTCTCCTCGTTTCTCCACAAGGGATACCGGTACCAACCAATGTGCCACACTAATGTAGCTACTTCTTCAACCGTATCGATCTACGCCATATAGTTCCCTTACAGTCTATTGCTACTTACCTAAAAGGTATCCCTAGATCCGGGTTAGGATCTATAGTAACCCCAAACAGAACCCTCAAAAATAAAGCAAACAAAGCAATCAAGAGAAGCAAACATGATGAACTAGATCCTAAGGTATACCCCACTTATTAGTCCCCAGCAGAGTCGCCAGTTCTGTGATACGGTGGCAGAACCGACTGTTTGAATGCTGGTTTGTGTTTTTCGTTTTATGATTGCAAAATGTCGCGATAAGCAAGAGTCTCAACCGACTTTTATTTCATCCAACCGGAAAGGAAAAAAGTACAGAAAAAATCCCTTTTCGAGATAATCTGAGTACGGGGGGTAGATTATAGAAAGGGAAGGTGTTAGCACCCTTTATATCCATGGTTTTCCATGGGCTCTTAGGTACTTGCTCATCTTTTTAAAATTGCTTGTGTATGTGCTTTGTTTTTGAAACGTTTGACTTCGTGATAAACCTTGTATCATTCCTCAAAGCTGTGACGAAGTTTGTTTTGAAAGTTTGCTTGAAAAGTGTAAGTGTGAAAAGCTTGGATATGAGCAAGTACCTACTAGCATCTACGTACTCGAAAAAAAGATCGTTTCTATTCTTGTTTCCTTTAGACAGCACTATCCCAATATTGAGAAATAGGTAGAACCGTTGTTGGAGTTGAAAGGGTCAATTTGAAAGGGACGTACGATCACTAAAGCAATGTTAGGACACCTTAGTGATAACCCTAGAGTCTTAAGATCATATTCGAGGCAACATTTTCTAGGCAACATTCAAATGGGACATTTGATCTTTTTAGACAGGAGGGTAACCACTAAGACACCCTATACTTAATGATCGTTTACCAAAGGCAACCGAAGTAAGAGTATACCCTAAGAGTGATATGTGCGAGTGATTGGTTTCAATTATTTATCTTTGCACATTAGGGTTTTCTAACAGTTTTAATTTGTCATGCATTCTTGTCATACAATCCTATTAGCATACATCTAGACAGTTTAATATTTGTAGGAATTAAAAATGCGAGAAAGGAAATCTACGCTATTACAAGGCTTCGGGGAACGGGATTAATTACATAGCCAAAAATCGGGAAAAAAAGCGATAAGTAAAAAAGACCTAGATTAAACTATTACAAACCATGAACAGTTACAAAAAAATATTGGCAAAAATAAATAACACGCGCGCGATGAATCGAATATGAAACAACTAGGATTTTGACCCTTGCTTAAACCTAATTGCGATTGATTAAAAAATGTTTTTGTTTTGTTTTGTTATTTGAAGAAAATAAAGAAATTATTAAAAAGAAAATCCTAATTCTAATTGATTTTAAATTAATAAAAATACATTAATTTATTCTAAAACCTATTTTTTATATTTTATTTATTTGAGAAAAAGAGAAAAATTAAATCAAAAGTTTTAACCTAATTTCTATTTGATTTTTATTTATGGAAATAAATTATAATTTCACTAAGTTAACACTAAATTAAATTAATTTGATAATATATAAAAAAAACTAATTCTAATTTTGTGTGAATTTGATTTTATGATTTTTATGAAAAATAATTAATTTGCCAATTAAAATGATTAAAAGAAAATTAAAAGAATTAAAGAAAAGAAATAAATAAAAAATAAAAAAGGTTAGAGATGGGCCTGATGCTATTTAGCAATTGGGAGGGTGTGCTAAGGAAATTTTGGGCCCAAATCAAACTCAGCCCTTTTGACTTTGTCTGTTTCAGTGCATGCATTGACCTGAGGTATATGGTGGGCCTTTAGTGGAATAGACTTGGATCTGGCTGGAGAGGCGTGTGATGGCCAGATGTTGATGGCGTACGGTGGACTTCTTGATATGCAGCATGCTGGATTACCTATTTAAAAATATTATGAACAAAGGTTGGGACATGGGGATCGAACCCAGGTCCTCATGCACGTTCCCAATCCCTGCTTGCCAACTGAGCTGCTTTGCTTATTTGTATATATAATAAAAACAAAATATAATATATGGAAAATAATGATTAATGAAAAAAAACGCACTAAAGTTCAAATTTCCGAATCAAGGAGTGCCAGGCATCCATCTTCTTCCTCCTAACCGTCGTTTTAGCATATCAAGCTTTTACCTACAGACGCTTGTTGTAGGTATAACCCTGTCCATCTCCAAAATTGTGTAGGTTCAAGATAAATGCCCATGGCTGGTACCAATCAACTCGTATCATCCTCACGATTATCATGGTACCAGAGTTAACACCCAATTTTGCCTGCATGAAAAAGCCCTAAACAAGAATACAAAACCCTAGCCATGGCAGATTCACATATAGTCATCAAAAACGCAATTTAATAGAACGATTAGCTTGAAAACATGATGATAAACATGAGTATGGAAATCAAAAACACTAAAGATGCGTAGATTAGTGAAATCAAAATCAAGTTTTTGGACAAACCATGGGAGACGTAGAACACGATTCTTGAGGTTTCAGGTCGTGTGAATGCTTGCTACAGGTTCAGTGCGTGCCTGGGAATTTGAACTGATCCTTGGAAAAGTCTAAAACGGCCTTTAGAGCAAGATCCAATCTCCACTTTTCTTTGAAAATTTGGAACTTTATTTGACACTTTCCGGCAAGCTGCGCGTCCAAAAACTTCTGTTCTAGGTCTTTAGGATCTTGGCATAAGTAGTGAATCAATTTAGGGTAATAAAATTGGAAAGAATCCAAAGAAACGTGCTATGATTTTAAGAGAAAATCAAATCTTGAATAATTGCCCAAATATGGATATTTTGCGTCTATTCTTGGCTTGCACGATTTGCTTCTCATTTGACAGCACATAAGATCTTCCTTCAATGCAAAAATCATCCCTAAAACACATTATATGATTTACTTAGATTTATTTGATTTTATTTAAATTTTAAATGAATAAAAATCAAAATTAAATAAATAAATAAAGCACGGAGGGTCCCATAGGTCGTGTACTATGCTAGGAATGAGATACAATCTTGAAAAGATGGGCCCATGTGGAAAAAATGCAATTTTGGCCAATGTTGACTTTTGGCAATTTTGCAAAAAAGGTCAACTTGGCCAATGCATAACTCTCTCAATTTTGAACTTATAGAGGTGTTCTTGGACTTTTTAGAAAGCTTAGGATGTCCTCTAAGCAATCCTTTTGGTCTCATCTCAATTGAGTATTCCATGTTCATGTATGAAGCTTTGACCCAAAAGGTGTTTTTGTTGACTTTTCAAAAGGACCTATAATGTAAAAATTCATATCTTCTTGTGAGTGCATATTTTGAACTTGGTAGATGAAGATTAATTGTAGGGAATTTCATCCTATTGAAAATTAACTTTGAATGGGTCATTTCTGATAAAGTATGAGAAAGTTATGCTTGGTCAAAGTTGAGTTGACTTTTCCTACAAAACCCTAATTTAGCAACTTTTGGGTTTTGATGAATTGTGAGCAATCCTTGATGAATCATGATCAACCCTTGATAAAATGATGAATTATACTTCAAAGTGAGTATGTTGACCAAAAATCCTGAGGTTTGACTGTATGTGGGCCACAGTTGACTTTTGACCTAGCACCGTTAATTTCTAGGCCTTTGAGCAATTGACTGAGCAAACTTCTCTTGCAAGTCTTGAAACTTGACATGGATGATCTTGGGAACATATTAGGACAATATAAGGCATTTGGGATCCTTTGTACTCAAGCATCTTGATGAAAAATGAAACCCTTATTTGAAGTAGACTGCCTTAGGAGAGAGTTTGTCTGGTTAACTCTTGAACTTCCTTGAGCAGTTTGGGGACTCCACTTGACATGTAATGAGAAATATGGGAGGGAAAATTTTGGGGTACAACAGAAGGTATTAGCACCCTTTTCAACCGTAGTCATCTACGGGCTCTTAGTTGCTTTCTATATCACTTGCTTTTGTTTGAAAATGTGCTTGTGGTGTGGGTTTTGAAAGTATTTTGAAAATGTCTTGTTAATGGTTCTCGTTTCTATAAGAACGCGTACAAAGTGTTGTTTTGAAAATAGTTCAAAGAGGTGTTTGTGGATTGTGTTTTTGAAAGTCATTTTGAAAAGGTGTCTTTGTAATGGCTCTCGTTTCTATAAGAACGCATCTAAAGTGTTGTCTTTTGAAAATGTTTCAAAATGAGAGTGTTGGTGTATAAAATGTTTTTGTTGTGAGAAAGCGAGCAACTAGGAGCAAATCTACATACTCAAAAGGTCTTAGATGTTCTTTTCCTCATCCTTTAGATGTTGCTATCTTTACCATTATTTTGGTAAGAAGCCCCATCGTTGGATGTGAAGGGACAGGTGTGGGATATTTGTAAAGTCATAGAACGCAACCCATGGGACATTTTAGAAATGTTGTTTTAGGGACTAGATCGTTTACCGAAGGCAACATCGAGGGTAATCGAGGGACTACGATATTTTATTCAGGGTCTTTGATAAAACTCCCATGTTCGAGGTACATGACTATTTTCCGAGGCAACAAGTGAGATTACCTTAAGGGTGCATGTGTGAAAGTGTGTTTAATTGCATGCATTTTGTCTTTGATTTTTTAGCTTGTCTACTTATCGGTTTTATTTTGGCATACACACCTAATTACTAGCATTTGTACAAAAGTAATAAAAATGCAGAATAGAAAAATCCTACACTATTACAACCATATTGAAAGGGCAGGGAAAATGTAAAGGCAAAAATGAAATAAAAGCAAGAAAAAATGAAGGTCTTTCGATTGGGGCGGGAGAACCCTTCGATTTTCATTTCTTGTCCTCCTTCGATTGGGGCTCGGGTCAGCACAGTCATGTTTTTCGATTGGGGGTTGGCACCAGTGAGGTCCTGTCCTTCAATTCTGGCTTTTTGGGGCTTAGAAGCCAGGACGTTGTATCCTTCGACTGGGGCCTGGAAGCAGCAGGTTGTGCCTTTCGATTAGGGCCTGGAACCAGTGCAAGATGTAACCTGCCTTTTGTCTTCTTCGACTGGGGTTTGAAATCAATGAGGGAGTGCCTTTTTACTGGGCCTGTAGGTCAGTGTATTAGAAGCAAATATGTGTGTGTGTGTGTGTGTGTGTGTGTGTGTGTGTGTTGAACATGTCTGTATCGAAGCATGTTTATGCATCGAAGCAAGTATATCGAAGCATGCATATTTTGTATTCCAACATTTTTAGGGGACTGTACAGATTAGTTCTTAAAGGAAAACATAAAAGATTAACATCGAAGGCCATGATTATTACATGTTGGTTTAGAAGATGAATTAATAAAGATGTTTGAAATGAAAGAGTTAAAGTCAGAAAGACCTACCTCAAATCTGGTGTGTGGGCTTCGAACTTGAACTGTTGCCTGGATGTTTCTGGAATTCGAAGAGTAGTCACAGGGGGTTTGATTTTGGTTCAAAGAGTTGTCACAGAAGGTTGTCCTTGAGTTTGAACAAACTTCTATGTGTGGGGTGTTCTTCAGAATCGAAAGAGGTGAGTGTTTGGGATTCTGGGTTTGTATTCACAAGTGTTTAAGAACTTGAGAGTTTTGTTATGTTTGAGAAAATTTGGGAGATTCATTCCTCTGGTCCCCAGATCCCCTCCAGACTTTGCAAAAAGTTCCTCTATTTATAGAGAAAGGTGGGCGTGTTGTCCAAAGCCAACCTTGCAAAGAAATAATAAAATAATGTAACGTGAAAGTACAAGTGGGGGGCCTTTTAGCAGTAGGGGTGTAGAAGATGTGACTTATGCTTCTGGCCCTCTGATTATACCAAGATTTGGAAGCAATATAGCCTGTCAAGTAGCTGGTCATGAGATTTCCTCAGATTTGCTTCAAACGAAAACTACTTCAAATGGCCCAGCTTGGATTCGAAGCAAGCTAATTCGAAGGGGATCCACATTCCAATCGAAGCTTTGCATGTAGGTACTTTTGTCCAATCGAAGGCTTTCCTTCCCATGATCATATGTGGCCCAACGAAAGAGTGTACGTGGGGGGTCCCTGTCTTATGATTGTTTAGCATGAGGGAAGTTAAATGCCCAAACGAAAGGTTTGACTTTGTGCTGAAGGATTCATGCACAAACGAAACAAGCATGCAGGCAGCAAACTTGTCCAATCGAAGCAAGCATGCAGACAGCATATTTGTCCAATCAAAACAAGCATGCAGACAACAAACTTATCCAATTGAAGCAAGCATGCAGACAACATACTTATCCAATCTAAGCAAGCATGCAGACAATATATGCCCAATCGAAGCAGGCTTGTAGGCAGCTAAACTTGTCCAAATCGAAGCAGGCTTGCAGGCAGTTATTTTAAGCAATCGAAGGAGGCCAAGAGTCAATCGAAGGGTGCTGAATCGAAGGAGGTGCAAAGTCCAATCAAAGGGTCTGAATTGAAGGAGGCCTACTTTTCTCCAAATTTGTCAAAATGTTATTTTCATCTATTTTCTCCCTTTTTGACAGTTTCCTTTTAATCTTGGTACTTGAAAATCCCAATGCACTTGTGCAAGCTTGAATCCTGAGAATCTTTGTGAGAAAACCATTGAGAATTGAGAGGGTAAATTTTGGGGTACAACAGTTGCCCATGTTCAATCTTCTTACACATGAAGAGTTAGATGGGCAAATTTATCATTCGTGACTTAAAGGTGGAAGATGATTGAACACTAGAGTGCCCAGAAATTTGCACTTGATGATGATATGGTTGACTGTGTAGGGAATGGTCTTAAAGATTACATTTTGAGAAATGATGGATAGTTGGTGGAGATGGGATTATAGATGCCATCCAGAGTGATTGTTGACAGAAATCGGACTTAGTCTAAATTCTGACTTCAACTGGAGAAGAAATCAGAATAAATCTTTGGAGCGATTTATCTGAACCATAGGAAATTTCTACTAGAAAGAATCAGGATAAACCATTGAGAGATTTAAACTGAACTAGCATAGGTCTTTTATTGTTCATTTGTGATGGGCCTGTGTAGGGCTGCTTAAGGATGAGTCTGTGTAAAACTTTATCTTGGAAAAGGGAGGAACCTGTGTAGGGTTGCTTCATGATGAGTCAGTGTAAAACTTCATCTTGGAAAGAGAAGGAACCTGTGTAGGGTTACTTTATGATGAGTCCATGTAAAACTTCATCTTGGAAAGAGGAGGAACCTGTATAGGGTTGCTTCATGATGAGTCCGTGTAAAACTTCATCTTGGAAATAGGAGGAACCTGTGTAGGGTTGCTTCATGATGAGTCTGTGTAAAACTTCATCTTGGAAATAGAAGGAACATGTGTAGGGTTGCTTCATGATGAGTCCGTGTAAAACTTCATTTTTGGAAAGAGAAGGAACCTGTGTAGGGTTACTTTATGATGAGTCTGTGTAAAACTTCATCTTGGAAAGAGGAGGAACTTGTGTAGGGTTGCTTCATGATGAGCTAGTGTAAAACTTCATCTTGGAAATAGGAAGAACCTGTGTATCGTTGCTTCATGATGAGTCCGTGTAAAACTTCATCTTGGAAATAGGAGGAACCTGTGTAGGGTGTCTTCATGATGAGTCCGTGTAAAACTTCATATTTGGAAAGAGAAGGAACCTGTGTAGGGTTACTATATGATGAGTCCGTGTAAAACTTCATCTTGGAAATAGGAGGAACATGTGTAGGGTTGCTTCATGAAGAGTCCGTGTAAAATTTCATTTTTGGAAAGAGAAGGAACCTGTGTAGGGTTACTTTATGATGAGTCAGTGTAAAACTTCATCTTGGAAAGAGGAGGAACCTGTGTAGGGTTGCTTCATGATAAGTCAGTGTAAAACTTCATCTTGGAAATAGGAGGAACTTGTGTAGGGTTGCTTCATGATGAGTCTGTGTAAAACTTCATCTTGGAAATAGGAGGAACCCGTGTAGGGTTGCTTCATGATGAGTCCGTGTAAAAATTCATCTGGAAATGAGGAAGAACCTGTGTAGGGTTGCTTTATGATGAGTCTGTGTAAAACTTCATCTGGAAATAAGAAAAGGAACCTATGTAGGGTTGCTTTAGCTGGCCGTGTAGATAATTACCCCGACTTGTTACAGGTATTAATCTTTGACCTCAGAAAGAAAGATAGTTTTCCTGGCTTGTTACAGGTATTAATCTTCAATTTGTCCATGTAGATAGTTTTCCTGGCTTGTTACAGGGGTTAATCTACAATCACTCGTCCACAGATAGTTTTCCTGACCTGTTACAGGTATTAATCTGGAACTTTAAAATTGTTGGTTGTTGAGATAGTTGTCCTGTCTGGTTTCAGGTATTAATCTCTGACCCTTTTGAAAATTGTTGACGATAGCCATATGTTGATTGACCTTTTCCTGAAAAAGGTAAAATATTAGTTGTATGCAATGTCATGATGTATGAAATGCATGGTGTCATGATGTTCTCAAAATAAATGAGATTGTGTCGTATGCACTTAACATGTATTTAAATATGATGTATGAAATGTGAAATGTTATTGAAGTGTATCTTTGTCTGAGAAAATAAATCCTTGACAAATGCTGGGGAGTCATTAAATCCCGGACTGCTGTTGAAGAGTAGGTGTGTCTTCAAACTTTGCTTAGAATCTTTCCACCTGGGATTCCTGTTTTTTTGTTTTTAGGAGAACTCCGTTGGGGAATATTGAAAACTCTATGGAGAGTGTTGATTCCTGTTTGGGGAAAAGAGTTTAGGAGTCTCGGTTTCCCGTTGCTCTACTGGGGATTCAAAGTTGAACTGATGTCTGGTCGGGTCCAAGTTTCACAATAACATGCTAGGGATTGTAGAGTAGTCTACTGGGGAAGAGGAGTTGTGGTCCTTTGATTTGTAGTAGTCGGAGAGGCAAACTCAAGCTGGGGAATCCTGCCGTTTGTTGGGGAAATAAACTTTATTTCCAGTCTGATGGAGAGGTGACGACTTCACTAGGGAAAATCCTCGAGGATTCTTGAGGTCGACTCAGCTAGGGAAAAGGTTTTCAGAGATTAAACTCTAGCTGGGAGTCATCCTATGAGAAGGATTTTGGGGATAGTTGTCATTTCCCCTAGTTATTCAGCACTTCTTGAGAGATTTCTTGGAATCCTGACTGGACTGCCCTAGGTGTGCTGGATAGTGACATGTCATGCCCCCTTGTTGATAGGAGATTTGTCATTAGAAATGTCATCCCACTTGAAGTGATTTTGTTCATTGAGAGAGCTTTCGTTCACTGGATATTCGTTGTGTGAAATTCTCCGCTGTCAAACAAATAGCCATATGCAAACAGCGATATTAAAATAACGCAAAGTTTATGCTTGTCTTGAAATTTTGAAAATGCGTTTTAACAAGTAAAGAAGTTTTCTAAGAAAATTAAAACTTAGGATTTAGAGTAAAGCCTTAAAGGAGTCAGGATACCTTTTGTAACAGTATGCTTTCAAACTAACCCATGCTTCAATTAGGACTTTTGAAGGGTTGTAACGTGGCTTGGTTCACGGTTTAAGAAACAAAGGATAAGGATCAAAGTGTATTTGTACCCGCCCGTTCTTCGTGATGTTCTTCAGTCCTAAACTCAGTTAATTATGTGTTCGAACTCCAATTGAGTATGGAATAACGTTTTGGTGATGGTTCAGACAAGTTAAGTTTGTCGGAAGGAAGTTATTTTTTGCAACATGTTTGTTGAGGATTTGTAGTAACTTCTTTCTTTTGATTTGTTATCCCTAATTTTTTCCCGACGGTTCTTGTTTTGAGATTACGGTCAGCGGGATGCCCTAGTTTTTCTTAAGTCTCCTTTGTAGGTTTTGACTTAGTGGGCTTTTATTTTTTAGAGATAATGACTACCTATTTGGTATGGAACCATCAATGTCTTTTGATTCCAGAAGAATATTTTTGATATCACTCGTTGTATATGAAGTGAAAGTCTGCGACTGAACGCACATTTGAATTAACTGAGAGACTAACCTGCCCCAGGTTTTGATTAAAGGTTTCAATTTATGTAAAAAAAGAAAACTTCTACTTCTTAGGCTCGAAGGGGTTGACTAGGGATTATCTTCCTTATAACTCCAGTGTTTAGGATTTGAAAGAACCCATGTACATCGTTAGCAAGGTCTGTTCAAAAGCATACTGTATGAGACTGTGGTATCATTTTCGTCATCCTCCCTCTAAAGGCTTATAACTTTTAGCAAGAGTTGAATGTCATAAAGAGAGTAAAAAGCATAGTTTAAATATAGTAAAAACGAACGGATGAATTCAATACAAACATATGCAATGCATTAATGAAACAAAGTTTACATTAATAATTAATTGTTTGAACAACAAAAGAAATTACCATTGAAAATTCAAAATGAACAAAAATCTCTCAATGATTCGGCATAGGATCAGTGATCACGTTTGGAGTCTCCGGAGGCAAGAATGCAAGAAGCAAACTTGTCCAATCGAAGCAAGCATGCAGACAGCATGCTTGTCCAATCAAAATAAGCATGCAGACAACAAACTTATCCAATCGAAGCAAGCATGCAAACAACATACTTATCCAATCGAAGCAAGCATGCAGACAGTATATGCCCAATTGAAGCAGGCTTGCAAGCAGCTAAACTTGTCCAAATCGAAGCAAGCTTGCAGGAAGTTATTTTAAGCAATCGAAGGAGGCCAAGAGTCAATCGAAGGGTGCTGAATCGAAGGAGGTGCAAAGTCCAATCAAAGGGGATGAATCGAAGGAGGCCTACTTTTCTCCAAATTTGTCAAAATATTATTTTTATCTGTTTTCTCCCTTTTTGACATTTCCTTTTAACCTTGGTACTTGAAAATCCCAATGCACTTGTGCAAGCTTGAATCCTAAGAATCTTTGTGAGAAAACCATTGAGAATTGAGAGGGAAACTTTTGGGGTACAACACACTTATTAGAGGAAAATCAAATAGTATTGTTTAGAGAAGAGTCTGGTCGAAGAAGGGTCAAAATGAAAGGGTAAAATATTCAAAGATGCTTGCTGCCAAGTTCAGACTTGGCACACTGGCCAAAACTGCTGCACAGCAGTCTTAAAACATTGCCCCTTTTTTAAACCAAAATAGCATACAAGGTACTGTCTCTCGAAAGCTACAAGGAACAGGTTACTCAATTTGTTCAAACCTTTTGTTTTCCCTCCAAAAGCTTCAGGCAGCCTTGCCTATAAATAAGAGGCTCCAACACATGTTTGAGGAGAATTTTTTGGCCAGGGGAATGAATCTTCAAATTTCTCAAACACCATAAAGTTCTCAAACACTTAAACACTTGTGAAAACAAAAACCCAGAATCTAACATTTACCTCTTTCGAACCTGAAAAGTCCCACACATTTTATTCCCTTTCAAATCTAGTAGAAAAGACATCTCATTTGCTTTTCTCCTTCGAATCAAGAAGTAGAAACGTTACCTTCGCTCTTTCCCTTCGAATCCAGGGACATTCAAGGTAACCACTTCAAGGTCCAGCGCACGCTCTAGCCCTCAGCAAGGTAAGTCATCTTTAACCTTAATTCCTTCGTTTATAGAATAACATGTAAATAAAATTCCTTTTCGTTTCAAACATATACATAGCATTTGTTCCCCTTTCGCTTACACCCCTATAGTTTGTTTTTATTGCCTTTCCTTTTGGTCTTGTTCTTTGGTTTCTTACAAATGTTTTAAGAACTAACCTGGCCTTAAGGAAGTGCTAGCATGGCCTTAGGACATGTTTCTATTTAACTTATCAAACGAAGGAAATAGGAAACAAGAAGTAGGGAACGAAGCCTTTGGCTTCCACACTAACCTCCAGGTCAAACGAAAAAGACAGCCAGATGGTACACCATGCTGACTTTCAAGCCCAGATGAAAGGCACGCCTGCACTGAGTCCAGGCCCAGACGAAAGGCACTCCCTCACTACTTTCAACCCCCAGTTGAAGGAGGCAGAAAGGAAGATTACATCTTGCACTGGTTCTAGGCCCAGTCGAAAGGCACAACATGCTGGCCTCCAGGTCCCAATCGAAAGGCACAACATGCTGACCCCCAGGCCTCAGTCGAAGCCACGCCTTCACCCTTTTCAGGCTAAATCAAAGAGAGCCAGAAAGTGCAGAATCGAAGGGTTTTCTGCCTCAATCGAAAGACCCTCATTTTCTTGCTTTTATTTTATTTTTGCCTTTATATTTTCATGCAATTCAATATGGTTGCAGTACTGTAGGATTTAATCTTTCTGCATTTTATTACTTTTGTATGATTTCTAATAAAATAGGGCATGTATGTCAAGATAAAAACAACAAGTAGACAACCCATAATCAAAGACTAAATGCATGCAAATCAAACCCACTATTCACACATGCACCCTTAGGGTAATCTCACTTGTTGCCTCGGAAAAATAGTCATGTCCCTCGAATATGGGCGTTTTAGAAAAGACCCTTGATAAAAGATCGTAGTCCCTCGATGACCCTCAATGTTGCCTTCGGTAAACGATTTGGTTCCTAAACGACATTGCTAAAACATCCCATAGGTTGCCTTCTATGACTATACAAACGTCCTGCGCCTGTCCCTTCACATCCAAGGATGGGGTTTCTTACCAAATCAATGGTAAGATAGCAACATCTAAAGGAGGAGGAAAATAATATTTAAGACCTTTTGAGTAGGTAGGTTGCTCGCTTGCTCACAATAAAAACATTTTATACACTAACACTTTCATTTTGAAACATTTTCAAAAGACAAACACTTTGTGCGCATTCTTATAGAAACGAGAACCATTACAAAGAAACCTTTTCAAAATCACTTTCAAAAACACATTCCACAAACACCGTTTTGAAACATTTTCAAAAATAACAGTTTGTACGTGTTCTTATAGAAACGAGAACCATTACAAAGACATTTTCAAAATACATTCAAAACCCACACCACAAGCACATTTTCAAACAAAAGCAAGTGATCTAGCAAGAAACTAAGAGCCCGTAGATAACGACATATTGAAAGGGTGCTAATACCTTCCCTTTTCATAACCTACCCCCCGAACTCAAGAAATAATCTCAAAAGGTATTTCCTGTTATTTTCAGCCTTTCCTTATTGGATAAAAGAAAATTCGGTGGAGACTTTTTCAATCCGCAACAATTGCGCTCAAACACAAAACACCCAAGTCAGTTCTCCCACCGTGTTACCGGATTGATGCACGCACCCAAGCAAACAATAACTTCTTCGAAGAGTGTTGTTCCAACCATCTAAAAACCAAAAACAACAACCAAGGTAAGGTTTGTCATGTCACCTTTATTTTTGTTACTCCATTTTCACTAACTCTTTTTGTCTTTTCAAGCTAATTGAAAACCTCATCCCACTCTAAAGAAACGGCCTTCTTCTGTGGAGATTCCAGAGACAATTGAAGATGATGAAGACGTATATCCCATTCCTCCAAAGTCCAAAAAGATAAGAAAGAAGAAAGCTACAACTTCTGATGCAACCTCTTCTCAACCACCAAAACCAGTGGTAGCCGAAAACATTTCCTCTTGCGCCTAAAAAGACAGACATTTTGCAACCTTCTCAAAATGTTGTATTGGAAAAGATTGAAAGTGATAATTTGAGTCCTGGAGTCGAAGGACCAAATGTACAATTCTCATATTTTTATTTTCGACAATTCTTTTTACAATATGCTTTTTACTTTGCTTCTTTGCAGGATGCTTAACCAGCTCTCACTGAATCACCAATCGTGTACGAAGTTCCACCTAGCAGTGACACTGCTTCATACCATCCGCTGTCCACCAATAAAGACTCAAACATAGATTCCTCCACTTATGTGAACCAACTTTATTCTATTGCACAACTTGAAAAAGAGCCTTCATTATAATCTGATAATAATCAGGAGGAACAACATATTGGCATTAAAAGGAAATTTGTTGATGAAGGGAAAGGTGACGACAACCCCAATGATTCTTCTCCAAAGAGAACGAGGGCTAATGATGACTTTCTTGACAAAGAAGAACATCTTTCTGTTGATATCGAACAGTATTTCCAAGAGACAAATTAAGAGGAGGTAACTATCCATATTGAATCCAAGGATAACACTTTATTTGTTACTCAACCAGATAACATCAACCCTCAACCACCACTCTCACCAGAAGAGTTGGACGCTTTAAATAAGAACAATCCAATTGAGTATGTTAGGGAAATGATGAGAAGACGAAGCCCTGCTTCATACAAAACTCGATCAAACCCTTTGACAACTCCTAGTGGAGGCTCTGATAATGCCACTTTTGATCAACTTCTTCAGAAGGCCAAAGAAAAAATCTTCAATGCAGACTTGTTTGATATTTTGAAGAAAGATGCCACTGCATGTTATGGTTTGAAGAGGTTAACCAACCAAATTAACATAGTTACTTTCTCTTCTGAAGTGGCTGAAGTTTTAATTGACATAGGAAATCTTATCAATCAAGTCAGTGCAGATTTAAATCAAGAGCGTGATACCATGTCTAAGCTTCACAAAATACAAATTGCATAAGTTGCTGAATGAGAATAAGTTGTTGTTACTTCCAATAATGTTGAACAGGTGGAGAAAGCTTATAAGACAGCCCAGGAAGAATTCAATGTTTATACTCGATCGATATCTCTCTGGAAAAAACAAATCAAGGAACTCGAAGAAAAAATTGCTCAAGCAGAAGCATGTTAAAAAGAGATCAAGAACCAAGATCAAATTGAAATTGACGAGATGATTTCCTTAAGCTTCTGCATGTCCAAAAGGCTGGAAAACTGGAAGAAGAAGCTACTACACTCCAAGCTACACAGTCCCCCATTGATTATCGATTAAGGTTAGTGCAGATCAAATATGATCGCATGAAGACGAAGTTACCCTTTTGATTTGGTGATATTTTTAAGTTTCTTTTTATGCAACTCTTGTTATGTAACCTTCTTTAAAAACACGGCCATTTTGGCATTGCTTGGTTTATGAATACCATATTGGCTTTGACTGTTATGTGCGAACTACTCTTGCAATATTTTAATTTCTTGAAGTGCAGTCTTATATTTCTTTAAATATTTTCCATTCACTTTAAAGATTATTTTATCTTCGTTTAATTCCTTAATTTAGTACACACCATTAGAGAAAAATTGGATAACTTGGAACGGGCCTTCCCACTTAGGGGACCATTTTCCCAATGTTCTATCCTTTCAATCCGTGGGTAGAATTAATTTCCAAACTAAATCATCAATCGAAAATGATTTAACTTTCACCTTCTTGTTATAAGATTTTTCCACCCTCTTTTTCTGCCTTCTCAGTAATTCTAAGGCAATTAGTCTTTCTTCGTCTAGCTCAACTAATTCATTCAACATCATATTCCAATACATCTCAGATGGAATCCCGTGTTGTCTCTGAATTCTAGTTGATCATAGATAAACCTCAACTAGAAATACTGCATCATGGTCGTATGTCAGTCGAAAAGGTGTAGCATTTATAGCTTCTTTAGGGGAAGTTCGACAAGCCCATAAGATTTGGTCCAACGCCTTATGCCAATTCTTTGGCTTTTACCCACATGTTTCTTAATTAACCCAATTACTACCTTATTCGCTGCTTCAACCTGGTTATTTGCATGGGCGTAATAAGGTGTTGATGTTAGTAACTTGAATCCCATTTTGTTAGCAAACTCCTGAGTTTTTCGACCAGTTAAAATCGATCCTTGGTCAGTTGTTATAGTCTATAGGATTCCAAACCTACAGATGATATGCTTTTGGATGAATTCGATCACATCCTCTTGATCAACATTCTTCAATGGTATCGCTTCGACCCATTTGGTGAAATAATCAATATCTACCAAAATATACCTTTAATTTTTTTATGATGGTGGTTGAATCTCTCCAACTATGTCTAAAGTCTATCCTCTGAAAGGCCAAGGTTTAACAATGGAATGTAATTCTCTTGCAGGAACATGTTGTATGCCTTCCTGCATCTAGTATTATTGGCATCCTTTAGCGAACTCTATACAATCTTTAAGCATGGTGGGCCAGTACATTCCTTATCGAAACAAAAGTCATTTCATCTTATGACATACTTGATGTGCCCCACATGTACCACTTTGGACACTAGAGAGGGCTAGACATGTACCAGATTCTCCAAGACACTTAAGTAAGACTCCCTCTGGTGTCTTTTTAAATAACTAATTACCCATAAGAATATAACTTAAAGCTCGATACCTGATTTTTATTTCGACAAAATTTGTTAGATTTTTCAAATATTCTACTACTGGCTTCCTCCAATCTTCATCTTTTAAACTGTCTATGGCTAGAATTTCAAAATTCTCTTCATCAGCGTACCCTAGCTTTGCAGTCTTCAAATCTTATGGGGATAGTCTGGTTGCAACAACTCTTCCTCTAACTTCAATTGTGTTTTGTAACTTCTCTTTTGAAATTTTGTACCTAGAAGCAATTTGGGCCAAATCGTTGGCCGCTTGATTTTCAAGTCGAGGTATATGTCAATTACTTACCATTTCGAACCTCTGTAGGAATCGAATTGCTATTAAAAAATACATCATGAGATTTTATTTAACACATGTATACTCTTTTGTAATTTGCTTTATAACTAACTCTGAGTCACCATTATTTCGACTAGGGTTGCCCCCAATTCTAACAAAATTTCAAGTTTGACTATCAAAGCTTCATACTCGGCCTCATTATTGGAACAAAGGTCATTGACGTTATACTTGAATTTTGTTGGGATTTTATTAGGAGAAATAACTAGCACTCATACACTTGTTCCATTTTTATGACTAGAGTCGTCGAAATATAACTTCCAAGGCTCAAATTCGAGATAATATATAGGACTTTCAACCACATAGTGGTCAACTATAAAGTCTGACACTATTTGTCCTTTAATAGCCTTTAAAGGTGTATATATAAGTGAATATTTCGTTAAGGCAAGATCCTATTTTCCAATTCGACTGTGCAATATAGGTTTAGATAACATATGTTTAATAACATCAAAATTAGACGAGACATAAACATCAACTGGTTTTATATAATGCTTCAACTTTGTACATGAAAAATATAGACAGAGGCATAGTTTTTCAACTATACTATATCTAGTTTTTGCATCATTCATAACTCTACTAAGATAATAAATGGCCCTTTTGACGCCACTTTCATCCTCTTGAGCCAACATACTCCCTAAAGTTACATCAGACACAAATATGTATAATTTCATGCTCTTATTTATACAAGGAGGATATAAGATTGGAGGATGAACAAGATAACTCTTGATCTTGTTGAAAGCTTCTTGTTGAGCTTGCCCCCATTCAAAACCTTCCTTCTTAAGTCGAAGCAATGGTGAGAAAGCTTGATTCTTTCCACTTAAGTTTTAAATAAACCTCCTTAAGTTAATTTTACCTAGCAGTGATTGAAGTTTCTTCTTAGTTGATGGCACTTTCTCTTCCATAGTGGCCTTGGTCTTGTTTTAATTTATTTCAATTCCTTTCTTGTGGACCACGAAGCCTAAAAATCCCCCACCTGGACACAAAAAACGCATTTAAGAGGATTCATTTTTAGACCATGTTTCCTTATTCTTTTAAAATACTATCGAAGATGGTCTATATGACTTTTCCTGAAATAGACTTAACAACAATATCATCAATGTAAATTTGCATGAATGTTTCTATCAAGTCATGAAAAATGGAATTCATTGCCCTTTGATAGGTTGCCCCGACATTTTTTAAGCCAAAAGGAATTACCACCTATTCATAGGTGCCTAAGGCTCTAGGGCATCCAAATTTTGTTTTTGGCACATCTTCCTCAGTAATAAAAATTTGATTATAACCAGAGTACCCATCAAGTATATTCAGGTATTCATGCCATGCAACATAATCAACCAACATTTCCGCCACAAGAATTGGGTACTCATCTTTTGGGGTTACAACATTTAAATCTCTAAAATATATGTAAAGACTAAGCCTGTAATTTTTCTTAATAACGGGAACTATATTGGAAATCCATTCAACATACCTGGTTGTTCGAATAAAATTACATCTAAGAAGCCTTTTAACCTCCTCTTTGATCTTGGACAAAACTTCAGGTGCAAAACCCCTTGGATTCTACTTGATTCGCTTTTTCCCAAGATTTATTAATAACTTTAGTTCGATAAGATCCCTGCTTAAACTGGGAATTTCTTTGTAATCCCATGTGAAATACTACTTGAAATCATTCAACAGTTGAATTACTTCAATCTTGAGTTGAGGGTTGATGTTGGTGCTGATGTATGTTGGCCTTTTGATCTCCCCTTCACCCAGGTCTATCTCTTCGAGCAGATCTTGCGCTAGCATCTTCATATTGTTCTCCAGCAGATCCTTCTTGAAACCCAAAGGCTCGTCATATCATCTAGCAGTAACTCACTGATGCACACCCTTCGACCATGATGAAGTTGATTTGCGAGGGTGATAAACATGCTAGCAACTTGTAGAGACTTGCTGCAGAAGACGTATTTTGATAACCACAGTGCCAGAAAAGCTATATGCTCGACATTAGAAACCTCCTCCTCAGTAGAGTGATAGAAATTGATGTATTTTGAAAAGTTGGCATTCTTGACATCGAAGCCAATAAGGTTATCTGCATCTTCATTTGGATCAAAAGTTTCCCTAATAGGGGAGAGTCCAGTGATAGCAGCAATATCAAAGAACGTGGGTGTCAGCATTCCACAAGGGAGATGGAAGGTATTATAGGTGATATCCCAAAAGTATAAGGAGGCTAGAAAGAAGGGTTGGCTATAACTAAAACCTAATTTTGACATTCGAATCAGATTTAGGATGCCTATACTTTCCCATTCCTGGGATTTCTTATTTTCAACTTTCGAAAGCCAATCTTGGTATAGTTGATCTGATGAGGGACATGAGCGAAAGGGTTTGAAATTCCCAGTAACATAGTCCATACAAAAAACGTCCCTCATAGGTTTTGACGTTTCTGTTTCACATGTTTTCTCTTTTAGGGTTTTGGACAGCCTAACAACCGATTCATCTTCCTTAAGTTTTGAAGGGGTGGATTTGTTAATAATGGGTTTGGTTTTGGAATACGCGGGAAAAAATCCCTTTGTTTTTTCTAAACGATCCGTCGAGATTAGGGGACCCATAACTCCTAGGGTTTTATCAAGAGCAGTAGTGGGAATGATTACCTGAGAAGCATAGATGGCCTTTTGTTCTTGAGTGAGTTTGGGGGTTGAGATGAACTCCTGATTATCAAGATTGATAATCTTGCTTGCTGGTTTGAGAATGGAGGGAGAAGCTTGCTTGGACTTTCCAGACTTCTTGGATGAGGAAGTTAGCGCTGAAGACATTGTGAAAATAAATTTTTTTTTCTGAAAATAAGAAATCTGGTTGTTTGAAGGATGAGCAAGTTTGGAAAAGTTGGAATGAAGAAGATGAAGTATTTTTATAGCCTTCCTCAACGGTTTAAAAGTTGTTGACCTTTGGAAAAAGGTGGGATACGTGTAACTCCCTCATTGGAAAGAGAAAAGGTGGATTTTTGAACTTCATAGGGAAGTGACGTTTTGCTGCTAATTATTAGCTATAACTGTTGTGATTGCACGTTTTGGTATGATGATTGGACGTTTTGTAGAAAGTTGGACACTTACTCTGCTATCGTGTGCAGTATTGTCATCATGAGTTTTGATACTCTCGAAATAGCATGGATAAATCAAAAACAAGTATTTCTTTAAATCTATCTAAATACATGTTCTTGAGGGGCAATTTGTTAGCTGGCTATTTCGAATAAAGAAGAAACCACTATCAAAACAATATTTCGAATAAGCACCCAAGGAGGTTGATATCAAAGTTGAATATTGGTGGGAAATATAGAACCATTGTTCTAAAGGACTCTTCGATTTCCAGTGATAGATGATGGATTTCGATTTGGATTTTTTAGTGTTTAAAATATAAAGAGTTCCTTTATGCAAGGGTGCCAGAATTGGAAACGGTCCAGGCAATTGGTTTATTTCGAAATGAAGAAAATTAGTAAAATGCTTCGATTGGCACTGGTTTCGAATTTCAAATAAGAGCGCCATTCTTAGAAGACGCGTGGAAGTCAGTAAGCGTAAGGAGCCTGCATGCTTCGAACGTGGCATGATTTTAGAGTAGGACCGTTAGGGTCAGGACACTATAAATAGGTGTTTTCATGTTAGATTTGGGATGTTCATTTCGTGTACTAAAAAATCTCAAACACTCAAATTACCGTGACTCAAGAGAAACGAGTTAGAAGACAAAAATGTACGTATTGAACATCATGATTCTTTACAATTTCAATACAAGTCTTTTCATATTTCGTTCACTTTTACAGTACTTCTGCCCTTAAATCTTTCGATTTCCTTTTATTTCCTTGTTTTACTTGCTTTCATACACATTTTATCTCTTCAGAAACTTCACTTTTACTTTATCCTTTTGATTCAAACACTTTATATTTCCAGAAACTGTTACATTCTCAGAAACTCCTTGTCTTTACATGCAAGTATTAAATCTTAAGTCTAATTCGAAGCCTTTCATTTATACATTCAGTCAGTATTTTTCCATAGACAATCTTAGAGATATTTCTTAAAGAATTTCACATCCAACACTAACATACAATATAAATTCATCAAGATAATGGGTATGAACATAGAAATAAGTTATGACACATGTGTCCTAGGATCAATCTAGTCGATCCTGCAAGTAACCAATAATAATCAATAAATTGGAAGGCGGATGTTTACCAGAAACTACTGTAAACAAATTGGCACACCCGGTGGGACAGTGTCATAATAAAAAGTTCTATCAAACCGTTTATAGAATTTTGGGATCTTCTGAGTGTGGAGCGCGTTTCGGTACATGAACCTTCGAAGCGGCAAAATAAAGAGTAATAATCCACATATACCCAGAAAACAACGTACCAAAACAATGGTTAACACAACCAACCAAGATGGAGTGCAAAATCCCCCACAGGGGGCTGCAACAATTGTTTCAAGTTCGATTGATGCCTCCAATGCCATCCTTGTTGGAAGTTAGAATACGATCCTAGTAAGTACATTAGAAATGCCATCAAACGTGTCCTCAATGCAAACTGTGCCGCACATAGGGAATCAACAGTATTCGACCCCTCCTAGGCCTCCAGGTTTCGAACCTTTGAGACCCAGAAACCCTCAATATGTAATGCCAACTTCGTTTATGGCAGGGTTACATAATGCATCAACTTCGTCCCCACTCTAAGGGTCTGGTTCAGGAATGAACCATTTGGGTACAAATTTCCAGAATATAGGAAACTTCGCCCAGTTGCCTACCCTTACAACTAACAGTCAGGCAGCGCTTAGGCAACAGATGGATGATAGCAATCATGATATGGTAGGAATGCTAGCCCACGAAATGAATGCTATTTTCAATCCCCTAATCCAGAATATAAATAGAACAAACCAAGAAAATGCAGCCCAGATGGCCATAATATCATATTTTTTTGGTGCCCCTAATGCGCCTGCAAGGCGTAGGCAAAACCCAGTGGTGATTCGAAATGAAGAACCCATAATTGAACATATTCGACCCCCTGTACAAGTGGTCGAAGAGAGAAATATAGGGGTAAGATTAAGGGACCAAGAAGTTCAGGAAGTTCAGAATGAACAACCTAGACCAATAATGATGGTGAATAGGGACCAAAATGCAGACGAAATTGTTCATAGAATTAGAAATGACAATTTAGTGGCAGAAAATAACCTCACCACCATGACCGAAAGAATAATGGCCCAGAATGGTTTAAATTCAGGATTTAGGAGGCCAAATTACACATCTCCTATTATAGATTATGTTCTGCAAACAGAATTACCCAGGGGCTTTAAAGTCCCTAAATTCACGAAATTTGCTGGAGACACGAGTGAATCAACAATGGAACATATAGCAAGGTATTTAACTGAAGCAAGAGATATAGCAAATTATGAAAATCTTAGGATAAAATACTTCCCAAGTTCTCTAACAAAGAACGCTTTCACTTGGTTCACCACCTTGCCCCCTGGATCTGTGGACACATGGCCTTATTTAGAAAGACTTTTCCATGAACAAGTTTACATGGGTCAGTCTAAAATCAGTCTCAAAGAGTTAGCAAGCATTAAGAGAAAATTCACGGAACCAATAGATGAATATTTGAATAGGTTCTATTTATTAAAATCTAGATGCTTCACAGTGGTCCCTGAACATGAATTGGTCGAAATGGCTGCTGGGGGCCTAGATTATTCCATTCGAAAGAAATTGGATACACAATATCTTAGAGATATGGCCCAACTAGCACATAGAGTTCGTCAGGTCGAAAGGTTAAAAGCTGAAAAAGCTAGGGCTAGTAAAAATCATAAGAAAGAGAGGATAGCCTACATAGAGGCTGAAGAGGAAAACATAGATGATTCTCAAGACCCTTATGATTTCGATCAGTTCGAAATAGATCTTGCAGAACTAAAGGAAGCACCCCCTTATGCTTGTAAAGTTCTGCTTCCTTCCAATGGAAAGGATTCTGTCGAAAGTGAAAGGAATGATAAATTCCCTAAGAAAATCTATACTTTCGATATAACTAAATGTGATGAGATATTTGATCTGCTTTTTAAAGATGGCCAGTTAATAGTTCCTCCTAACCTTAAGGTTCCTCCGTTGGAACAAAGGAAAAAGAGGGGCTTTTGTAAATATCACAATTTTTTAGGCCATAAAACCTCAGTGTTTTCTTTTCAGGGACCTGATACAAAATGCAATCAAAGATGGCAGGCTGAAGTTCTCAGACAAAGGTAAGAATCCAATGAAAGTTGATACGGATCTGTTGCTGATGGCGGAGACTAATTATGCTGAACCTCTGGACATCAATGTAGTAGAAATTGCTGAGGGGGAAGTTGAATCGAAAGAGGAAATCGAAGAGGATGGGGATTTCATCTTGATCAAGAACGAAACAGAGGCTATTGATGGCCTCCCAAAGGTGCTCAAAGCAAAGATATTAAGTGACAAACAATTAACTGAGGCCACTGAGGGCCTCAGGATGAAATTTGAAGAAGTCAAAATTTCTGATGATCAAATGCTGGGAGTAAATATGGTGGACTTCGAACAGCCCAATGCTGAAATGTAAGAAGTGGAACGCTATTTGGAGAGGGAGAGAGAACAAAGAAGAGAGAACTTACCTAGAAAAGACGCGGGTTTGCATGAATACCTCTTCCACTGTCATAAGAAAAACCAGGATAAGTTGTTGTGCCCAAGGTGCAGCATCATCTGCAACCCCAGAGTTGCTGCTGAGTTCGAAAGGGCCCAGCGCGAACGAACAGGGGTCAATTGGAGGCAAGACAACCAATTGTACAGAGTCTATCCAAAAGCTGATGAAAGTCTGCTCGAATTCCTAGTTCGTTGCCACAAGATTGGAATAGAGTGTTTAATATGTCCCAGATGTGCAGCAGTGTATGATAAAGAGATGGCTGAAGCGTTCGAGAGAATTCCGTTTGCATCAGGCTGGGGGCACCAAGGCAGAATGCCTTCGAATCCTATTAACACTGGCAGAAATATGCCAAGGAGGCCAGATAGCCCTTACCCCAGGGGAGAAAAGAGATTTTCCTTTAAATTACCTACAGAGATCCCCACTGACAGATGGTTGCGGGTGAACGCTGATAAGGGAAAAGGGAAGTGGCGCAGCTATGACCAAGGAGGCAGGACTGTGATGGCTTACAGGAGGCAATTCAATTCAAATAGGAGGGAAGTAATAAGACTGGAGAATTACAAAGGCAGAAATCCAATGTCTCGCTCTCAGTGGCGCAGACACCAGAGAAATAAAAAAGCAGAAAGGGATTCGAAGCCTATGAGGATAGGAGAATCTAGTACCAATAACCCAACATCAGTGAACCAGACTGGGGGAAAACCCCAGTGTCCAGGAAACTTTTTTCACCACAGAAAGACACTGAAGAAAATAAGACTCAAAAGGAGGCTGCAAACGAAGAGGACTTGATGACTTATGACTTCGAATCGGAGGGGGAATCCTTCTTTAATGTAAACTGCAATGTAGTTTCAGTGCTGCCTTGTGAGTACAATCAGGATACAGAGGTTTATGCTGGTGAGGAGACTGATGAGGACGAAATGGCCAGACATAGGCCAGTGTGTTATTATGTGATGAATAATGGAGCGGTCGAAGAGCAAAACGCTTTCTTCGAAAGGCCAGACGAAGGAATGAAGAACCATCTAAAACCCTTATTCATCAGGGCAAAGGTGGAGCAATATGGTGTGAACAAGGTTCTGGTGGATGGTGGAGCTGCTGTTAATTTGATGCCTCAATTCATGCTAAAAAGGATAGGCATGCAGGATTCAGATGTTAGACCTCACAACATGGTGCTTTCGAATTATGAAGGAAAGGTTGGCAAGACTTTGGGAGTAATACAAGTTAATTTGACAGTTGGTTCCCTCACAAGACCAACAATGTTTATGGTCATTGTTGCGAAGGCAAACTATAATTTGTTGCTTGGCAGGGAATGGATCCATGGAATTGGCGTAGTGCCTTCTTCAATGCATCAAAGGTTGGTGTTGTGGAGAGATGATGGAATTGTCGAAAACATAGAAGCAGACCAGAGTTACTATATGACAGAAATCAACAATGTGGACAAAAGAAACTTCGATCGAAATATGGCCAACATAGGGCCATGTCACCCACCTGAGGAATATTTCGAGCCCAATGAGAACGCTTATTATTCTTTAACCCTTCGTCCTAATGGATTCCAATGGGATAGGGAAATCATGTGGGACGGGCAAGAGATTGAGGAAGATGGAGAGACTTCGACGATACGGCCAACTGGCTGGGCAAGCGAACGTCATTATGACTGAGTCAAATTACTACCAAAAGATTTTGGCCTATCTGGCTGAGAACAAACGAAGAACGGCTCTCGAAGCCGAAGTACAAAACATGGTTGTCGAAGCCATAGATAAAAAAGGAATAACAAATCCTGAGGGAAACCACTCACCCCCACCCTGGGATGGCCAAACTTCCAAACTATTGGATCAACGGCTAGATGCCATTTATGATCAAGAGCCCTTGGGGTTCGAGAAGGATCTAGAGTCAAAAAGCGCTAAGATGCTAGCGCAAGATCCTTTGGAGGAAGTTGATATTGGGGATGGCGTCGAAAAAAGAGTTACGTACATCAGTGTGAAACTCAGTCCCAGTCTAAAAGGCAAGGTGGTCGAAATGCTCAAACAAAACAGAGATTGCTTCACCTGGGACTATGCCGAAATGCCTGGTTTAAAGAGGGAATTGGTGGAACATAGGCTTCCAATCAAGGATGGCAAGAAGCCCATCAAGCAGATGCCTAGACGATTCGCCCCAGCAATCCTCTTAAAAATAAAAGCAGAGGTAGAATGGCTCCTTCGATGCAAGTTTATCAGGACCACAAGGTACGTAGAATGGCTTGCTAATATTGTACCTGTTATTAAGAAAAATGGATCTTTACGAATTTGCATAGATTTTAGGGATTTAAATACTGCCACCCCAAAAGATGAATATTCCATGCCTATAGAAGAAATGCTGATTGATTATGCTGCGGGTTTCGAATACCTGAGTATGTTAGATGGATACTCTGGGTATAATCATATTTTTATTGCTGAGGATGATGTTCCCAAAACTCCATTCAGATGTCCAGGCGCCTTAGGCACTTATGAATGGGTAGTTATGCCCTTTGGACTAAAAAATGCTGGGGCAACATATCAGAGGGCAATGAACACCATTTTCCATGATTTCATTGAATCATTCATGCAGATTTATATTGATGACATAGTAGTCAAGTCTGTTTCTGATGAGGATCATTTGGCTCACCTTTGCCAGTCATTCGAAAGAATGAGAAAACATGGCTTAAAAATGAATCCTCTTAAATGTGCTTTCTTTGTTCAGGCTGGGGATTTCCTAGGCTTTGTGGTCCACAAGAAGGGAATCAAAATTAACTTGAACAAGACGAAGGCTATTATGGAGACGAAACCTCCATCAACAAAGAAAGAGTTGCAATCTCTATTGGGTAAAATCAACTTTTTAAGGAGATTCAAATCTAATTTGAGTGGGCGAACTCAGGCTTTCTCTCCACTCCTCCGTCTCAACCAAGGGAATTTTGAATGGACGGTGCAGCATCAGGAGGCATTCGAGAAAATCAAGACCTATTTGATGCATTCTCCTATACTTGCACCCCCTTCTAAAGATAAGCCAATGAGATTGTATATCTCTGCCTCCAATGTAACTATAGGTAGTATGTTGGCCCAAGAAAATGATGATGGCGTCGAAAGAGCCATCTACTATCTTAGTAGGGTCCTAAATAAAGCAGAGACTAAGTATAGTAGCATTGAAAAACTATGTCTTTGTCTGTATTTCTCTTGTACAAAACTTAAATATTATATTAAACCAGTTGATGTTTATGTTTCATCTCACTTTGATGTTATTAAACATATGCTTTCAAAACCAATCATGCACAGCAGAATTGGCAAATGGGCTTTAGCGCTCACTGAGTATAATTTAGCCTTCAAGCCTTTAAAGGCTATGAAAGGATAAGTAGTTTCAGATTTCATAGTGGATCACTCTGTGAGTGAGGACTTCGCATTAGATTATGTTGAGATCCACCCATGGAAATTATCCTTCGATGGGTCAACACATAAACACGGAAGTGGTGTTGGAGTCCTTATAATTTCTCCTGAGGGAATTCCAACAAAATTCAAGTACAAGTTAGAAGGCCCTCCCTGTTCGAACAACGAAGCTGAGTATGAAGCATTAATTGCTGGACTTGAAGCTTTGTTGGAATTGGGGGCAACCAGAGTCGAAATTAATGGAGACTCTGAGTTGGTCATCAAACAGATAACCAAAGAATACAAATGTATCAAGGAAAATTTGATCATGTACTTTGTTATTGCTAACAGATTACTCAAGAAATTTGAATATGTGGATATAAAACATATTCCCAGAATTGATAATCAGGAGGCAAATGACTTGGCTCAAATAGCTTCAGGATATAAGACATCTAAAGAAAAACTCCAATACCTCATAGAAACAAGAGGCTGAATAATGGCTATCAAATTATCACCATTAGACTTAGAAAATTTGAAACTTGGTTATGCAGATCAGAAAGAATTCGAAGTGCTAAATATTGATACTTTGGCAGATACATATTGGAGAAGTCCTATAATAAATTACTTGAAAGAACCTTCAGTAAGTACAGAGAAAAAGATCAAATATAGGGCATTGTCTTATGTGCTAATAAGGAATTAACTTTGTAAGAAAACCCCAGAAGGAATCTTACTCAAATGTTTAGGAGAAAATGAAGCATATTTAGCATTATCCAGTGTACACAGTGGGGCATGTGGGGCATATCAAGCAGGTCACAAAATGAAATGGTTGTTGTTTCGATATGGAATGTATTGGCCCACTATGCTCAAAGACTGCATAGAATTTGCTATAGGATGCGAGGAATGCCAAGTTCGTGCAGGTATTCAACATGCTCCTGCAAGTGAGTTACATTCAATTGTTAAGCCTTGGCCTTTTAGAGGATGGGCATTAGATCTAATTGGTGAAATACGACCAACATCATTCAAAGGACAGAAATATATCCTTGTGGGTATAGATTATTTTACAAAATGGGTCGAAGCAATTCCTCTAGTGAATGTTGATCAAGAGGCTATTATGGAATTTGTCCAGAAGAAAATAATTTACAGGTTTGGAATACCAGAAAGTATCACAACAGATCAAGGTTCAGTTTTCACAGGGCGAAAAATGCAAGAGTTTGCAAAAGAAATGGGATTTAAGTTACTCACGTCAACCCCTTATTATGCTCAAGCTAATGGACAAGTGGAAGCAGCCAATAAAGTCATAATAGGTTTGATAAAGAAACATGTAGGTAGAAAGCCAAAGAATTGGCACAAAACTTTGGACCAAGCTTTGTGGGCATGTCGAACATCTCCTAAAGAAGCAACGAATACTACTCTGTTTCGACTTACGTTTGGACACGATGCAGTGCTGCCAATTGAAATACATTTACAGTCATTGAGAATCCAAAGACAAAATGAGATACCAGTTGATCAATATTGGGAAATGATGATGAATGAATTAGTGGATGTGGATGAAGATAGGCTACATGCTTTAGAAGTTATGAGAAGACAGAAAGATAGAGTAGCCAGAGCATACAACAAAAGAGTTAAAAGTAAGTTGTTCTCAACCAATGACCTGGTATGGAAAGTTATATTACCTATGGATAAAAAGAATAGAGTATTAGGTAAATGGTCACCCTATTGGGAGGGACCCTTTCGTGTTTTGAAAACATTTTCGAATAATGCTTATGAAATAGAAGAATTAGCAGAAGATAGAAGAATCTTGAAGGTAAATGGGAAATACTTAAAAAGGTATAAGCCATGCTTGCAAGAGGTTAGAATCACTACAGGATAATTAAAAAAAATAAAACATAAAGCCAAAATGGTATTATATAAATGCCAAAATGGTTGTGTTCAATCCTTAACAATAAAAAAGCATTAACAAAATACATTCGAAAATCAGAAAGGGACGTTTCGTTTCAGCTTAGCAAACTTGCTCTTGCATAAGTTGATTTTGCATTGGGTGGAATTTCTGGCGCTTTTGAGCCCCTTGATCTCTTCGCTTATCCCTTCAGCTACCTCCATTTGTTGAAGACTTTGTGTGACAAGATTTTCAAGTTCTTTGTCATCAACAGGCTTCAAGATTGCCTGCTCATTTCGAGCACCCTCAATCTTCTTTTTGAGTTCTTCAATCTGGGATTCCCAAAACAAGATTGATCGAGCCAAAATATCATGCTTGTCTTGGGCCTGGATTTTAGCACACTCCAACGTCTCTGCTTCTTCAGAAAGTCTTGAAGTTTGGTCATAAGCTTTAGACAAAGCCTCTTGTTTGGTTCGAATTTTAGCCTCAGCATCATTAACCCTAATATATTCATTGCTAACCTCATTGAGCAAGATTTGTAGATCATATATGGTCTCACTTACTTCAAATGGACAGATGCTGATATCTATCTGAGAAAGCAACTTCTTCATCGAAAAATAGGCTGCAGTATCTGCTTTTAGAATGGTAAAAATGTCAGCCTCAAGAATAGTTTTGTTGACTTGTTGAACATGTTGGTCGAGAGAAGTAAGAGGGGCATTATCCTTTGTTTGGATCGAATCTTCAGATTGATTTTTGCTAGAATAAGAACCACGTTGAGCTAGCATTAACTTGATATATTTCAGGGGATTACTCCATTTTAGCTCTTCTTTCTGTTCCCCAGTCAAAATTGGAGGATCTGGGTTTTTAGTGAAGATAGTCCCAGTAGGAACAGGTACTTCCGCCTCCTCTTGCACCGCCTCATCTTCTTCACCATCTGCGAAGTAACAACTCACAGTATGTGTTTCGCTTTCCTCTTCAGATTGGTCAGCAAAATGCACCCTTCTGGGAGAGGAGTCACTAGGATTGTCGATGATGGGAGTTTCGAGCGCTATGTCTGGTTTGCCAGCTGCAGGGCCCTCTGTAGAAGGAGGCGAAGTTGCTTGTTGGTCTAAAGCTTCGACCAATAGAGGCGAGGTTGCTTGTTGATCCAAGGCTTCGAAGGTCCCTGCAGGAGTAGCAGCAGTGGACGAACCTTTATTTAAAACGACTTCGTTGAAATCTTCTGGTTAAGGAGAGGCTGTAGGTTTTGAAGCTTGGCCTTGATTGGTAGGAGGATCAGAAGAAGCAAAAAAGAATGCTCTGCGCAGAAACAAAGGGTTAACATAAAGAAGGTTACATAGTCAATCTAAAAAGCATTAAGTTAGATTTACCTTTTGTTCATCAGAAGTTGCATTCCTACCAATGCGTTCTGAAATTACGTTCTTCGAAGACTGAGACTTCGAAGGTCCTTTGGATTTGAGCTTGGGAGCAGTCACATTCACTTTGCTTTTTGAAGGATTGGCAAGTTGAGAACCTTCGCCAGATTTGTTGGTTTTCTTTTTCTTTTTTCGTTTAAGAGGAGAAATGTCTTCATCCTTTTCTGATTCATTTTCAGAATGGGCACCATCGTGTCTTCGTTTCTTAGGAGACTTGGGAGGTAATCCACTCGCCTGGAGAAATGAAAAGAATAATTAGTCAATTTAAAAAGTAATTTCGACAATAAGAAAGGAGTGAGTGAAGTATTACCTTTTTCTTTTTTGAGGAGTCATCTTCTTGTTCAGAAGGAGGATTTTCAGTATTGGCCATTGGCGCTTTCAAAGAAGAAGTTGAGCCTGCCTTGGGTGCAACTTTATCCTTTTTCAAAGATTTTAGATCAACAGCTGAAAAGAATATGAAATGTTCAAGTTTAAAACAAAGTTTAGAAAGAATAAGGGAACTTCGAATTTCTTCAGTTCCGCACCTTCACCGTTTTGAGACGTGATAGACATGGAAGACAAGTCATAGCGAATGTGCCCCCTGAAATTGTCTAAATCAGGTTTAGCCCATGTTACCCTTTGGGCCGGTTTTTTGGCATCATTTTCATACAAACGGAAAATGTTCCCACAAACGAACCACCAGGGATACGGAGGAAAAAAGGCTAAAGCCGGCTCTGAAGTAGGTAGGTTTGGAAATTTTGGTGGTTGATGTTTAAAAGCCCACCAATACCTATCTTCAGGTTTTACATAAGGAGGAAATCGAATTTTTGAAAGTTGTTTTTCAAATTTTTCTTTCAAAGTTCTTGCTGCTTCGCAGACAGTTCGATGTATTTCCATAGGATTATAGACAATTTCGAAATATTTTTGGAAGGCTCGAATTTCCTTGACATGAGTAAATCTACCTTTTTTGACATGCTCCTGCACAAAGGAAAAAGCTGTCGTCAGTTGTTGTTGAATTTGGATGGTGCTGAACATATTCTTCGAATAATAAGCCGTCCACCAAGTATAAAAATCTTTTGTCATATAAAAGGAAGGAGTAAAGAAGACTAGTGAAAAGTCAGCAAAGCCAGCATATTTCTTCTGTCGAGTTTCGATTTCTTTGAAGGAGTAAGGCACCCCTGCTAAACATATCTCCCTTTTCTTGTTGAAGAGAGGCTCAGGTAGAATTTGGCATAGTCCGAATTGACGGGCCACGAAATTGGGTTGATAAGCAAGGATACACACTTGGCTCTTCACAGGCGTGATCCTAGAAATAATAAGCCTAGGGTTTAAAAAGGCACACCAAATGTCCCTGATTATTTCTTCTTCAATGGCTTGTTCAAGGGGCATGGTAAACCAAGTTGGACCACAGTTTCGATTGGCAAAAGGGGCCATTGAAGGGTCAAACCTATGTCTTTTAGAGAAAATCATTGTGTAGTTAACGAAGCATGTTTTGAAATTTTCTCTTTCATCGTTTGGGGTTAGTTTTAACAACCTAGTGCCTTCAATGCTACGATTTACAACGTCAGGATGTTCTTCATTAATAACCCCAAAGGTTAATAGAGATGGTTCGAAAGTTGCATTTAACCAAAGTTGCAATAGCCAAAAGGGTCCAGCGAGAAGAAGATTAGTGCCAGCTTCGTAGGTTTTCAGTTTCGAAACTGCAGCACCTATGCTTTCATATAAGCTTGTTAGCAGTAACTCACTGATGCACACCCTTCGACCATGATGAAGTTGATTTGCGAGGGTGATGAACCTGCTAGCAACTTGTAGAGACTTGCTGCAGAAGACGTATTTTGATAACCACAGTGCCAGAAAAGTTATATGCTCGACATTAGAAACCTCCTCCTCAGTAGAGTGATAGAAATTGATGTATTTTGAAAAGTTGGCATTCTTGACATCGAAGCTAATAAGGTTATCTGCATCTTCATTTGGATCAAAAGTTTCCCTAATAGGGGAGAGTCCAGTGATAGCAGCAATATCAAAGAACATGGGTGTCAGCATTCCACAAGGGAGATGGAAGGTATTATAGGTGATATCCCAAAAGTATAAGGAGGCTAGCAAGAAGGGTTGGCTATAACTAAAACCTAATTTTGACATTCGAATCAGATTTAGGATGCCTATACTTTCCCATTCCTGGGATTTCTTATTTTCAACTTTCGAAAGCCAATCTTGGTATAGTTGATCTGATGAGGGACATGAGCGAAAGGGTTTGAAATTCCCAGTAACATAGTCCATACAAAAAACGTCCCTCATAGGTTTTGACGTTTCTGTTTCACATGTTTTCTCTTTTAGGGTTTTGGACAGCCTAACAACCGATTCATCTTCCTTAAGTTTTGAAGGGGTGGATTTGTTAATAATGGGTTTGGTTTTGGAATACGCGGGAAAAAATCCCTTTGTTTTTTCTAAACGATCCGTCGAGATTAGGGGACCCATAACTCCTAGGGTTTTATCAAGAGCAGTAGTGGGAATGATTACTTGAGAAGCATAGATGGCCTTTTGTTCTTGAGTGAGTTTGGGGGTTGAGATGAACTCCTGATTATCAAGATTGATAATCTTGCTTGCTGGTTTGAGAATGGAGGGAGAAGCTTTCTTGGACTTTCCAGACTTCTTGGATGAGGAAGTTAGCGCTGAAGACATTGTGAAAATAAATTTTTTTTTTCTGAGAATAAGAAATCTGGTTGTTTGAAGGATGAGCAAGTTTGGAAAAGTTGGAATGAAGAAGATGAAGTATTTTTATAGCCTTCCTCAACGGTTTAAAAGTTGTTGACCTTTGGAAAAAGGTGGGATACATGTAACTCCCTCATTGGAAAGAGAAAAGGTGGATTTTTGAACTTTATAGGGAAGTGACATTTTGTTGCTAATTATTAGCTATAACTGTTGTGATTGCATGTTTTGGTATGATGATTGGACGTTTTGTAGAAAGTTGGAAACTTACTCTGCTATCGTGTGCAGTATTGTCATCATGAGTTTTGATACTCTCGAAATAGCATGGATAAATCAAAAACAAGTATTTCTTTATATCTATCGAAATACATGTTCTTGAGGGGCAATTTGTTAGCTGGCTATTTCGAATAAAGAAGAAACCACTATCAAAACAATATTTCGAATAAGCACCCAAGGAGGTTGATATCAAAGTTGAATATTGGTGGGAAATATAGAACCATTGTTCTAAAGGACTCTTCGATTTCCAGTGATAGATGATGGATTTCGATTTGGATTTTTTAGTGTTTAAAATATAAAGAGTTCCTTTATGCAAGGGTGCCAGAATTGGAAACGGTCCAGGCAATTGGTTTATTTCGAAATGAAGAAAATTAGTAAAATGCTTCAATTGGCACTGGTTTCGAATTTCAAATAAGAGTGCCATTCTTAGAAGACGCGTGGAAGTCAGTAAGCGTAAGGAGCTTGCATGCTTCGAACGTGGCATGATTTTAGAGTAGGACCGTTAGGGTCAGGACACTATAAATAGGTGTTTTCATGTTAGATTTGGGATGTTCATTTCGTGTACTAAAAAATCTCAAACACTCAAATTACCGTGACTCAAGGGAAACGAGTTAGAAGACAAAAATGTACGTATTGAACATCATGATTCTTTACAATTTCAATACAAGTCTTTTCATATTTCGTTCACTTTTACAGTACTTCTGCCCTTAAATCTTTCGATTTCCTTTTATTTCCTTGTTTTACTTGCTTTCATACATATTTTATCTCTTCAGAAACTTCACTTTTACTTTATCCTTTTGATTCAAACACTTTATATTTCCAGAAACTGTTACATTCTCAGAAACTCCTTGTCTTTACATGCAAGTATTAAATCTTAAGTCTAATTCGAAGCCTTTCGTTTATACATTCAGTCATTTTTTTTCCATAGACAATCTTAGAGATATTTCTTAAAGAATCTCACATCCAACACTAACATACAATATAAATTCATCAAGATAATGGGTATGAACATAGAAATAAGTTATGACACATGTGTCCTAGGATCAATCTAGTCGATCCTGCAAGTAACCAATAATAATCAATAAATTGGAAGACTAGCGGTTGCTTACTAGAAACTACTGTAAACAGGAGGTCAAACGTGGGTCAGTTTGTTTTGGGCCCAGAGGCTACTATTCACACACCTCCAATTGCTGCTTTAGAGGCCCAATACTCTTTTCTTTTATTTTTTTATTATTCCTTTATTTAATTTATTTAAATTATTTTTACTAACAAAAAATTAATTCTTTTTTAATAAAATCATAAAATCAATTTTTCGTTAAAAATAGATTTAGATTTTATTTTTAAAAAAATTAATTTAGTTAGTTAATTTAATTTATTAGGTAACTTTAAATTCTTTTTACAAATAAATTAAAATCAATTAGAAGAATTAGGGTTTTTGATTAATTTAATTTTTATTTCTCTTTTCTTAAAAAATCACAAAATACAAAAAATAGGTCAAATTAATTATTTTATTTAAATTAATTTAATTAGTAATTAGGTTTGTATTTAATTTAAAACCTTATTTTTCTCAAATAATCAAAAACAACAAAAAATAATCTTTTCTTTTATTTAGGGTTAGACGGGGTCAAAACCCTAATTTCCTTTCGTTCTCTATTCGTCGCGCGTTTATTTATTTTTGCAATATTGATGTAATTGCTCATGGGATGTAATAGATTAATTAGGACATTTTTTTGTTTATTTATCGTTTTAGCGGGTTTTTTGGCTATGTAATTAATACCCGAAGCTTTGTAATAGCGTAGTTTTATTTTCCGCATTTTAATTTCCGCAAAATATTAATTGTTAGATGTATGATATTAGGGTTGCATGACAAGACTGTATGTAAACTTTAAAACGGTTAGCAAACCCTAAATGTGCAGAGATAATAACTTGAAATTGAATCACTGGCACATGCGCACTCCTAGGGTATACTCTCACTTCGGTTGCCTTCGGTAAACGATCATTAAGTATATGATATTTTAGTGGTCGCTCTCTTGTCTAAATAAAAGATCAAAGTCCCGTTCGGAAATGTTGCCTCGGAAAGGTTGCCTCGGAAATGTTGCCTCGAATATGATCTTAAGACATTAGGGTTATTACTAAAACATCCTAACATTGCTTTAGTGATCGTACGTCCCTTTCGAATTGACCCTTAAAACTCCAACGGCGGTGCTACCTACTCACTAATAGTAGGATAACGTTGTCTAAAGGAAACGAACATAGAATAATTCTTTTTTCGAGTAGGTAGATGCTAGTAGGTACTTGCTCAAAATCAAAACTTTTCCACACTTACACTCTTTTCAAACAAGTTTTCAAAACAACTTCGTAACACTCTTGAAGACAGAAGCAAGGGTTAAATCGAAGTCAAAAACTTTTTTTCAAATCAAACACACACAAGCAATTTTGAAAATGATGAGCAAGTACCTAAGAGCCCGTGAAAAACTACGAATGGAAAGGGTGCTAATACCTTCCCTTTCTATAATCTACCCCCCGTACTCAAAATCTCGAAAAAGGAATTTTTATGTGTTTTTTTCCTTTTCAGTTGGATAAAATAAAAGCTGGTGGCGACTCTTGCTTACCGCGACATTTTGCAAACAAAAAACGCAAAACGCAAACCAGTATTAAACAGTCGGTTCTGCCACCGTATCACAGAACTGGCGACTCTGCTGAGGATATTATAAGTGGGGTATACCTTAGGATTAGTTCATCATAAATTGCTTTTATTGTTTGATTTGTTTGCTTTACCTTTGAGGGCTTTGTATCGGGAGTTACTATAGATCCTAACCCAGATCTGGGGAACACCTTTTAGGTAAGTAGCAATAAACTGTGAGGGAACTGTACGACGTAGACCGATATGGTTGAAGCAGTAGCTACATTGATGTGGCACATTGGTTGGTGCCGGTATCCCTTGTGGAGAAACGAGGAGAATACGGGGCTGCTATATGGGTCGTTAAGCATCAAGTGACCTTAGAACCTATAATTGACTAACTTGGCCATAGGAAGTAGTGAGATAGCCGGCCTCGGTGTAAAGCTAAGAACTAGTTGATACTCGATACTACACTCATTGAGACCATACTCTCGAGATAGTTTCGGCCGCAAGAAAAGATTGTGTGAGATGAAACCATGACCGATGGAGGATGGTCAATGATATTGAGAACCTCTAGAACCCGGTTACTATTATTAGGATAGGTTGAAACCAACTGAACTTCAAGAGGGTAGTACCTAGACTCCATGCAAGCCTAAACTTGAGGGTTATTGTGTGACTTGTTTGCCTTTACCATGTCTGTTATCTGCTATACCTGTTGTGTGTTTTATCATACACATCATGCATCATAACATAGCATGCATACTTCATTAGACTAACCATTTCAAAGACCAAGGGGATTTATCTTTGTTCTGTTTTGCAGATCATGGCTTCCTTGCGCAGAAACACCATTCGAGTTAACTTCGTGCAAATACCTGCTCAACTCAAAGATTTAGTCTCAAAGGTTTCTGATACTTCTTCATTCGTTAGAAGACATGGTCAGCTTCTTAACCTGGTAACTTCAAAGTGGGATGAGCAGATGATGAGTGTGCTTTTCCAGTTCTTCAATCCAGTGTATCATTGTTTCACTTTCCCGTATTATCAGCTAGTTCCCACTATGGAAGAGTTTTCTCACTTACTGGGCATATCCATCCTCGAGCAAACACCCTTCACAGGTTTGGAAGAGGATCCTAGACCAGAGGACATTGCTTCAGGCATACATCTAAAAAGGGTTGATGTAGTATCCAACTGGGAGACACGGAGCGGGGTTAAAGGTTTCTTGGCCAAGTTTCTGATGGATCAAGCTCAACAGTTCTGGGATAATTTGGACTTTCAGGATTTCGAAGACATTTTAGCCCTCCTCATCTACGGTTTGGTTCTTTTCCCGAATCCAGATTCCTTCATAGATGTGAATGCGGTTAAGATCTTCTTGTCTCGCAATCCTGTTCCCACTCTTCTGGGTGATATTTTGTATGCTCTCTACACTCGTACTGTGCAAAGAAGAGGGACCCTCATGTGTTGCACGCCACTGTTGGCGAGGTGGTTTATTTCGCACCTCCCCAAGTCTGTATTGAAGAATGGGGAACGGTTAGGATGGTCTTACAGAATCATGTGACTTCCTCATACGGACATTCTTTGGAGTTCTAAGGATATGGAAAGAGTAGCTGTCATTGATCGATGTGGGGAATACCCTAATGTCCTGTTGCTTGGAATTAGAGGGGGAATAACCTACAGTCCTTGTTTGGCTTTACGACAGTTTGGTCGCGCTCGGAGAGACGGTCCTCATGAGATGCTTCTTACAAATATTGCATTTGACTATAAGGAGGATGTTAATGAGCATCGCCGCAGGTTTATACGAGCTTGGGGCATGGTGAACAGGTCTGACCCTCACGAGCTAGGACCAAAGACTTCTCTTCCTATGCAACCTTATCTCCAGTGGGTTCGAGCTCGGGCTCAAAATCTTGGGATGCCTTATGAAGCTGTTTGCCAGTGATTGTGGAGCATACCAATGAAGAGGGCGTTCCTTATATAGTCCTATATCCCTGCATTCCTACTGATCTCGGGGCATTGAAGAGATCCTGGATTCAGCTGAAAGAAGAAAGGGATACCTACCGGGAGAAGTATCATGAGCAGGAAAGGAAGATCTTGAAGCTCACGAGGCAACTTGAGAATGAAAGGACAATCAATGATTACGTTAGCACGAAGGGAAAGCGACCATGGGATTTCTGATTTTTGCTTGTTTCTAGTGTAGATTTATTTTCAGTTTATTTCTTTTGTAACTCCTTAAGGGCATTGTTAAACATTTTCACAAGTTTAATCTAATAAAGTTTGTTTATTTCTTGGTTTGCAAATTTAAATCTCCCAAAGTCTTTGAAATCATTTCATACGCATTCCATTATCATGCACATCATTACAGGTACCATTACAGGTTTCTCATCTTCTTCGCTGTTTATTTCATCATGAAATGTCTTCTGAAATACCTACCGATCAAGCCATCAAAGCTCTTCAAGCACAGAATGCTCAATTCCAAGAGATGTTCTTGAATTTGGCCAAAGGAAAACAGGATTTGAAGACTCTCATCCTAAAGGAGAAGAAGAAGAAGAAGAAGAAGAAGAAGGTGGTTCTTCTGAATATGGGGTCACAGATTTGGGAATAGGTTGCGACAGGAAGCCGATCTGTCTCATTCATCCAAAGGAGGAGAGAATCAAGAGGAAGAAAAGGGTCCTAGTCATGTGGTCTCTGATAATGACACTGATTTTGATGATGAACAGTACCCTCCTACTGAGGATAGGTACAAACAACTTGAAGACCGTCTGAGTGCTATGGAGATTCAGAAGGTCCCGGGTTTGGATTTTAGAGATCTGGGGCTAGCATCAGGGGTGGTGATCCCTCACAAGTTTAAAGCTCCATTTTTTGCTAAGTACGATGGATTATCCTGTCCAAAACTCCATCTCCGCTCGTACGTCAGGAAAATCCAACCTTACACCGCCGATAGGAATCTGTGGGTACATTTCTTTCAAGATAGTCTGTCAGGGACTCAACTTGAATGGTTTTATCAATTGGAAGGAGCCAATGTCCGCAACTGGGAGGACCTTGCTGCTACTTTTTACGAGCAATACCAGTATAACGCCGACCTTGCTCCCACGCGTACTCAGCTTCAGGGTATGTCTATGGGTGCAAGCGAAGGTTTTAAGGACTATGCTCAGAAGTGGAGAGATCTGGTCGGAAGAGTTCAACCCCCTCTGTCTGATAGGGAGTTGGTTGATATGTTTCTGGGGACCTTGTCCGGTCCATTTTTCAATCATCTGATCGGTAGTTCATCATTTGGGTTTACTGAATTGATTATGACTGGGGAGAGAGTAGAAGCTGGTATCAAAAGTGGCAAGATATAGAAAGGTGTTTCATCAAGTACAGAAAAGAAGCCTTTCAGGAAAGAAGCTAGTGCAGTTTACAGTTCAAGGAGTCAAAACCGACCTGAACGTTGTTAAGCAGTGAATGCGGTAGTAATATCAAGACCTACAGTTGCCCCACAATGCAACAATCAGCAAAGAATGGAGAGACTACAGAGACAGTATACTCGGCTTAATATGACCCTGTCTCAAATTCTGTCGCAATTGTTGAAGACTAACCTGGTAACTCTGAGGGAGGCCCCGAAGAATCCCAGCACCATATCTCCGTTGTATAATCCGAATTCCCGTTGTGCCTATCACTCCGATAGCCCAGGTCATGATACGAATAACTGTTGGGCCTTGAAGAATAAGGTGCAAGATTTGATTGAAGCTAAAGAGATTGAGTTTGACGCTCCGGAGAAACCCAACGTTATAACTGCTCCCATGCCCAAGCATGATCAGGGAGTGAATGCAATTGAGGATGATGAAGGAGAGTCAGATATCGACAGCTGGGTCTACCCGACTACCAACGGTGGATTAAACAATTGGACGGCGAAGGACTTCATGCCCGTTTCTTTTATTACACAGTAATAGACTTTTGTTTTGAGATTTGTAACAGACAATTTGAAACTTTACGGCCCGGTGTCTTGCCCGAGGCACCTTGGCTTTGTTTGTGAGGGCTTATTATTTATAATTTTCATATATCATCAATAAAGCATTGGACGTTTTCTTGCATTACAAATTTTGCGCTCCTTGTTTTTCTTTTCTATCTTGCACTTTATCAAAACAGTTATTGTCTTACACACACTCACATATCATAATGCAGATCCACATCCACTCTGGATCCCATTAGTAACGACTCTGCTACTGCCAGTTATGACTTTGAAAATCCGATCAACCAAGCCGAGGAAGAAGGTGAGGATGATTGTGAAGTGCCTGGAGAACTTGCTAGACTGTTACTTCGGGAAGAGAGGGCCATACAGCCGCATGAAGAGCCAGTGGAATCAGTGAATTTGGGTACGGACGAAGACAAGAAAGAGGTCAATATCGGTGCAAATCTGGAACCTAGTGTTAAGCAATGGTTGATACAGATGCTACGCGACTATGTTGAGATATTCGCCTGGTCTTATGAAGATATGCCGGGTTTGGACACTGACATTGTGGTGCACCGCCTGCCAACAAAAGAAGACTGCCCTCTAGTGAAGCAGAAAGTTTGTCGTATGCGCCCCGAGATGTATGAGAAAATCAAAGCTGAAGTCATGAAATATTTTGACGCCGGGTTTCTAGCTGTTACTTCCTACCCACAGTGGGTTGCCAACATGGTTCCGATACCTAAGAAGGATGATAAGGTACGGATGTGTGTGGACTATAGAGATCTAAACAGGGCAAGCCCCAAGGATGATTTCCCACTTCCTCACATTGATGTTCTGGTCGACAACACCGTGCAGCATAAGATCTTCTCCTTTATGGATGGTTTTTCTGGTTACAATTAGATTAAGATGGCTCCCGAGGACATGGAGAAGACGACTTTCATTACGCAGTGGGGCACCTTCTATTACAAGGTAATGCCTTTCGGATTGAAGAATGTTGGGGCAACTTATCAGCGCGCCATGGTCGCTTTGTTCCACGACATGATTCACCATGAGATTGAGGTTTACGTTGATGACATGATCGCAAGGTCCCAGACTGAAGAAGAACACCTTGACCACTTACAGAAACTGTTCGACAGGTTGAAGATGTATAAGCTGAGGTTAAACCCGAACAAGTGCACCTTCGGAGTAAGGTATGGTAAGCTGCTGGGTTTCGTTGTTAGTGATAAAGGTATTCAAGTGGATCCTGCAAAGGTGAAGGATATATAGGAGATGCCAGCTCCCCGAACAGAAAAAGAAGTCAGAGGCTTTCTGGGACGTATGAATTACATTACCCAATTAATTTCACATCTGAATGCTACTTGTGAGCCGATCTTCAAGCTGCTGAAGAAAGATCAAGTGGTAAAATGGAATGATGAATGTCAGGCCACTTTCGAAAGGATCAAAGAATATCTCCAAGAGCCACTAATTATGATGCCTCCAGTTTAAGGGAGACCTTTGATCTTATACTTGACAGTACTCGACAATTCGATGGGGTGCATGTTGGGGCAGCATGACGAGTCTGGCCGGAAAGAGCATGCTATTTACTACCTTAGCAAAAAGTTTACCGACTGTGAGACCCGATACTCACTGCTCGAGAAAACTTGTTGCACTTTGGCATGGGCTGCTCGCCAGCTAAAACAGTATATGCTGACTCACACTACCCTATTGATATCAAAGATGGACCCAATCAAGTATATCTTTGAAAAGCCTGCCTTGTCCGGAAGAATAGCAAGATGGCAGATGATCTTAACTGAGTTTGATATCCAATACACAACCCAAAAAGCAATTAAGGGGAGTGTGTTGGCAGATCATTTGGCACATCAAGTCGTGGATGATTACCAATCCATGAAGTTCGAGTTCCCGGATGAGAACATCATGTTGGTGACCGACTGTGAAGAACCTGGACCTATGAAGGACCTGAGGAAGAATCCCGATGGTCTATGTACTTCGATGGAGCCTCAAACGCATTGGGTAATGGCATTGGTGCCGTAATCATATCTCCTGAAGGCTGTCATACCCCGTTCACCGCCCGATTGTGTTTCAACTGCACCAACAATATGGTGGAGTATGAAGCGTGCATCATGGGCCTTCGAGCAGCTATTGACTTGAGGATTAAGTTCTTGAGTGTATTCGGAGATTCCGCTCTAGTGATCAGTCAGATCAAAGGCGATTGGGACACGAAGCACCCAAATCTTATTCCTTACAAAGAGTATGTACTGACATTACTTCCACACTTCGAGGATATAACCTTTGAACACTTCCCAAGAGAGGAAAATCAGTTAGCAAACGCGCTAGCTACTATGTCTTCTATGTTCAAGGTCAGGTGGGAAAATGAAGCTCCCCAGATTACCATCGAGAGGTTAGACAAACCCGCACATTGTTGTGACATTGATACTGAAGAGGTAGCAGATAAACCCTGGTTTCACGAGGTGAAAAGGTATCTTGAGGCTCAAGAGTACCCCGAGGGTGCATCTGTTAATGATAAGAAGTTTCTGAGGAGATTCGCAGCGAAGTTCTTCATCAATAATTGTATCCTTTACAAGCGTAATCATGATTCAACCTTACTGCGATGTGTAGACAAGAGAGAGGCAGAAAGGATTATGGCAGAGTTACATGAAGGTACTTTCGGGACTCATTCATGTGGACATACCATGGCAAAGAAAATCCTACGGGCGGGATATTATTGGTATACTATGGAAGCTGACTGTTATAAGCATTCTCGGACTTGTCATAAGTGCCAAGTCTATGCTGATAAGGTGCATGTACCTCCAGTTCCTCTGAATGTTTTGACAGCTCCTTGGCCTTTTGCAATGTGGGGCATTGATATGATCGACGATATCATACCTACTGCGTCCAACGGGCATCATTTCATTCTGGTAGCCATTGATTATTTTACGAAGTGGGTTGAGGCAACTTCCTTTGCTACAGTAACCAAGAACGTCGTGGCGCGGTTGATCCGACACAATCTGATCTATCGATATGGTGTACCAAAGAGGATCATTACGGACAATGGTACAAATCTCAACAATACAATGATCACCGAGCTCTGCAAACAGTTCAAAATTCAGCATCATAACTCTTCTCCCTACCGGTCGAAGATGAATGGGGTTGTTGAAGCAGTAAATAAGAACATCAAGAAGATTATGCAGAAGAAGACGGTGACGTTCAAAGACTGGCACGAGATGTTACCATTCGCTCTTCATGGGTACCGTACCTCAGCACAGACTTCGACAGGGGAAACACCCTACTCTTTGGTGTATGGCATGGAGGCAGTCCTGCCCATTGAAGTCCAGATACCCTCTCTTCGGATTATGAAGGATGCAGGTTTGAGCAAGGATGATTGGATCCAGACCCGGCTTGATCAGCTGAACTTAATCGACAAGAAGAGACTTACTGCTATTTGTCATGGTCAGACGTACCAAAAGCGAATGATCAAGGCATTTAAAAAGAAAGTCAGACGACAAGAGTATCAAGTCGGGGATCTGGTGATCAAATGCATCATACTGCCACAAGGTGATCCCAGGGGCAAATGGACCCCTACTTATGAAGGGCCATTTGTGGTTAAGAACATTTTCTCGGGAGGAGCTATGATTCTAACCACGATGGATGGTGACAACCTTCCTCACCCTGTCAATGCAGACATAGTGAAAAAATACTACGCATAATCAAAGACCCGCTAGGTCGAGTGGCCTAGGAAAAAATAAGGGCTTCCCGGCGAACCAAAAGGGTTCGGGAAAAAGTATGGGATGAAAAATAAAAACTGTACACCCGGCAAGTCGAAAACCTGAAAAGGCGGCTTGGGCAAAAAAGGGTATCCCGGTGGACTGAAAACCCGAAAGGGCGGTCCAGGCAAAAATTAGGGATTAAAGCGTAACACTATGTCTCATTGGATTACCTTGCAACCAGACTTCGGTATCGACTCTCAAGCTCGGATGGCGCCAATCAATCTGATCTACCTTCAACCAAGTAGAAAAGTGATGAGACGCTCGAAGATATAAAGGCAATAGCAGAGTTGGAACCCAGTGGGATTGTTCACATAGCTGTTTTTTCATTGTTTTTCACAAATTGTATAACTTCTATCTTTCGGCGGCGTTCTCTTACTAGGACGTCAGCCTCTTGTACAAAATGCCTATTTATAGGCCAACTTCAAAATCAATACAATTCATTTTTACAATAATTTCAAAATTGTTTTTCTTTTTCTGTTTTGTTTTGCAAGAACGTCCAATGATTCATTTTTTATATATGCATTTGACAATAATTGTTGTTCATAAATATTTGCATGCGAAACAAAAGACGATTACTCGTAATTCCAGGAACAGGGGCAAACAAAAAATGTCCAAACCTTACAGTTGCTCTATCCACCCAGTACGGTGATAGACCCAGCTAGAGAATATGACTAAAGTATGTACACTCCCCGCAGAGTAAGAGGTACCGGAATACAGTGGTGTTAATTCTCCCCAAGCAGAGTTTATCTATCACCAACAATGGAAGACCATCCCCAGTGGAGTTTATTTCTTCCACAGGCAGAAACTTTATCCCCGACAGAGTTCATCATCATCGGCAACGGTAATTCATCCCCAGTCGAGGTTATTTCTCCAAATTAGCAGATCTTCTGACAGGGCATCTTTTCCCCACAGAGTCATTCTTTCACCAGTTTATTCTCCAGCAGAATTATTCTCCTGCCCATTTATTCTCAAATCATCTTCGATCATTATCCCCAGCGAGCGAAACTCTTTATATTCTCCAGCAGCAATCCGGGATTTATTTTCCCCAGCTAAAGAACATCACAAAAACATCACATTTCCATGCATCATGGCACATGCATATGCATCTGTTGGCTGAAGATTTTGATGATATTATTAGAAGCAAAGTAAATTGGACGTTTCGATTGAAATGAAAAAAAACGTCATGTTTCGAAAATAGCAGAAGCAGTGTTTCGAATGGGCATATCAAAGCTTGGAGCTTCGAGTGACAGTTATGAGAATATATCCAAAGGAGTCTCGAAATGATAACAAGGCTGTGTCTAAGAAATGCGTTCGAAGCGAAGAAGTGCCAAAACATTTGAAATTCAAATGCAAGCGGGATGTTCGAAATTTGAAATATATGCGCTGGAGCATTCGAAGACGCGTGGAAGCAAGAGAGAGGCATTGCTCTGCATGTTCTGAACGTGGCAAAATCTTATAGCAAGACCGTTATGGTCGAAGTAGTATAAATAGAAGTCTTAGCATTAGGATTTCGTGTGTCATATCTATTGTACAAAAAAACTCAGTAAACATTCAAATTACCACATGGCTAGGGAAACGAATGCAAGAGCAATGCACGTATGATAACACCACATGTTTATGATTTAATGAAAACTCTTTATCATTTCCAGTACTTTCCTTTATCTTTATATCAATACCATTTACAAGTTTTTGCATCTAAAGTCTTTTTATTCGAAATCTTTTCACTAATGCCTTACATTTAAATGCTTTCTTTCCATTTCAAATACTTTACATTTCAGGAACTATTATACGTTTCATGCCTTTATCTTCAAGTTTTTATCCTTCGAACACCTTTTTCACTTAAAGCCATTTTATAGTTTTCTTGCATTAAACGCTTTCTTCATATTTCGAATCTTTTACATTAACTGTTTTTTACGTTTCGAAGTCATTTACTTGTCTTTTATGCAGTTTTTACATGTCTTTACAATTGACCTTTATTCATGCAATTTAGTTTCGCGCACATTTATTTTGATTACACCTTTAGATCCTTAATAGAGAAATTGAAATAAGTTAAACACCTACACAACATTCTAAATACCAACCATGAATACCAGTTCAATCATGAGAGTTACCCTAATGACCAACACGTCCTAGGATCAATCTAGTCGATCCTGCGAGTTACCAGAGAAATTGAATAACAGTCAGTAAGTTTATTCGATAGTTTGGAGGACTAGCGGTTGTTTACCAGAAATCACTGTAAACAGCATCATACAACACAATCTCATTTATTTTGAGAACATCATTACTCAATACATGTCATGTATCATGGCATTACATACGACTAATTCTTTACATTTCAGGAAAAGATACAATCAAATTCTCACAAAGTTCAAGCTATGAAGCCCGGGTACGACCGGATAGTATCTTGATTACTCCATCATATTATGAAGCCCAGAGAACAACCGGATAACAGTATCAAACACCGCGAAGCCTGGAATCGACCAGATAGTGGTTTATCTCTAAGCTATGAAGCCCGGATTTGACCGAATAATAGTTTAATCCCCAGCAAGCCGTGAAGCCCGGATTACGACTGGATAACAGCTCAGCAAGTTATTGTGAAGCCTGGATTACGACCAGATAGCAATACAAGTTTCTGCGAAGCCTGGGTTACGACCAGATAGCAGCCAAAGACACCGCGATGCCTGGATTACGACCAGATAGTGGTATATCTTTAATACAAGTTATGAAGCCCGGATTCAACCGGATAGTATCTTGATTTTCTCCGAACACCATGAAGCCTGGATTCGACCAGATAATGGTATGAGGCATCGCGAAGCCTGGATTATGACCAGATAGCGGTAAAAGACACTGAATCCTGGATTATGACCAGATAACAGTAAGGGACATTGTGAAGCTTATATTACGACCAAATAGAAGTTTACCCGGCCAATTACTATGAAGCTCGGATTCGACCGGATATTAGTAGGCCCAAAAGTCAAAGGGAAGCCCGGAGGCGACCCGATAACCACTTGATTTCTTCTGAAGCCTGGATTACGACCAGATAAGAAATAAGGTATTGTGAAGCCTGGATTACGACCAGATAACAGTACAGGACACCATGAAGCCTGGATTCGACCAGATAATGGTATAAAGCATCGTGAAGCCTGGATTACGACCAGATAACAATAAAAGGACTGAAGCCTGGATTACGACCAGATAACACTACAAGACACTGCGATGTTTGGATTTCGACTAAATAGCAGTTTCACCTGGACAATTACTAAGAAGCCCGGAGTCGACCGGATATTAGTGTGCCCTAAATTCAAGTTGAAGCCTGGATGCGACCAGATAACAACTTAATTCCTTATGAAGCCTAGAGTACGACCAGATAAGAATTGAGAAATTGCGAAGCCTGGATTACGACCGGATAGCAAGTTTAATCTCATCTCCCCAGTAAGTCACTGTAAATCCTGGATTACGACCAGATAGCAGTCGGTCTTATCACTATGAAGCCTGGATTACGACCAGATAGTAGTTCATTTTCACCTCTTCAACTAAGAGACGATTCCCCAGTAGAATAACGGACGACCGAAGCTCCTAAAATTCAACTTTTTACCAAGACAAAGACCAGTATTCCCCAGCGTAGTCTTCCTCAACAACAGGTATACGGGTTCTCGCTAAGGAATATCTTAGACGATCGACACTCTTTCTGATGGCATCTTTAAGCCCATCGTCCGTCATCAATCTCCAAATGGAATCTATAAGCCCATTCCCGACATCACAAGACAAGTATCACTTCATGCGAGTGCAAATTTCTTGGGCACTCTAGTGTTCAATCATCTTCAACCTTTAGATCACGAAAGGCAGGCAAGCCAATCTACATCCTCAGGTTTAAGAAGATTGAACAGGGGCAGCTGTTGTACCCCAAAATTTTCCCTCCCATATTTCTCAATACATTTGAAGTGAGATCCTCAAATTGCTCAAGGAAGTCCAAGGGTTGACCAGACAAACTCTCTCTTAAGGCAGTCTACCTCAGATTAGGGTTCCATGTTGCATCAAGATACTTGAGTCCAAGGGGTCCCAAATGCTCACCATTGTCCTAATATGTTATCAAGATCATCCATGTCAAGTTTCAAGCCTTGCAGAGGAAGTTTGCTCAGTCAATTGCTCAAAGACTTAAAAATCGACTGTGCTAGGGCAAAAGTCAACTGTGGCCCACATACAGTCAAACTTCAAGATTTTTGGTCAAAATTCTAATTTTAAAGTATTATTCATCATTTGATCAAGGGTTGATCATGATTCATCAAGGATTTCTCATAATTCATCAAAACCCAAAAGTTGCTAAATTAGGGTTTTGCAGGAAAAGTCAACTCCACTTTGACCAAGCATAACTTTCTCATACTTTATGAGAAATGACCCATCCAAAGCTCATTTTGAAGAGGATGCAATTCCCTACAATTAATATTCATCTTCTAAGTTCAAAATATGCACTCACAAGAAGTTATGAATTTGGACATTATAGGTCATTTTGAAAAGTCAACAAAAACACCTTTGTTGTCAAAGCTTCATACATGAACACGGAAGACTCAATTGAGATGAGACCAAAAGGGTTGCTTATAGGACATATTGAGATTTCTAAAAAGTCCAAGAACACATTCAAAGAGTCAAAATTGAGGAAGTTATGCATTGGTGAAGTTGACCTTTTTTTGCAAAATTGCCAAAAGTCGAAAGTGCCTCAAATTGCAATTTTTGTCAAATGGGCCTAACTTTTTGCACTTGTTTTGATTTGGTAGCATGGTCCACGAGCCCTAGCTGTTTCCACTTGCCTTTATTTTATTTTTACCATTTATTTTGATTTTTTATTTCAATTTAAATCAAAATAAATCATGAAAATATCCAAATCATTTAAGTCTTGAGATTTGGTGCATGTTTCAGGTTCCATATACAGCTAGCAAGTGAATCAAATCGTGCAAGGCCTATGTGTGCATGAAAAGATTGGTTTTGGCCTATTTTTAGAAATATTTTCATGAAAATCAAATCAAGATCAAAAGCCATAATTGACAAAGATTGAATGGACATTTGTAAACCTAATTTGATCAGTGATATATAATGAACAAAAGCAGACAAAAAAGACAAGGTTTTGGAGGCGTGGAGAGGAAGAACAAAACTTGAAAAAATCACCAAAAAGTGCTGACTTGATTTCATACTTCCAGGCGTTTACAATATTCCTAAGCCATCTCATTCGCATCCTGGGCACTCAAGGAAGCCATAGCAATCAAAAGCAAGCATTTTCTTGCGCTGAAACTCACTGTAAGTGATTCACGACCTTGACTTTTTCTTGAAACCGAATCACATTATTTTGGCACTTGTAGCATGAATTATTTACATATTCTTGTTCCTTGAAGCATTTGCAAGATGTTCATAACAATTAATTGCATTTTTTCTAACCCTATAGAGACTTGCCATTGTTAGGGTTTTATGTCTCGTTTTAGGATCTTTTTATACAGGCAAAATTGATCCACAAGAAGGGCACCATGATGCTCAGCAGGCCAAGACGAATTGGTCCACAGCCTTAGATTTCATTTACAGTGCCTATATTTGATTTTGGAATATGCAGGAGTTGTAGCTACGGACTTTTGTCTGTAGGTAAAAGTCTCTGACTTTTACCAACAAAGGGAAGAAGAAGAATTGCGTGGCATCACCCTACTCGCCCATTTGAATTTGCGTGCGGATAAATTTTGATTTCGCTTGTTTTTAATATATTGATTTATTATTATTTCATATACAACAAAAGCGCATGGCTCAATTGGTAATGATGCGGGTGGAAAAGGCCATAGGACCTGGGTTCGAATCTCAGGTCCCCCCCCCCCCATGTTTCATGTTATTTTTATTCAGATGATCAGGCGCGCACACAGGAGTGAGGTCCACCATGAGTCCTCAAGGCTCCACCACTAAGATCTCCAGGAGGCCAGATTTGAAGGCCATTACATAAGGGTCCACCAAAAGCCTTGGTCAATGCACAGCATGGGAACATGGAGGTCAAACCTGGGTCAGTTTGTTTTGGGCCCAGAGGCTACTATCCACACCCCTCCAATTGCTGCTTTACAGGCCCAATACTCTTTTATTTTATTTTTTATTTTTCCTTTATTTAATTTATTTAAATTATTTTTGCTAACAAAAAATTAATTCTTTTTTAATAAAATCATAAAATCAATTTTTCGTCAAAAATAGATTTAGATTTTATTTTTATAAAAATTAATTTAGTTAGTTAATTTAATTTATTAGGTAACTTTAAATTCTTTTTACAAATAAATTAAAATCAATTAGAAGAATTAGGGTTTTTGTCTAATTTAATTTTTATTTCTCTTTTCTTAAAAAATCACAAAATACAAAAAATAGGTCAAATTAATTATTTTATTTAAATTAATTTAATTATTAATTAGGTTTGTATTTAATTTAAAACCTTATTTTTCTCAAATAATCAAAAACAACAAAAAATAATGGCAAAATACCCTTTTTAGTCCTTTAAGTTTACCCCAAGGTCCATTTTGGTCCTTTATCTAAAAAAAGTGTCAAACTGGTCCTATAATTCTTTCAAAAGGACCATAGGAATCCTTTCCGTCCAAAAGGCCCAAACGGACGTTTGGTTTGCATGCGTGGCAGGTGACATGGAATGTTATCATCTTCAAGCTGGTTCCAGAAATCCTCAAATTCTAGGGTTCCAGAAATCCTCAATTTTCCCATTTTGAATTTGAAATTCCCTCAATATGATGAAGGAAGCATCATCAGAGATCCGGTCTTCGTACGATTGCAATAGAGATAGAAGCTTAGATGGAAAGTTGCGATGGAGACCTATATGTGGTTGTGGAGAATCTGCGGTTCTTCGAAGGGCTACCACCGTCACAAACTTTGGGAAGCAATTCTGGGGTTGTCGTCATTACAAGGTAAGCATGAAATTAAAATGGGTTTTCATATATTCTTATTCTGATAGTTCCTGCAATAGCTGAGATGAATCTGGATGTCACCATTACAGGGTTCATCTGAATCTGGGTGTGGATACTTTCAATGGTTCTTTGATGATGTGGTGGATGAGAAGGATCAGTTTATAAAGAAGCAGAATAATAGGTTGGAGAAGCTGCAAAATGAGCTTGATGGAGCAAAGATGGAGATACATCATCTAAAGGAAAGGAAGGATGGGCTGAAACATAAGATAATGGAGTTACAAATTGAAATGAAGAAGATGAAGAATTCTCAGAAAAAATGGAAAAGATTCTTCTTTATTATGTTAGTTGTGGTAATTTGGATGATGTTGTAATAGATTCATATGTAACACAGTCTCAATTTGAACATGGTATCATTATGAATTTGAATTTTTGTATCAACTTGAATTTTTGAACTAGTAGCATTTTGATCAATGTAACATACTGTAAAACATAATGTAGCAATTTTTGTATCAATGTAGCATTTTGATCAATGTAACGTACTGTAAAACTAGTAGCATTTTTGTATCAATGTAAAACATAATGTAACATACTGTAACTAGTAGCATTTTGATCAATATACTGTAGCAATTGAAGATAGGTAACAATGTATAATTATAAGGTGGTGGATACCACTAAGTTGCATACAAAAGAACCTGATATTACAGGTCCAATCCAAACAGCCTGATATTACAGGTCAAAACAAAAACTTGTCCTTCTTGATATTACATGATCAAAACAACTTAACATAACCAATTCTAATATTACAAGTTAACAAAACAATATAACAACTATAGGTCCAATCCTAATCCAAAACAGACATAAAAGTAAACTAAAGTTTCCAATTTGGTGCTGCTCTTTTAGTTGGTGTTGTCCTTCTTGTTGTTGGACCTACAACAGTTATTGATGCCTTTAACCTCGTTGTTGGACCTGGTGGGACAAATGGTGCATTTGGCCTTCTAACTGACAACTTTTTGGATGATTTAGATTGAGATGGCTGAGAAGCTTGACCAGGAACTGACTTAGATGCTTGAGATGGGACAAATGGTGCATTTGGCCTTCTAACTGACAACTTTTTGGATGATTTAGATTGAGATGCCTGAGAACCTTGACCAGGAACTGACTTAGATGCTTGAGATGCCACTGGTACAGATGCCACTGGTACAAATGATGCCACTGGTACAGATGCCACTGGTACAGATGCTTGAGATGGTTGAGAAGGCACTGGTACAGATGCTTGAGATGGTTGAGAAGGCACTGGTACTTGTGGTACAGATGGTGCTTGTGGTACAGATGGTTGAGCTGCATGTGGTACTTGTGTAGTAGTTGTCTGACTAGTAGAAGGCACCTTACAAGTAAGCTTGTTGTGACCTACCTGCTTACACCTGCTACACTTTATAATGAATCATGTTCTTCTCATCTTTTTATCAGTACCATCTAGCTCACCTTGCTCTAAATTCCTCCTTTTCTTTGGCCTTCCAGGCATTTTCCTGAATTTGGGTGGCATAACATCAGGGTACTCAGTTGTAACCCATAGGTTTGAGCCATTAACAGGGAATATGACAGGTTTGTACACTTGCAAATATCTAGATTTCCTGTAATAATCAGGAATGTATTCATCAATCCTATGGTTCCTATTCTTGATTGCTACAAGTGAATGAACACATGGTAGGCCTGTTAGCTCCCATCTTCTGCATGAACAGATTTTTTCCTTCAAGTTTACAGTGAATTTTTCAGCAGAATTTTCCAGATGCCTCACTTCAAACATATGCTCATCAGACATCCTAACACAGAAAAATGGACATTCCAAATTAAGACATCAAATGGACATTCCAAAGTCAGACATTCTAACACAGAAAAAATGCTTGTTTTAATAATTTTACCTGGGAAGCCACATGTTTGTGAATGAACTTGTTTTCTCAACCTTTTTCATAATGTTTGGCAACACTTCTACATCTGTCAATTTCTGAAACCTCATCTTGTTTGTAGCCCATCTCTCCATCATGTATATCCTAATTTCTTCCACCATGGTTATTAATGGCTTGGCCCTTGAATCCAAAATAACACTATTAAAGGATTCTGACATATTATTGAGAACTGCATCGCATTTGTTATGAGTCTTGAAGTATGATCTGCTCCAAAACCTTGGAGGGGTAGACATCATGTGCTTGTATGCTTCTCCATTGATATGTTTCATAACTTTCATCTCTCTTTCCCAAGCTTGGTAGTAAGTTGATTTGGATGCCTTCCATATAATTTCCTTTAGTTTTTTTCCTGGAAATCTCTTCCTAAAGTTGTTGTAGAGATGCCTAACACAGAATCTTTGTTCAACTGTAGGCAGCAGTTCCTCCATTGTAAGCAATAATCCCTGGGTCATGATATGTATAGAATTTAATTATTAAACATGAGAATACCAAGATAAACATGAGAATTTAATTATTAAAAATACTAATCAATTGAGAATTAAAATTAGAGTCATACCTTTTGTTGATCAGAAATAAAAGTGTATGTGAGACACTCTTCTCTTCCACCTAGATCACCAATAAGCAGCTCCAAGAACCATGTCCAACTTTCCTTGTTTTCACTCTCCACTACTGCATATGCTATTGGTAGCATTTGATCATTGGGATCTCTGCCTATGGCTGACAGGATTTGACCTCCACAAAGCCCTTTCAAAAAACATCCATCAAGCCCTATGAAATGTCTACTTAACCTGAAGCTTTCCTTACAAGCTGCCAAGCATATGTAAATCCTTTTGAAGTGTAATTTCTGAACACCACTACCTTCTTGAGCTGGTTGGACATGTACTTTCACAGTTGACCCTGGGTTAGATCTTAACAACTCATGTGCATAGTCATAAATCCTTGTATAATCCCCTAAGAATGACCCATCAACCATGTCTCTTGCTGCAAACCTAGCCCTTATAGCCTTGGTTTTGTTGACCCGCACATTCCACTTCTTCTGCACCTTTTCCTTAATGTCCTTAAGCTTCAATCTAGGGTTGGTTTTAAGTGCATTCTGCAACCTCTTGCTAAGCCATTTAGTCTTCAACAACTTCACATGATATTCTCTACTGCAACTATGGGTGTCTACCACCTTTCTTAGTTGCCAAGTATCCTCAACATCCAACTTAGCCCAATAACCTTCCCATTCACATCCGTCCTTAAACCTAACCCTAACCCTTATCTTGTCATTTTTGATGTACTTTAAATTTCTGCCAGATTGGACTGCATAAGAGGTAACTGCTTCCTTGATATCTTTTTTTGTACTAAAATATGTACCCACTTCCCATTTGTAATTGGACATATCCTTTAGAAGCTTGAAAATGGGATACTTCTTTCTCTTGGTAGTATTGCTATCTTCACTATCACAATCACTTACAAGATCCTCACTTTCATTATCACTTCCTTTATCACTTCCTTTACTATCTTCTTTATTTGGTTCAGTTTCACAGAGATCAGTTACATCTTCCATACCTTCTTCCTCTTCCAAGTCAGTATCACAGTCATCAGTTTCATCATCAAATACAACCTCCTTTGCACTATCGTACGAAAAGCTACTATCATCAGAGCTATCATCATCAGAACTATCATCATCATTCTGTCCAACAGCATTTTCACTTGCCTCCTTCTGTCCAACATCATCTTCACTTGCCTCATTCTGTATAACAACATCTTCACTTGCCTCCTTCTGTCCAACAGCATCTTCAATTGCCTCCTTCTGTATAACAACATCTTCACTTGCCTCCTTCTGTCCAACAGCATCCTCACTTACCTCATTTTGTCTAACTGCATCCTCTTCCATTACATTTAGGGGTATCTCATCTAAAATAACTTCACTCTCATCAACATACTCAGGCTGTGACAATGGGTGTTGAATAAAGACTTCAACACGTAAATGAACCCTATATAGATCAGCAATCTCTAAGGCCCCTTTGTCATCAAACAACAGATTCATTCCAGCAGTTGGATCCTGATAGTATATCTTCTCTATGGCTGGGTAACCTAGTTCCTTAATAGCACCCAATAACTCAAAATAACCCCATATATCAGCATCTACTCTCAAATCAGCAATCTCACCTCCTTCGTACACACTCAAGTCCTCACTAACAAATTGACCACTGTGGTGTATCGTAATATTAAGAATTTCCTCCATTACACACAATGCCCTAAATAGAGAGATGAATTTCAGAGAAGGGAGACGAATTTCATGGAAATCCTAACTATGAAAATAGAATTCTTGCAGAAACTTACCTCTGATGAGAAGTCTGGTTTCACCTTCAAGGAAACATGCAATGGATGAGTGGTAATGCCACATAAGAGTGTCAAACTGACTTTTAAGTGGAATTGCCACATGCAATTTTTCTAAACCCACGTGTAATGCCACATAAGCGCTGCCATTAAACATGACTAACGGAGTGGATGGAAAGGACAAACGTGGTCCTTTTGAAAGAATTATAGGACCAGTTTGACACTTTTTTTAGATAAAGGACCAAAATGGACCTTGGGGTAAACTTAAAGGACTAAAAAGGGTATTTTGCCAAAAATAATCTTTTCTTTTATTTAGGGTTAGACGGGGTCAAAACCCTAATTTCCTTTCGTTCTCTATTCGTCGCGCGTTTATTTATTTTTGCAATATTGATGTAATTGCTCATGGGATGTAATAGATTAATTAGGACATTTTTTCGTTTATTTATCATTTTAGCGGGTTTTTTGGCTATGTAATTAATACCCGAAGCCTTGTAATAGCGTAGTTTTATTTTCCGCATTTTAATTTCCGCAAAATATTAACTGTTAGATGTATGATATTAGGGTTGCATGACAAGACTGTATGTAAACTTTAAAACGGTTAGCAAACCCTAAATATGCAAAGATAATAACTTGAAATTGAATCACTCGCACATGCGAACTCCTAGGGTATACTCTCACTTCGGTTGCCTTCGGTAAACGATCATTAAGTATAGGATATTTTAGTGGTCGCTCTCTTGTCTAAACAAAAGATCAAAGTCCCGTTCAGAAATATTGCCTCAGAAAGGTTGCTCCGGAAATGTTGCCTCGAATATGATCTTAAGACATTAGGGTTATTACTAAAACATCCTAACATTGCTTTAGTGATCGTACGTCTCTTTCGAATTGACCCTTAAAATTCCAACGACGGTGCTACCTACTCACTAATAGTAGGATAAAGCTGTCTAAAGGAAACAAACATAGAACAATTCTTTTTTCGAGTAGGTAGATGCTAGTAGGTACTTGCTCAAAATCAAAACTTTTCCACACTTACACTCTTTTCAAACAAGTTTTCAAAACAACTTCGTAACACTCTTGAAGACAGAAGCAAGGGTTAAATCGAAGTCAAAAACTTTTTTTCAAATCAAACACACACAAGCAATTTTGAAAATGATGAGCAAGTACCTAAGAGCCCGTGGAAAACTACGGATGGAAAGGGTGCTAATACTTTCCCTTTCTATAATCTACCCCCCGTACTCAAAATCTCGAAAAAGGAATTTTCTGTGCTTTTTTCCTTTCCAGTTGGATAAAATAAAAGTCGGTGGCGACTCTTGCTTACCGCGACATTTTGCGAACAAAAAACACAAAATGCAAACCAGTATTAAACAGTCGGTTCTGCCACCGTATCACAACGTATACATGTTATTGGGTCTCCCTGTCGGCGGTAAGGCGGTTAACGGGTCGGTTCAACAACTCAATTCTCTGCGTGAAGAATTATTGGACAGGGATATGGTTGAAGGTGGTGGTGCGAAAGGTCAGGGTATACTACTTACTGAGCTAAAAAATCATTATGCGACTCTGGAATTGAACGAAAATTCCTCAGAGCTAGCTAAGGTAATAAAAGCTAGAAATTATATAATGATACTATTTGGAACCTTTTTATTTCCCGAAAGTACGGGAAATAGTGTAAATTTTATGTATTTAAATTTACTTAGAGACTTCGAAAAAACTAGAAAGTATAGTTGGGGTTCTGTTGTTTTAGCCCATCTATACCGTTCCTTGTGTAAAAATGCAATCAAGGAAAAATGTACATTTTATGACTGCGCTTTTTTACTTCAAGCCTGGGGTTAGTGGAGAATGGAGTCCCTAAACCCTGTCAACAACAACACATTCGTTTTCCCATACGCAACAAAGTAAGTCATCAACTTATATCATTTATTACTATTCATCTCTTCACCAAATATATGATAAAAATAAAATATTGTTCAATTCCTTTAGGTACTGCGTAAGGGGTATGGATTACGGCAAGAATCCAAGATTCAATGTCGCTCTATACCGCAATCTATTAGATCACCTTGACCCGGATGATGTACGTCATACCTTTCAACTTTTCTACTTTTAAATTATTTATTTATTACGTTTTCATTAAACTGATTTAATTTTATTACTATTTGAATCTAAAATAACTTTAATTAATAAGTTACTAATAAATAAAAAATAATATAAAAAATTAAATTTATAATTACTAAATTAATTTTAGTTTTACCTTTAAAAGTTCCTTAAAAGACTTAATAATTTTAATTAATAAGATTTATTTTAATAAACTAATTATTTGATAAAACCTAATTAATAATGGACAATTTTTTATTTGTAATGTGTGGGTTAAGTTTATTAGGAATAATTTTATTTATTTATTTTATTTTATTTTTAATGCAGATAAGGTAATTTAATAATTTAATTAATTAATTATTATTCAGATGATAATTTTTCAAATCCATAATTTTAAGAAATAAATAAGTTAGTCACATAAAACAAATAAAATATAAAATAAATTTTTAAATTATGAAAATGAGTGATTTTATGTAATAATAAATAAATAAATTAATATTAATAATGACTAAATTAATTCTAATTTTAACTCCAAATTTTTTTTAAAAGACTTAATAACTTTAATTAATAAGATATCTAACCAATATATTTTTAATCAAATAGTCTAATAAATTACTTACAGTTAAATTGGTTATACTTGGTGAATCATTGAACAACTATTGTATAGAATATAGTACTTAATATATCTTTATTTATATTTTTAACTTAAAAGCGAATATACATAGTTTTGGTTTTTGCTCGAAGATAATATTTAGTTTGTAATGAGCTTAAAGTACTTCTATAAAAAGAAAGTTTAAATATATTCTTCATTATAATACACAAATAAACTATTAGTCATTAAGATACTGGAACATGGCATAAAATGAGTTGCAAGTTGGATCACTTGTAGTGTCACATCATTGACATGGTGGTGTTGCAAAGATATTGTATTTATACAAATTAGTAGTGATCATAGAGAAGATTAGTACATGACAAAGACACTGGGATATATAATAATTGAGATTACGATACAAGATCAGCCACTTGCTTTGGTTGATTAAACTTTACAATATTGGTAGTTTGTCCTCCTTAATTTTAATTGAAAGGTGCTCCAATATTTACGTTAATTATAACTAGTTTATGAACCCAAAGAAGATCCTAATTTTGCTAAAGCGACCATTATTATAATTAATGATGTCTCTTCCATTAGTTTTTTAAATTCAGAACTCTTTAATGTGCCAGATTGATGGATTAAATCCAAAATTAGACTTATAATCGATTTATTTGTTTTATTAGTTTGTTTATATAATTAAACTCACGCCAAACTGAATTTGAACGGTGAAAATTGAATAAGCTCGATTGATTCATAAATCACTATTTAATGGGTAATGTGTTAGTAAAAAAACTAAAGGAAAAAAACACAAGTGAGAATAATTTGTAATCAAACATTAAAAAACTCATGTCTCTATCACCCAACCTCAAACACTTTTTAGAAAATATTTGTCAACTTTTTAAATATGTGACATGCATTTATAATATTGAATTATTTTTTCTTTACAACTTTTTATATAAATGAAATTTAGAATATATAACTATTAATCTTTTTTTATATATCTTTAAATGACACAAACACACAAACACGTTCTCTAATTTTGAACTAGAAATTAATCATTTATAAAGTCTTTTAAAACAGATAAAAACATCAATGATCAATTTAAAATTTATTATCAAAAAGTATAAGTGACAAATCATCATGTAAAAAAATTAGAAGTTTAGATTAATTCAAATTTATTTTAGTAGCTTTTGTGATTGTTTTGAGCAAACAACTTATTTGAAAAAGAACTTTTGAAAATCTAGGATTCAGAAGTTTCGAAGAGGAAACCGATTTTTTAGTTTGAGGAAATCGGTTTCTGTCACGTGTTTCAGTTCTGGGATTTACCATTCAGTTGGGAAAACCGATTTCCAGGTTTTGGGAAACCAATTTCTGACGGGACATTTTATTTTCCTGTTGTTCTGTGAGACACTTTAGTTGGTTAATGTTTTTCTTTGTATCCTATAAATATCTCTTGTAATGTGTAATTGTAAGATCAATGAGATTAATGTCATTTTGATATTTTCTCCTCAATTACTCTCTCTCTCTCTCTCTCTCTCTCTCTCTCTCTCTCTCTCTCTCTCTCTCTCTCATAATCTTCAAATTCTCTCTAAACTTCGTCTTCTCCAATTAACCACCTTTCACCATTGATTCACCAATTTAGTTTTTGTGTATGTTTCAACATTTGTCATCAAGAGTTTGGGTTTTGATCCATTAATTTGCTGCAAACATGTCTACCATTTCCATTTATCGAATCCCTACCAACCTTCCAATTCTTGATTACAAGAACTATGATAAGTGGTGCAAACAAATGAAAGTTTTGTTTGAATATCAAGACGTTCTCAAAGTAGTGAACGATGGTGTTACACCACTTGGGGCAGAGGCTACAGCTGCTCAACAAGCTACATTCAAGAAAGAGAAGAAGAAAGACTACACGACACTCTTCTTGACACATTATTGCGTCGATAGTGATAACTTTGAAAAGGTCAGTGATTGCATGTCAGCGAAGAAAGCTTGGGAGATCTTGAATAAAGCTTATGAAAGGGCTGATAAAGCGAAGGTTGTGAGGTTACAAACTCACAATAGGCAGTTTGAGTTAGTGAAGATGGAAGAGAAGAAGTCGATTAATGATTACATTATGCGTATAACACGTTTGGTGAATCAAATGAAGTCTTTGCGGTGAACCTGTGTCCGTGCAGAATATGGTAGCAAAAACCTTGCATTCTTTAACGTCAAGATTCGACAACATAGTGGCTGCAATCGAAGAATCAAAGGATCTTCTTACCATGAGCAAGGAGGAGCTTCAAAGCTCATTAGAGGCTCATGAGAAAAGAATGGATGAAAGAGGAAATGACAAGGGCAAATTGGAGATTGTGTTGAAAGCACGATTCAATGAGAAGAACAAGAGATCAAAGAGAAAATGGTCTTCAAGAGGAAAGACAAATTTCCAAATTTTTTGTAGAAAAGATTCACAAAATTCAAAAGGTTCGATAGCACAAAGAGGTGAAAATAGCTCCAAAGGTAGTGGTCAAGGCAACACCACCAAGAAGTTTGACAAGAGTGATGTAAAGTGTTTCAATTATCAAAAGCTTGGGCATTTTGAAAATGAATGTAATGTAAAATTGAAAGAAAATCAAGGTGATGAAGCTAAGGTTAAAAGAAATGAGATGGATGATGATAATACACTTCTGGTCATGATCAAAGAGGAGAATTATGGCATGGAAAAATTGTTGGACAACAGCAGTAGCAACTGTCAGAAGATGGGCAACAGCGTCTGCAATGTAGAAAATTCTGCAGAAACGCGTTCGGAGCGCAACGCAATGGTAACCATTCGAGATGGAGTCCAAGGAAGTGATGATTGGTGCTTGGATTCTGGTTGTTCAATGCGTATGATAGGTAGAAAGGATTGGTTTGTCAAAATCAATCAAGCCATGAAGAGTAGAATAAAATTCGCGATGACACCACTTTAGCGGCCGATGGTGTGGGTGATGTTTTGATCATGAAGAAGGATGAGAGTAATTCCTTGATCAAATATGTGTTATACATTCTTGGAATTAAATGTAATCTCTTGAGCATTGACCAATTTCTTGAGAATAATTACATAATTTGCATGGAAAACAAGATTTTACGTGTTTTGAACCGAAACAGAGTCTTAATTCTTAGAGCACCCATGACTGTAAATCATACTTTAAAGATAGAGTTGAAAGTAATGAAGCACAAGTGTCTTGCTACAGAGGCAAGTCGTGATGAGTTGTTGTGGCATTACCGTCTTGTACATCTCAATTTTTGATACCTTGACGCGTTACAAAGGAATTGTATGGTGACCGGGCTGCCTAAGATCAATATTCCAGCTGAGATTTGGGAAAAGTGTGTTCAAGGTAAGAAACACAAGAATAGTTTCAACAAGGATACGGGTCATAGGACCAAACATCATCTTGAGGTGGTGTTCTCTGGTGTTTGTGGTCCAATGCAAGTCGATTCGTATGGTGGAAATAGGTACTTTGTAATTTTTATGGACGATTTTAGTATGAAGCTATAGATTTATCTAATCAAGAGGAAATATGAGATGTTTGATGTGTTCAAAAGTTTTAAATCCATGGCAGAGCGTCAAAGTGGTCACAAGTTGAAAATTCTCAAGACCGATGGTGGAGGAGAGTATCCCTCGAGTGATTTGGGGAATTATTGTGATGTAAAGGGTATAGTGTGTGAGGTTGTACCACCTTATACACCTCAACAAAATGGTGTTTCCGAGAGAAGAAATTGTTCAATAATGAATATGGTTTGTAGCATGTTGAAGAGAAAAAGCTTTCTGAAGGAACTATGGGGTGAAGTTGTATCTACAGCCGCCTATTTGGTAAATATGTTCCCTACTAAGAATCTGGAAAAAGTGACACCAAAAGAGGTATGGTCTGGTCATAAAACAAGTTTGAGTCATTTGAAGGTTTTCGATTCGGTAGCATTTCGACATATTTCGGGTCAGCTTCGAAAGAAGTTGGATGACAAAGGAGATATAATGTTGCTAGTTGGTTATCATTCTACCGGAGGCTACAAGTTGTTTGACGTGAGTAGCAAGAAGATTGTGATAAGTCGAGATGTGCTCGTAGACGAGTTGAGGTTGTTTGACAGGCAGAAAAAACCCATGACAGTACTGGAAGTCAGCTTCTTGGATGAGGGTAACTGGTTTCCTCAACATATTTTTCATCTTGAAGCTGCTGGAACTGAAATTTTCGAAGCAGAAACCGGTTCCCCTGTTTCTGGAAACTGGTTTCCACAGGAAAATGCAGAAAATCAGCATTCTACAGAAACAGCTCAGTAGCCTATTGAAGTTGAAAACGTTGAATCCAGTAGACGTCCAACAATTCGCAGAGGTCTACCTCAAAGGCTCCGAGGTTGTGAAGTATTCCATGATAATGAGATCAACAATGATGGTGATCTTATTCAAATTGTGCTTATGACCGAATCCGAGCCCGTGATCACGGAGGAGGCATTAAGCAATCTAAAGTGGGTGTGTGTGATGAAGAAGGATCTGGAATCAATTGAGAAAAACAGTACTTGGGAGCTGGTCAATTTACCGGAACGGAAAAAGCTAATCGGTGTGATATGGGTCTATAAAGTGAAGGAAAATCCAAAAGGCGAAATTTTCAAGCATAAGGCTCGACTAGTAGTGAAAGGATTTTTGCAAAGAGAAGATATAGACTATGATGAGGTATTTGCACCGGTGGCTAGATTGGAAACTATATGGATGGTTATTGGTATTGCAAAATAATTGATCAATGTATCAAATGGATGTAAAATATCCATTTTTGAATGGTCCACTTGAGGAGGAAGTCTATGTAGAGAAGCCCCCTGATTTTGTGGTGAAGAATCAAGAGGGAAGAGTCTACAAATTAAATAAGACACTATATAGTTTGAAACAAGCACTTAGAGCTTGGAACAAACGCATATATGATTTTCTAGTTGAGGTTGGCTTCAAGAAGTGTGTATCCGTACATGGTGTTTTTATGAAGATGGATACAAGAAAAGAAGTGATTATACTTTGCTTATATGTGGACGACTTATTGATTACGGATAACAATGAAGTGAATATTTCTAAGTTCAAGAGTGAGCTTATGGAAGAGTTTGAAATGAGTGACCTTGAAATCATGACTTACTTTCTTGACATAGAGTTCCATAAGTCAAAATCAAGGCTGCTTATGCATCAAAGAAAGTATGCTCTTGAGATTTTGAAGAAGTGTAATATGGAGCATTGTAATGCTGCCATAACACCGGATGAAGCAAGGTTGCAGCTATCCAAAAATGAAGATGAGCAAGATGTGGATCTAACACAATATAAGAGATTGATTGGATCATTATGTTACTTGTGCAATACACGGCCAGATTTGGTGTTTAGTGTCGGTATTTCCAATAGATTCATGGAGAAACCAAAAGTTTCTCATTTGGCAGCAGTTAAAAGGATCCTAAGATACATCAAAGGAATTCTTGGCTGTGGAGTTCTCTTTCCCGCAACTGATATAGGTAGAAATTATGAGTTACTCAGTTATACAGATTCTAGTTGGTGCAGAGATAAGGATGATCGAAAGCTTATGGCTGATTATGTCTTTATGTTCGACAGAGCTCCAATCTCTTGGTTCTCTAAAAAGGAACATGTGGTTACACTCTCTTCTTATGAGGCAGAGTATATGGTTGCATCGATGTGTACGTGTCAGACTGTGTGGTTTGTGAATCTGCTGAAAGAGTCGATCAGTAGTGTAGAAAAAGTTGTTACGCTCTTGGTTGATAATATTCCAGCCATTAACCTTGCAAGGAATCCCATAGCACATGGAAGGAGAAAACATATAGAGATGTGTTTTTATTACTTGAGGGAACTGGTGTGTGTAGGTTAGCTGAAGTTAGGATACTATCGAAGTGAAGAACAACTTGCAGATTTATTGACGAAAGGCGTGGCAAATGATGTGTTCAAGAAGTTTGTGAGAAGTTTAGGTATAAAGAATGTTAAGCATTTGAATTAAGGTGGTGTATTGGAAGTTTAAATTAATTCAAACGCATTCTAGTAGCTTATGTGGTCGTTTCGAGCAAACAACTTATTTGGAAAAACACTTCTAGAAATCTGGAATTTGAAAGTTTCGAAGAGAAAACCAATTTCCCAGTTTGAGGAAACGGTTTCCCGATTTGAGGAAAATGGTTTCTGTCACGCGTTTCAGTTCTGGGATTTTTTATTCAGTTGGGGAAACCACCGATTTCCAGATTTTGAGAAACCGATTTCTGACGCGACATTTTGTTTTTCCTGCTGTTCTTTGAGACAGTTTAGTTGGTTAATGTTTTTTCTTTGTATCTTATAAATAACTCTTGTAATGTGTAATTGTAAGAACAATTAGATTAATGTCTTTTTTATATTTTCTCCTAATTAGTCTCTCTCTCTCTCTCTCTCTCTCTCTCTCTCTCTCTATCTCTCTCTCTCTCTCTCTCTCTCTCTCTCTCTCTCTCTCTCTCTCTCTCTCTCTCTCTCTCTCTCTCTCTCTCTCGTTAGAGTCATAGTTGAGTCAAAATGGAGTTTCCAATATGGAGGAGTATGCAAGTGTCTTATATACACTTATGATGTGAGGGAACTATTCGGCCTAGTTTTCTCTATGTTTCCCAACCTTCGTCTAAGGCCCCTTAAAAAATCATGTTTGTGGACTTTGCATGGCCCTTGATCTAGGGGTTCTCAATAAGGATGAAGTGTTGAGTCATACGTAGGTCATCCAATAGGTCATGAAATATATTGTCAGAAAAAAGGGGTTTCATTATTGGTCACCATAACCTCTAGGATGTTGAATTTAGTGAAGATGTTTCTTTTGGAGAAAAGAATGATGTTGTGTCCAATGGTTTTTGACAAAGGTTTAGACAATAGGTCCCTTTTTTGAATTATGTTCTTTAGGAATGTGTTAAACTTCTACCATGTTGAGTTTAGCAATAACGGCTTTAACAATAATCAGTACTACAACATGATTGTATCATTGGTCCAATATTTTTCCTAGACTTGCAATGTAACCAACTATGAATCAAATTTAATCAACACTACTTTATCCCTCGTTCCAAAATCCATGTGTAGTCCAATTAGGCAAGCCTTATACTCCACTTGACTATTGGATGTAGGGAAATATGAATTCTCCCTCGGGGATGAGTGTGTTATCACTTTCAAACAGAATCCTGACCTTGTTTTCCTTGATGTTAGAAGAGTCGTCGATGAATATTTTCCATGTGAGGGAGCATGTCTAACACCTCATATGTTGTTTCAACTATAAAACTAATCAAAACTTGAGCTTTTAGGGATTTATGAGGCTCAAAGGTAATATTGAATTAAGAATGTTTGACGGCCCATTTTACCATTTTCACTACTACATCCAATTTGAACAATACTTGTCTTATTAGGTGGGAGGTCCTTACCATAATGTGTTGTGCCCTGAAATAATGTTTCTACTTTCGTGCCAATTTCATGAGGGCCAAAGCAATATTTTTTATCATTAGGTATCTCATCTCCGAATCTTGAAATACCTTATAATGAAGTACATTGACGGTCTTAATGGCTTCAAAGAATAAAGATAGATAGGCGAAAAGGGTTTCTTTTACTCTAGGCTTGGTCAAAATGGGAGGTTTGTATAACTCCTCTCTGAGCTTAATGAATGCGACCTTGCACTCACGTGTTTACTCAAAATTCTCATATTTTCCTAACAATTTTTAGAATGGTAAAACGTGTGAAGATTTTGAATTAAACCTTGATAACATAATAAGTATTGTGTTCAGTCGTGCAATCCTTGTCTTAGTCTTTGGGTCTTCCAAGTCAATCACGACATGATATTTTTTGGATTGGCTTTTATGCTTCTTTTGTGAGATAGTAACTTAGGAACTTTCCTATTTTCACTCGAATGTGCACTTTTCAAGATTTATTAACATGTTATACCTCTTGACTTTCTTGAAGACATCCTCGAATGTCTGGTGACAAACTTTCTTCTTTTACGATTGTTCACATAACAGGTATAATAGAAAATTCTAATGTCTTTCTGTCCTGATTTGGTTGTGAGGTACTTTCTCACATTCCTACATTCAAGTCAATGATAGTTTGAAGTGCCATGTTAATTTTATGGTGAAAATAGTGTGCATCTGAAACGAATAGCATCTTTAGCTTTTATACCAAGTATTTTCAAGTTTAAGAGTTCTAGAAACTTCCTTCAAGGACACATGTCTCACATGATATTTTTTAAGAGATCGGGCGACATCCATTATCTGATGGTCTAGATTTTCCATTGATACCGTCCCTTTTGGACAACCTTTTATTTAGACCTTAAAGGATCAAAAGTGACTTATTATAGAATAATCCATTTAAAAATTTAGTATTCAATATAAATTTGGATTGAAGTTTGACATTAACAAATTATTCCTATCAGCAACAAAAACATTAGTTCATGAATTATCACAAAAATTGTGATTAGGTATCGATCTTTTAAAATGATATTGATAAGCATAATGATATTTCTCTTCCCATCCCTATGCATTATTTTCATCGCTCTCAAAACTAATCAATTAACGAACTAAATATGAACTGAATACATCATTTTTAATCTATAATATAAGAAAAGTCATTCTACCCAAAAACCTTGTTTTGTCCTTTTGTTCCAAAAACACAACATGTGGATAGCTTCAGTGGTTCCAATTTCAAAAGTTCTAATTTCTAATATTCCTCTATGAATTCCTCGTGTAACCTCCCTCTCCACTTTCGTTTAACCTGCCTCTCCAACTTCCCCTATTAATTATCTTTTTTGTAACTGTTTCCATAATCCACGTCTTGATTTTAAACGGCTGTCCAGTGGAAATGATGTATCACTATGTTGTGCTCAAGCCAAAATCAGGGTTGCAAATTTGTGCCCTTTGGGTTTCTCGTGAAATCAAATTCCTTCCCTTCTCTTTCACACAATGAAGAGCGTTCTTCACTTTGTGGAAAGCAATCATTGATTTCCTTCTTGAACTGTCATGGTCATACAAATCATCCCCATTCGACTTTGGCCATGTGCACTCAATCAATGACTCTCCATCTATTAATGTGTGATTAACAAGAAATCTATCATATGTGGAAGGGTGTGTCAAAAGGTTGACTATTTCATCAAATAAAGATGGACATGAAGAGAATTCGAGGTATATATTTTTGTAGAATTTAGAACAATTACCAGTGTTATAGTATGCATGGATGTGGATGGGAAATCAAAGTGTTTTAGATTTGTAAACTTTGAGAGTACTGATGATTTTGCTAGGGCTGTTGAGGCTCTTAATGGAAAGAAAACTGATGACAAGGAATGGTATGTTGGAAAATCTCAGAAGAAATCTAAAAGGTAGCATGAACTAAAACAAAAATTTGAGCAGAGTATGAAGGAAGTCGTTGATAAATATCAAGGGGAAAACCTGTATGTCAAACATTTGGATTATAGCATTATTGATGACAAACTTAAGGATATGTTCTCCTCTTATGGTACAATTACCTCTTGCAAGGTGTTGTACCCCAAAATTTTCCCTCTCATTTCTCAAGAATTTTCTCACAAGATCTTCCATGACCAAGTTTGCAGCACTGATACATCAATTTAGGTTTGGATTGACACAAGGGCAAAATGGTCAAAATACATACTGAAAAGTCAAACTTTGACTTTTGGATCAAAATCAAGTTTTCAAGAATCACGTTTCATCAAGACATGTTAGAATATGAAGTTAGTTCATCAAGAAAATCAAAAGTCAAAATTACTTTGGAAAAGTCAAAGTTTCTAAACACTTAGAAATTTTTTTAAGTGTTAAGAAAATATGATAAGTTTAGAACTTCTGGCCAGATTTTCTTCATGATGCGAATTGATTCAGGAATAACTTATGACACAAGAGTTATAAATCTCAATGATATCTAAAACATTGCAGAACATAACTCCTCCTAGAGATGCTGGGATTTCAAGTTATAAATCCTTGAAGACACGTTCACGAAACTAAAACACTTAGTAAATTTTGAGCATTTCCAAGTCATAATTTGATTAGAACTTCTGGGCCAGTTTTCACGTAGGCATAATCAGAGTTTGCAAAAGTGATTCAAATAGGGTTTACAAAGCGTGTTACAAGCTTTCTGAAAAGTCTGAGAACTCCTTCAGATCTTGCTGGAGCAGAGAGAATCAAAGATCACAAGTTGGACATTTGTTCTTAATCTAAGCTTACGTTTATGCTGAACTTCTGATCCAGTTTCAGGCTATGCTGCATAATCTCATGCTGCAGGCATTCTTGTTTGTTAAATCTCATCATAATTTATTGGTCAACTTTTGAGTCCTTACCCCAGCGTCTAAGCCTTTATCCAAAGGATCTTCCTACGTGTGGCATAAAAATACCATTGCTGTCCTTGAAAAGCAAAATTTTGTACAAAGTGTATTTTGAGCCCATACTTTACTTTGTTTCTGAGTGTACTTTCCCATAAATCATGCCTACAAACTCAAGTTAGGCGTGTTTAAAGCTGCTAAACACCCTACCTTGCCTTGAAACCATGCTTGTCTAAACTTGCTTCAAAAACAAGTCAACGACCCATAACACATGATGGTTGTACTCCTGACTTCTCCAAGCTTCTAAATCCTTTGCCTATAAATTAAGCTTCATTTGCAAACTAAAAGAGGATTCAAGAGATTGAGAAAAAAGCCCTGAAACCTTGCTGAAAATTCCCAAGAACCTGAAACTGCAGCCCAAACACAAAACCTTCTAGATTTTAGTTTTTTTGCATCCAAACTCTAATTTTCCTTGTGCGTTTCTGGACCAAATCATCCATACAGTTTCTGGTATACACGTATAAGCCTTCCCAACTTCTATTTTCAAACTGTAATACAATCTTCACCACTCTCCTCTCAAAAAACAGAACTTTACATCTTGGCTGCTCCAGAGCACTCCAACCATTCATAGCTCATGTTAAGGGTTGCTTTAGCTTTCTGAGAATTTGAGGAAGCTGACCAGAACATCATAGCAATTTGAACTAGGCTCTAACTTACAAAACAATCTCCATCTACAAGGTAAGTTTCTTCTGACTTTCATCTCATTACTTAGGCATTGTTAGGCTTGCAATTTCAAAGACATAATGTAGATATCATGGCTCTGATTCTGTACATATTTATAGATTTCATTTATATGGCCTAAGTAGAGAGAATTTTAGATCATAACTTCTTGAGAAAATTAGGGTTCATAGTTAGGATTAGAAAAATCCATGCTTGCTTCTGGTTTACAGTTTTGATGCTTTGTATTTCTGAAACCATGATGAAATTTGTCATAACTTCTATGTTTGCATTTTCACATTTTTGTTGAGAAATGACTAAGTTGCAGATACTCAGGCTGGCGCGAAGAAGAAGATGAAGTTCATCATCAGAACTTACTTTGTAATATATGTTTATGTTTTTGCTTCTAATACCGGATGTATAGCCACCCCAGTGGTAGAGAGAGCGCGCGCATAAGGCGTTAGTGTTAAGGGTCCTGGGTTCTATCCCTAGAAGCATCTTTTAGGTTTATTTCTTAACATTTTTACCCCCTTTGTTTGTCAAAACAGTACTCTTGGACCATAACTTCTAGATATTCTCATCCAACAGCATCATCACTTCACTTACCCATTAACAGAACTTCTAGCCTTCTAGTAACACTAGAACTTCTAGGCTCTCTCAACAACCAGAACTTCTAGGCTCTCTCAATAACCATAACTTCTAGATTTCCAATAACACTAGAACTTCTAGGTTTCCAGCTGCACCAGAACTTCTAGGCTCTCTCAACAAATCAGAACTTCTAGGCTTTCCTTTGTTCCCAGCAACCCCGGAACTTTAGTGCGTCCAGATCCAGAGTTTCTGGCCTTCCTCATTTCTACTAACATTTTCTTTCTGATTTGTAGCGCACCTGAGTCAGAACTTCTGTTCTCTCTTATTTCTATTCTTTCAGCAACTCGTTGACTCTAACTCTTATTCTCTTATTATTTTCATCATCACTTTTATTTTCATTAATCAAAAACACCAAAAATACTTTATATTCATATACTTTGCTTTATTTCTTTTTAAAATAAAAAAGACTAAAAACATTTCCTTAAGCAAATTTATTTCTTCTCTTAACAAAAACAAAATAAATCGATTTTACATTTTCAACTCTTGTACATTATTTCAATATGGTTGTAATAGATAATTAGGAATTTAATTTCTTGCAACCCCCATTCGTAAATTTG